>AP027104.1:68892415-69294915 GCA_028142955.1 Pinctada fucata | reverse complement strand
TTGTCGATACATGCTTCGGTTCTGAAGAAGAAGTTTGTCAAAGGAGGGTACCCCCCGTGACCTACTTTTTGCTGTGGTGGCGCCACCTGTTGACAGATCCGGACGAAAAACAACAACACTTGTAGGGGACCATGAGTACTTCATACCTACCAAGTTTCATCAAAATCCCTTCAGCCGTTCTGGAGAAGAAGTTTAAAATGTGAAAAGTTTACGACGACGACGACGACGACGACGACGCCGACGACGACGACGACGACGACGACGACAGACGCCGGACGCCGGACGACGGACGCCAGACGCAACACTATGACAATAGCTCACTTGAGCCTTTGGCTCAGGTGAGCTAAAAAAAGACAAAAAACAAGAAACAAAACAATGCACTGTTATCAAGCAGGAATAAACAGAAACAACATATCCGTCGGTAATATAGTTTTAACTCACAATATTTCTGAATGATTTTATTGGTATCTATAGTGTTTGGGGAACTCTTCGAAGCGAAGACTCAAAATTTTGGGTGCCGGATATGTCCTTAATACCCAAAAAGATTGACTTGCTGGAATCTTGACATTCGGCTCTTGATCCAAATTCTAAATTCTGGGGAAATCAAAATTTACTAGGCGGACAATGCATTTTAAATATATTAATATCTTAGGTTTATCGTTTTATACATTTTGTTCTGTAAAAAAAATCTGTCTTAGTTAAGGAAATTAATCAACACCTAAACAATCGAATTACAAGTAAATTCCTAAATGTTCATTTTCTGTTTTTTCATATTTCAGTTCAGAGTTTTTATAACGTCACCAATCCTGTACGGATACAAGAAAGGGATATTCTGGTACGTGTCTTGCGATTTTTTAAATGATTTCATGCCTTAAAACAACCTCAGAACATTTTGTTTTAATATTTGCTGAAAATATCTTATATAAAAAGGCTTTAAGTTTATAATGTTCAACTGACGCTAAATCAGGAAACTTGAATGCTTGGTTTGATGTTGATAGACTTATTTAAAAAAAACTCAAATCATTTTTCATTGTCCTGAAAAAATTACAACGTGATATGTAGGCCTTGTAAAACTGTTTTAATTTAGTATTATTTTCCTAAGGCATCAAGATGCACTATGAGGGGTGAGAGGTCAACGCCAACAAGATTCGGGTAAACTTTACACAGACTTGGATATTCTTACATCTTTTAAGAAAGAGAATTGAATTTGTAATCCATCCAATATATGCTGCGTATATCTTCATACCAATGAACAATCTGAATATTTGCTCAATATGAAATATCAAATATCAATATCACTATCAAACATCGATGGTTTCAGACCGGCTTAAAAGGATGAGATGTGTAACTTTTTCATCTTGTATTACACGGAAGCACAGGAAAATCTACAGATACGTTACTGTATGAAAGACGCTAATAGCTTTAAATGGAAGGATCATTTGATGAATATCCCAGATCAAAAGGCCAGCTCTGTTGATGGTCTTCCAGAATTCACCATGAATGATGTATTTACTGAATAAAGTATTGCTGAAAAGTTATTGTGTTGCAAAATGGCCACATTTTTCTAATATTTCAAAAAATTATGTTTTAAAATTAAGAATGAGATAAACGGAATTACATCCAAGGGACAAATCGTATCAAGTAGGATCAGCTTTCCGTTTAGAGTGGGATGAAAAAACTACTGGAGGGAGATTGAAAATATTTCAATTACTTAAATGAAACATGCAGTATGTTTACCTCTTGAAATGAGACACATAGCGAGAAAGCTTGTTCTCTGACGAAAATCGGAAATCGGACACGGAATCAATTTTGAGTGTGGATGCTGCTTTAAGACTGTGCATTGATGTGCATTAATAACCTTGTATCATTCGGTTGTTAGGATAAAACGTTCTTCTCCCGCTCATAACGAATCTATTCTTATCAAGATGGGGAATCTCTTTCGGACAAGACAATAAAATATCGAATAAATATTTATCACTCATAATCCATTACATCTTATTTTTATAAAAGATAGATAGTTTTCGATTTCCAGTAAAGTATGACATATCCTTGCAGTCTTATGTAACTAAGCAAGAAGGATCAAATTGATTTTGATTTAATTTTCCTTGAAAACTTGTAAAAAAAAAAAGAGAGAATAATTTTCTTGGTCTTTCATGGTTATAGTTTCGCTATAACCGACATTAAAGTAATAATTCAGAAACGTATCAAGAAAAAAGATACGAAGAAACTGTTCTTAATTGTATTTTTCATGCAAGATTTTCATTTTTATATTTTTGATATATATGTACCCAGCACAAAGATGGCAAATTGGTAGACCTAGAAACAATTTCCAGGAGGTTTTCGATCAGATCACGAGAAAGGGAACACGCCAATAATTTTCCGAAAAATTCAAAAAAAGAAAGAATAAGGGAATCTCCTACAACACTCGGTGTCGACACATTTGAATTAATATGTCTCATTAAAGTCTCGTTTGAATGAATATGTCTCGATATAGTATCAATCTTCTCCTCCTAAGATTTGATCTTTACAGTGACATGTACTCATGTTTTTTTCGTCAAAATGTGTCATAGCGGAGTTTGAAAAATTGCATAATTGATGTGTTAGCCAGAAAAACATTTTTATACATAGAAGTAGGGCTGGGTGTCGAAACAAAATTTACGATACGATACAATACAATACAAAAAGTACCGATATCCAATGTATCGTATCTAATTTTCTATTTTGTGAAATGCACAAATTAGCCATTTTAGTCACTATTAACTAACCTCCCACGTGTACAGTTCCTGGTGGTAAGGTCTATACTTATAGTTCTTGCATATTTATTTTTTTTTGCAATCATGTTCCAATATGGGTCTTTTTATGTTATTTTGTCTCCTTAATTTGCCTGTAGTCATAAATCAATCATTTTTTTCATTCCGTCGCAAACTTTCCCGTCAAACCCTTTTTAGAAAATTCAGAAATGTTTTTTGACACGTGAGGTCAGTTTGCTTTTCAACGTTTTATGAATAAAAGCTAAAGGTTAAGTAGATAATGCTTTGAGGTTTGAATCAATGAATCATGTTGAATGACAAAAATATAACGAACATGCCGACCTTCCAAATAACATTACGTGTAATATTCCTTAATCATTTTTGTTATTTGTAGACTTAGAATCATAAAATAATTTGAATAGCCAGCATGAAAGGAAAGCTAAGAACATATCTGCCTTATACATGTACGAACAAAACAATTATGTTCAAACATACATTTTCGTGAAAATGCTTGGGATTCCACACGAAAAGCATAATCTATGCTACAAATGTATATAAATGTATCGAAGCAAAAATATCTATACTCATATCGACGACCAATATCGATACGTAACGATATATTATTATGAATTGACCCAGCCCTAAATAGAAACTCTTTTAGATAATCTAAATTTTGCTTCATTGGCAAGGAACGGGATAGGCTTTAAGACATCTCATTATTTCAAACGCTCTTTCTCTAATAATGACATTCTGAAGGATAGTAGTCTTCAACAATTACACTCTCTAGTATGCAAATATCTTATAAGTCTTCTTGTCAGCTAAAGGAATGCACAATTCATCAAAATATTAAAAAAATGTGTAAGCAATTTTCTAAATATAAAACAAGCAATTCTAACAGAGAACATGATGGATTTCGCTTTTATTTGGCGAATAAGAACAATCCAAAAGTCACAATGCAGACATTAAAATGTTCCACGTCAATGGGAGTAATTGATGAAGACTATTATAAAATGGATTAATTAGAGAAAGGGCATTTAAAGTTATTATATATCTTAGAGCCAATCCTATTTCTTGTTAATGTAGAAAATATGAATTTAATCTATACAAATGATTAGTTCTATGAAATACTTTTCTTGGAACTACATATATATATTAGTCAATATTTATTTCAAACACGACATTGCTTTGTTTTAGCAATAGAATCAAACGAATCCAGCCACGACTGAAACAGAATTATAACGTGGTGAAATAATTTTACTGGTCTTAATGAGTTATTAGTATCACCATTAAATGTGTGCACGCGATAAAAATAATAATGTTGAGTATTGCATAAATCTATGTATGTCATAAATAAAATTGCTTTCTTTCATGGCTAAAATCAATTAAGATTATGGTTAAATACAATTTCTATGGTTAAAATATAATTTCATCATGACTAAAATATTTCAAATACAAGAGTTTAAAATTCACATCTATTGAAAATATAAGCCAATATGGTCTGTACATGTAGGATTTGCTCAATCAAACCGGCTCTTTTTTCAAGATGTAGAGGGACGATTGTTCGCTGTTTGAATCATGGTGGCAGCCATAACTTGTTTTCTTCCTGGGAAGCACTTGTATTACTGCACAACGAAATAAAGTGCGGAGATAGATAGTTATTAGATTCAAGAAACAATCCGTTTTCCACAAGTAGAAGATGTGCAATAATTAGCTCTTCGCGCATTGATACAGTTTTCAGTCCATTTTTCCGGGTGAAACCTGCATCTGCAGAGAATTAAGATTTATTTCTTTACCACCTTCGAAGTTTTATTTTTAATTACAATAAAGTCACCTCTGATGTTAATGTTAATGAGCCATGTCCTACGTCATGCGAATGCTCTTGATCTGCATATCTTTATGAACCAGCTAGACATATAAACACTGGAGACCTGTCCATCATTCAAGACTCGAGGCTTCGTAGTCTTCTAAAGAAGGGGCTTAAGGCATGTCATTTCTGAATGAAGGAATTTCAACGATTTTATTCGAATTTATCATTTTACGAAGGATTTATAGGTCCGTGATGAAAATCAAGATTGTTGGTTATTTGGAAAACTGGGTAAAAATGCGGGAAAATTGTTGCTAAAAATAGCACATTAGTAAAGAAAATACATGAGTTGAAATGCCCTCATTTGATTTTAATTTTAGTTTTCTTTGTTAATTAACAATATAACAGGTTAGAAGCTTTGCATAAAACTAAAATTTGATAAAGTTTTACCGTAGGTACCAGCTTCTCCGATCATTAAAAATTTTCTCGATTTTACACAAAAATAACGAAAATCATTCAATTTAAGTTCAAAATTTCAGAGATACTGAATTTCAACGATTATTTCAATCACACAGTTAAATGTGCTCCTAGGGAAGACTTCTCAATCTATTGAAGAAAAAGTATATGTCCGTGCTCAAATAAGAGAGAACAAATGCTCACAAATAGTGCAATTTTTTGCTTTTCTTGAAAAAGTGTCTGAGTCGTAAAATTTGCCTTCTTTTGGGTGGAATTTAAACAATTAATTATTTTTCGGCATCAATCAGCTTTACCTTATAGAACAGTTTAAGTCAATAATATTCGATACGTTAAACAAAATCCATGGGTGATTTCTTACGTAAGAGAAATCCAAAGGATTTCCAAAAACTTGCCTGTATAGAGTGTCACCAAATCTTACAAAAACGTCGTAAAAGAAAGGACAAGGAATTGCACAACTCAGATCGAGTCGATGATTTGTACGATTTGTATTCTACTGAATAACCTCCTCACTGTAAGATAAGCATAGGCTAATGGGATAAAAAAAACCGTCCCTAATTTTATCATTTCAGATTTTGAACGATCACGAATTTCAAATTTACAAATAATTCTATCATCAAACTTAACATGATAGACCATGTATGACATATAGAGGTTTCTTTCTTTGTTTATTTTATTAATATCAAAGTTCTTTGTAAAGAAGTTTTCTTCAGTTTGGATGCTTTATTGATAATTTAATGAAATAATAAGGAAGTGATCTTCAACAAACTTCATTGAAGTCAACACTGTAGAAAACATAAACACAGAATTACAACAAACAACAAACCCAACATGAAACATCAAGACGTTTAACATCTAACAAACTAGACAAATAAAAGGAGAATACTCAGACCAAGAGACCGAGCATGAACACTATGAATCATGCTTGGACATAAAGGAGAGGGGTCTAATAGATATATTTAAACGTAGTTATGCACGAAGACCTGTTCTTTTCTATTTTTTATTACATTTTTTTTGTATTTGTTTTTATGATTTTTAACATGTAAACGTCTTCATATTGAATAGCATCATTTAAGAACAGGTAAATTGGCAACATGGACCAGACATGCACGTTTCGGGTACTTTACCCTCGTCAGTGATCCTCAAATCTAAACAATGAAACAAGCCAAAAAAGTGTGAAAGTAACTATGTCGAAAAAGCGTACCGAAAGACGTAGCAGAATGGGTGGGATATGATGCTACAGGACCCACGTTTTAGAAATTTCAAGAAATTTTGATAACAGAAATTTTAGAATGCGTTGAAGAAATACCGGTTTTACAAGAATCCTGAAAAAAGCTAAAATGATATTCATAGTCTACATTTTTTGTTTAGAGTTACCTTCCTTTAGTTGAAAAAAAGAGCTTCATAAGTTATTTAATAGGAGAAGGGGAAAGAGTTTGAGGTTTTGGGTCAAACCAAGAAAAAAAGGAGGAGATCTCCAACAATACTCGGCTGCAGCACCCACACCCACATCCTACGCAAATACAAAATGTACATCGAGAAGAAAAGGAAACAAGGAACACCAAATACACCAAAGAAAGATTAAAGACAAAAGATTAGACATAAACCAACGAGACCAAGACCTGGATGGATGGGATCGATCATGAAGAACTCAAAATGTGTATTTTCTGTTTTAATCAGCAGATATTCATTTTACCTCGTTCTCTTTAGCAAAACTTATAAACTTTGAGTTTTATATATGTACAATTTATTACGCTAGTTTCTCTTTCTATTTCTAAAAAATAATGTAAGTACTGACTCATTGAATTAAGAAAAAGAAAAACGACCATTTTTTACAATAAATCTTAACAGATGCCGATCGACCGCCTATTTCAAAATCAATGCTTCTATTATCGATTTTTACCCGCCAGACCATGTAGCAAAGTGTCTTTGTTAATTTTCATAATAAAGAATTTTTCTTCAGATTGGATGCTCTATTGATAATTATATATATAAAAATAGATTAACAAGGAAACTAACTTCAACAAAACAACATTGCAGTAACCACAGTAAAATTATACAAATAAAAGATTGCAACAAACAATGGAGCCCACTTGAAACAAACACTAACATCCGGGAGCAACCAGACAAAAGAAAACTTGTCTGTTTATGGGGAGAGAACTTTATATAAGTTTTCAGCTTTTTGTTCAATCCCCGAATTACCTTTGTTGTAATATCATTTGCATATGTATATTCTAATAAATACTGTTTAAACTAAAAAAAAAAACTAAAAGAAAAAATCAAAGCCAGATCTGGAACTGCGAAGCAAGGAGGGTATGCATATGTGCTTTCGTAGCAGACTATTGATGCCCATGCACCACTTGGTCTAGTCAAGATCAAACCATGAATAAACTATTTTGTCAAATTTTTAATGGAAGCGGGTCTATCATGCTCAGAAATTAGATACTAGCTGGTTACAACAGTCACATATGCCCTCGCTACCAAGCTATGGTCATTTATTGCTTGTAAAATGGGAACCCTAATATTACATACTTTTCTCCTTAGATGACCGAATGTGAACACGTGTAAGACACGGTCCATTTGATATTCAGGGGGGGGGGGGGGGCTTGGGTTTTTTGTCGGAGCAAGATTATTTTTTCGCCCCGGACCGGGGCAAAATTATTTTCTTCTTGCAAAGTTGGAGCAAGGAAATTTTTTTAACAAAGTGATGTGCATATTTGAAGAATGTTTGTGTTTTATCAATAGAAATTATTCATTTTATATTTTCACTCAAAACTCTAAATATTAATATATTGGTTTATTTTTATGCAAGTATTCAATTCACTTTTAAACAGAGAGATAATAGACTTTACAATACAATTCTCAATATTTTATATAAGGTACATGTATATAACATGTCTAAGAGGGTCTGAGGGGAAGGTCTCCTAGACAAATTTTTAAATGTTAAAAATATTTGTAAATTGGTGAATAGCTGAAGTTCTTCTTCCACGTTTACAAGAACATAAAATTAGACTCTATGGGATACATGCAACATGTATTAATAGCAATACATAAATATTGATAATATATTTAAGCTTTTATGGAAGCCCTTTTTCATTCACATTCATGTATAACTTTTGAAATCTTCAAATATATGAACAGTGTCATTAGTAAATAAAGTTTTGAGAGAAAACTATGGCGAGCGAAGCGAGCCAAAAATTTGTGATACAATTTGAAAACTGCGGCGAGCGAAGCGAGCCGGAAAATTTTCATGAATTTTAGCGAAAATTTATGGTAATTCTTCAAATTCAGATTATTTGTAAGAGCAAGATTATTTTTTTCTGTTACACCATAAGCAAATTAATTTTTTTTCATCAAAATTGAGAGCAAAATTATTTTTTTCGAAAAAATACTCAAGCCCCCCCCCCCCCCAGAATATCAAATGGACCGTGCCTAAGCACTTATTTGCATAAGGCTAGTACTGTAGCAAAACAAAAAATCATGACGAACGGATAACACGAGGGACCAAAAGGAATCGACAATCGGTGTTATTAAATTCCGAGAAGAGAAATGTAATAAACGATAATAGAAAAGAAATAGTATTTTGCTTGGCATTGGACAGATATAGACCTTATAGGACGAATGTGACATTGAAAGTGAAGTCGGAAAAGAAATTAGCCAAAGGGAGCTACAGTGTACATGTACATATGTACACATGTACATATGTAGTTCTCGTTTTTGTATTCATGAGATGTATAGATATTATATAATCACAACATGTTTGCATGTGTTAATATGATATATATATTAACATTCTATATCAAATATTAAAAAAAGAACTTAAAATCATAGCTAAATAAAGGTTAATCTTCATTCAGGAATTTGTAAACAAACGCACATTTACTTAGCAGAGTACACACCTGCCTTCCATTCAAGCCGTCATACACACTGTAAGTGTTCGATTGTCCACGTTCGACATGGTTATTTGAACGCAACATAATATCTATACATGTTGCAATTAATGAATACATTTATTAGTACGACCTAAAGTAGATTGATTGTTATTTTTTCTTTTTGTGAGAATGTTTAAAGGACAGTGAATAAGTAAATGTTTTAAACAAAAGTAATCCCACGATGTAAAGTTCATTCAAGCGATTGGCTGATCGTGGTAGCGTGCTCACTCTGACCTTAGTATACGTAAAATATTTCTACATACTGTATATGCAAATAACAAGTTCCGAAGTTTACCGAAATCGTGTGTAACCGAGAATAAAAATGTCTATTAAATAAAAAAGTGTCATATAATTTATGCAAGTATTATGTAGATGTTCAAATGATAATATCTATAACCCATTTACGGTAAATCTTCGTTGTTGACAGTTTAATTCCTGCAAAACCATATGGTACTTTACAAACCTTCAAATGTTATTCTTTTGTTATTCATCGGTCATTTTATTTCATAAAGACCGCGGACGATTCTAAATATACAAGGTTTTATGAACGTTCAATGAAGTGTGGAGGTCAATAAAAAACAATGAGGGGCGGAGAAAAGAAAATTGTTTCAGTCGCGGGTGTGAATTGCTTTGATTATAATGAGTATTCAGCCATAGTATTAGAAAATATTGTGTTTCAAGTCCGCCTAAGACATCCTTTTATAAGAAATGTTAATGGAAGAAGAATAGACTCTTCTATCCCGAAAACCCTAAAAATGCCATTTCAAATCAATCTAGATCCCTATAGCGATTCTTGAAGAACAATTATTCTAAATGCTTTTCAAATACATGTATACTGAGGAACGTGATGGTCAAAATAAAGAAATATTATCCTCACTTGATTAGAAAATCTTTCCTTATCTCTATTTGCAATAATGTTATCACATATTTAAAAACTTTAATGGAAATAAAACTCATTGTTACACTGCTATTTTTCTTCTTTGACCGATCACAGGGTACCTTTCAGAAATTCGTCGGGATGTATAACAAATTATTTTACTTCTATGGCCTAATAATCGTTACCGTTGCATATTTCAATCCGATAATTTGCATGGTCAATTTCATTTTGAAACGCAGGGGTGTACTAAATATTTAGATTTTATTTTTCGAAAAATTGAAGAAAATCTGCGGTTTGTAAGTCGGATAAAGACCTCGTTGAGGTCTGTATGAAGGTTAGATGCCCTCGGAGAGAACAGGAGGGTGTTTAAAGACCTCGGCCTTCGGCCTCGGTCTTTAAACACCACCCTGTTCTCTCCTTGGGCATCTAACCTTCATACAGACCTCAACTCGGTCTTTATCCTATACTTAAAGGTACATATAGGCTTACAGGGATTGATCTGTCAATAACGAAGTTTAAAATAGGCTACATATCCTTCCTTCATTGAGTTTGATGACCATGTATTACGAGCTGTTTAGATGCATGGTTAACTTACCATTTGGATATGCTCTGTTTGCCTTTTATGTTGAAACCTATCGATTCAGTGCAAAACAGTCAATTACTGGGGCTTTAATGTATGTCTCTATTTAACCCTCGAGTCGCATTCATTATTAACCGAAAATGATTTATTGGGGCGAATTAAATAATTGTGTTTGCTGCGTCAAACAAAAATATTCAAGGGGTAACACATCTATATTTTTAATATTTACTTGTTTCAATTATATTGAAATGCAACAACTTTTACTTTCTCTTTTGCCAGGAGTATGACATGTGCACATTAATAGATGTTCCAGAACATTATTCTGTTTTCAAAAATAAACTACATGCATCTATCTATTTATAAGGATGACTTATACAACATTGCACCACACCATACTATATAAACCTTGAAATCTAGTTTGGACGTTAGTTGCACTACGAACAATTAATCAATATTCATCGAAATACTTCAATATTATTTTCTTCAGGTAGGTAAAGACCATATATAAGAATCTTTTTATTCAAGTAAAACTCTTAGACTGAAAAAAAAAATCGAGAAAAACGTTTACCTGAATTAAATGATCACAATACTTCTCAAATTATGTACATGGCTGATATTCTCAAATTATTGTTTCAGAAGAAAAAAAACCAACATGGGTTACGATACAGATGTTCTGAATATAATCAGCATGACAGGATCATGTGGGAAAGGGAGACAGAATTGGGAATTCAGGCGGTCATACTATCAGAATATAATAGGTCAGGAGAAACCGGACTTGATGCTGTTTCCCAGCGATGACCTCGGGCAAGACAAATCTCCTATTGCAGCAGAGTACTCCCAGTTTCTGGAACCAGATCAAAACGGTACTGTATTATTGTATGATCATCAACGTTTAAAAATCCAACCCGAACAGCAAATTCAATTCAAAGTCCCGGAAGTAGACATAAGTAAATTGTTATTTCCGTCCGTGGATATTCTGTCACCTGCGCCGGCTAAATCTGTTGTAAAGACATTTCAAATGATCAGTTGGCATTGGGAAGTCATGGATACCACATCCCAAGAAATCTTCAAAAATGGACGAAGTCTCTTGTATTTATCTCAGCTGTTGGCATTTAAAAATAAAACAGAGATTCTGATTGGCGGTGATTTTAATCTCGAACTTTCAGAAATACAATCTCTATTAACTGAGCATAACGAGCATGTTTCCCAAGGAATAGAAAGCTTAATGCCCCATTTCCGAGATTTTGGATACATGGACTGCATGACGAGAAACATAATGTCTTCAGACCGTCGCTTACGTCAACTGAAACTTCACAAATCCAAGACAATAGACGACAATGGCAGACTCAACTACTTTGTTGCCTCCAAAGAAATGCAGATAATAGAAACATCAACTTTAAAGATAGAAAGACTGGAAGCGAAAAAGACTGTCATCAAAACTGACATAGGACCGTCTGTAGGCTTTCCTACTGCTACACAGGAAATCAACCGCAGACCGAACAGCTCTTCCTTTACTGCAACACTACAGAGGGAGGCCAATAGAACCGAGCAAGTCACATGTTCTCGTGAGAGAACTGAATACCCAACCGGCTGCAGAACACAGATGTACGTTCCTCCTAGACCACCCAAGCACCACGGTGGATAGGGGACTAAAGTCATTCTACATTCGAATCGGACAAAGCCTCTCGAATAAACCAGAAAGTTCATCACAACAGAGAACGGTTAGGATAACTATCCATGCAGGATAAACTTACAAAGCTAGGCGGAAATGAAAATAGTTCCATGAACATTTTGAACATTTTTGTTATATACATACTAGTATTTGAAATTAATGTTAAATTAAATATTGGCGATATGATTGTTTGGGACAATGGCAATATGAAGGAAATATTGGATGGAGAACAAAGAAATGGAAATAAAAAAAAATCTTGTTATCGCAGATTAATTCTAACAAATGCTAGATATTCATAGAAAAAGAAGCTTATTTATTCTCATCATTTATGCCATTACAATGATCAAATATATTTAAGGTATGATTCAAATGGTATTCCACCGAGGGAAAATTGTGAAGAATGTAATAATGGTAAGTACAGTAAGCCCCGTTATAATTGTAATTTATTATGCCCAGTTCAGAATTGTTGATATCTCGAAACTCTAGTGAATTGTTATCTTGTATATTTTAATGGATTGTTGATAATCAATAAAATGAATTAAAGTCGACAACTATTTGATGTCCGATCCTTGATTTTGATAGAAGAAAGAAAGGTGGTTATGGTAATCTTAAGGAAAGGGAATGATCTCCAGCATGACCACCCTGCAACCACCCAGCGAAACAAACCCAAAAGAAAGTGACACATAAAATAAATGAAATCATACAAAACTACAAATCGCAAAAAGACACAACAATATTCACTAGAACATTATACAAAACAATCGTAACAGACGTACAGAAACATCAAACATTGATGACAACACATAAAAGGAAGGAGACCAATGTGAACCCGGCGCCGACTTATGACGGTCATCTGCCATTAGCAAATGGTGTGGTTATCCGGATAACGTGCGCACAACCTTCCCACTTTTCCGGATACCCAGATGTATCTATAGACACACAATTGTTCTATAAACATAAAACTTCTCAATTTAAGGTCACATCAGAAACAAGGTAGTTAAACGCAGCGGCTTAAAAAAAAAAACATTGGTTAGTTTGGAAGCCTTAATTATTATTCAAACAATTATGAAACATTTAAAAATGAAATAGAGGTTCCAAGATTTTTGGAAGATCATTTCAACACAGTAAGCTATGTCTAGCATCCCTAGTCAAGCATAATAAAGAGTAGATGATTTACGAAAGAATGTTTCTGCATTATAACTGTTCATATGTCTTCAATTATGGAATCCTAGAGTGCCGATTACATCAATGATTTCTTAATGAACTGTTCATTTATCTTTTTAACAAATAGACATCGACTTCTTACTTAGATGTAGATAGAATGCTGAGTGGAAGTGCAAAATATTAGTTGAAAGAAAACCAACATGAACCCCCCCCCCCCCCAAATCAAAGGTCTGATTTCAGAAAGTATCTTCAATGACGAAAATACCGATTCTATTGAATATTAAGAGTATGCATGCCTTTTAATGTTGCGTTATCCTTATGTAACATCTTTTTAGTATACCTTAGTGTCAACAAAGGTAGTAAAGATTTGAACTCCAAATATAGACCTGTTATTTAAATCTAATTTTAGATTGGAATTAATAGGGGGAATTCCAACACTTTGATAACACGATAAGATTAAGTACCCAAAGTTCATGATCATTGTCATTGGCATGTATTTGTTTATTACATGATAAAGTTAAATACACTGTGACAAATATGCAGAACCTTATATTGTTAAATGTTTTAAGTGGTCTTTCTTTTATGAAAAAATTCAAAAATGCCTGTTCATTGTAGGGTACATATGGCACACTGCATGCTATATCTAGTACAACCTTTAACATATAGATTATATTAAAGAATACGTATAGCAGTGCTTGATGCCTAATCTTTTTCTTTTTCGTCCAAAGACAAGTCTTTTGTACAGTGGCCGTAAAGGGCCGTGTGAAAATAGAATTTATTTCGTTCCCACGAAATTATATTTCAAGGGAACGAAATGATATTTCGAGGGAACGAAATAATTATTTCATGGGAACGAAATACTTTATGCCTCTACGCATGCGTACACGTGTCAAGTTTGAAGATATCAAAATGGAAGACGTGTAGCACGTCAAAATTAGAAAGTATGCTATCAAGGAATTATTTGAAATAGGGGTTGTTTTTCAAAATTCCGAAATCGAACTTTATGGGACATACATGAATCACCCTGTCTAGTTAATAAGTTAAAAAAGACTTCTTTCACTCTATGAAAGGCAGTCCTGTCATACGTTAGGAGTAATTCATTCTTGTTAACATGAATGTTGACCAATTGACCTTTCCACCTTGACCTTGTATATAATATTAAGATAATAGAAATGAAAATAGATTCCAAATAAAATGATAAAAGAGTACCACAATTTTAATCTTAATTCTGATCTACCAGTAGTGAACTTCATTTTGGCTTTTGATTTGGGTCTTTTATTATCATATGTATGACACATATGGATAATAACCATATCCCTGTATACAGCACAAAATCGATAATTCAGAAAATCATAAACCGAAGGCATACAAAATCAGGATAAAACAGGAACCAGAGCAAACAAACAAAAACCCCACCATATGTAAAGAAGCGAACTCCCGATATGGGAGTGAGACCAGGTGCCCAGGAAGAGTAAGCATCTCCTGCTTGCATGCAACACCCTCGCTTCAATTCGGTAGAACTGTCATATCCGGTAACTTCCATTTCGGAAGACATAGAGTACAATCTTTGGTTGGATGGTTCAAATGGTCTATGACAGAATATCATCCACCATTCTGGAGAGTGGGACATCATAGTGTATGACGAGTTCCCCATGTCGACCGTAGAACTTCCTCAGTGACGATGTTAATCGGTCACAAACATATCCCTGACTGAGAAGCTTATCTGAAAGACGCCTGACTCTCAGAACAAAATCCGTATATTTCGTGCTTGCTCTGGCATAGCGTATCAACTGAGATATGAACACGCCATAAGCAGGCGATGAAGGGATGTTGCTACTCAGAAAAGGAAAGTTTGTAATGCTGAAATTGAAGTCGTCACGTTTGTCATAGAGTGAGGTGTTCATGTGACCATCAGTGTCGTAGGACAACATTACGTCCAAATAGGATGCTGAATTATTTGTCTCTGTAGTTTCTTTGACTTCAAGCTCTGAAGGATAGATACTGCTAAGGTAATCCGCGAATTTTGGATTATTGATGGACAAAACATCGTCTATGTATCTGTTAGTGAAGTTGAAGTCATAATCTATAATTGTAATTGAGCATTTCCATATACATGTCTGCACATGCGTAAAAGGGAGAATTATTTCGTTCCCACGAAATATTATTTCGTGCCTATGAAATATCATTTCGTTCCTACGAAACAATATTTCGTTCCCACGAAATATTATTTCATTCCCACGAGATATCATTTCGTTCCCTCGAAATATTATTTCGTTCCCAAGATATATTATGTCGTTCCTACGTTCATGCATGGTGCATGATTTCCGAAATTTAAATCCAAAATACTATCCTCAGGCTGCTCGAATTTGACCTGGCCATTCTTAAAAAGAAGGAAGGGGATCTCCAACAAGACCCTGTTACAGCACCAGCAGCAAAACACGAAAACACCCGATGCGAAAACACTAAAGACGAACATACCAAGAGACGGATAAGAGACACACGACATATAAACATGAAACAAAAAGACTACACATAAACCAACGAGACCAATGGGTAACCGGTGCCGACTATGGACGGCCATTTGCCACGCAAGTAGCAAATGGTGTGGTTATCCTGGATTACGTGCGCATAACCATCTCACTTCTCCAATTACTCAGAGGTCTCGAAGAACGTACAAATATGGTGTAAAACAACCTCCTCATTTTAAGATTACCACACACAAACAAGACCGCAAAGCGCAGGGGTCCAACAACACAGATGAATATGTAAATGAATATAAATAGAGGGCATACGTAATACAGTCCATGCTCTGCCGGCTGTAGCGAGCTCATGTATATAATCACCCGAGGAGTCCGACTGACATTCAGAGAGGACAGGTGGTCGGGGCCCTGTCTTCTCTAAAGGGGTTTGGACAGGGCCCGTCATGGTGTCTCGTCGTCACAGTCAGTCAGAGTGCAAGTCTCAAGAATGCGCTGGTACAAGACTGTAGATGGGTCAAGTACCAAGCCTAGTGTTTAAAAGAGCGTATCTATGATACATTATACATGCTCTAATAACTACCAATTATGGCAATAAATTATTTTCCTCTTACATGTAAGCTCTTTAAAATCATAAATAAGTATTTTGATAATATATGTAAGTTTGTTTTTGACTGGAATTTGCAGGCGGAAAACCTTTTATTTTTAAAGCAAGATAAGGAACATTGTACCTAAGTTCATAGACCGAAAGAAGGTATTTGTTTTGGCTGTAGAAAGGACTACAAAAAAGTGAGAGAAGGGGTATCGGTCCTTTTCGAAATATATGAACAAAAAATAAACACGAATTTGATTCTAACATGCATCATATGGACCGACTAGATTTGTCAAACTGGCATATGCCGTTCGAACCGGCAAATTTACTTGATAAGTCTTTCTCTTTGACCCGGAGGAGGATCAGCATATGCCTTTCACTGGGACGTACAGGTCATGTGATCACCATATGACGATTGCCTGACGATTTGTTTAAGTCAAATCGGCTCGCAAATAGCGAGTTTGATGCCTCATGGCAAGAAAAATGCAGATGAGACAAAGAGAAAAAGTAAAAGTTTGAGCAAGTCCTGATCGCAACGGCATAAAACCACAACCATCATTTTACTAATATATGCATCTTCTTTTTTTAAAATGTCAGTGAGAAACGAATTGCCTTTCGAGTAGTGTCGATTCATTGAATTATGGGGTTGGAGCCAAGGCTGGAACATATTTCTCCCTAATGGTCTAAACACCTGTGTCAGGAATATTCAATGCAAACGTGCTGTAGATACCGTATACACAAGCTGTCGTCATTGATACAATTAATATCTTATCACTTCCACGTAAGTATGGACATTCTGACACTGAGGACAGGACTGTGTATTATCATATACACATTCTTTGTCCATGGTTTGGACGCGGTTCCTAATCAATTGAACGACTCCAGAAAAACAGGAGAAAACTACACCTTGACCATTCGTATGCCAAATGCTGTCTCTGACAAGGTAGGGCATGTTTGAATCGAAGATCGTCACATGTTAACTTCAATTACTTTTATAAGAATCCTGTCTGAAATGCACAAACGTGAACATTTTTTCCCCATTTTTCATGTACATATTTCGTTAGCTTATCCTTACAATGCCCTATTCTCTTTAACAATCAATTGATGATGGTTAAAAGCGAATCGAAACATTGTCTCGCCTTCGAAGATGTTGATTCAAACCAAATACTACGTTGTTACAGCCAGATGCTCTACTATGTCATGCTGTTCAGTTACCGGAGACAGAGTCATATATCTGTGAGTATTTCCTTTTATAACTGGGTATGACTGGAGTAGTCTTCTGGTTCATTGGTTTAGGGTAAACCGAAACGTCCTATTTTATGTCAAGATTATGTTATCAAAATTCGAAGTACATGTAGTAATAGATCAAATTCATATAAGTTCCTATAGCTAGTATTTTTTTTATTCTTTAAATATGTTTAAGTATTGTGAAATTCTTAAGGTTAAAAGATACCCGGTTCAAACACTTGGTTTTTTCAGTATGTATAAAATCAGCGTCATAATATTAATTTGCTTGAATTAAACACACACTTTCCATACAACAAAATGCTTGATCAACATTCAACTCAAATGTAGAGTTATTCCCATGAAATTGTGCCTAAAGGTTAGTAAAACTGTTATAACATCTGTTAGTGCGTAGTACTCTGCGGACCTATGTTATTCATTTTTCTATCAACATGTTTAATCATACTCTAATCCTAGTTTATATTTGCATCAATCAATCTCTCCGTTAAAACAAGAACTATTCTATATAATATATATAATACATATAAAAACATTGAAAAATTACTCATTATTTAAAGTATGCTGCTCTCCGGTTGCAGAGTCGGATACTTTGTTTAATTTCTTTGATAATCCGGTTAATATTTACCAAGCCCTACCAATCCAATTCCGAATAAACACCTGTATATCTTTGGGATAAACGTGAAGATTTCAGTTTTAGTAAAGTCCTCTTGGATAGAAACGTTCTCGACAGAGATTTTCTAACCTTTAGTTCACTGCTATTCATTCATGTGTCATTCATGAATGAGCATCTCAGCTGTTAGGGTGTTTTTAGTTCACAGGACAAATTATATATACATTAGCACACAGATTAACATGTGTATTGCTCTACCATTTATGCTGATATATGCATCATAATATTTAATCAGTGAAGTATGAACCTCATGCAATTTGCTCACATGACAATTTATAAATAAGCACATAACATGTGTATTGTTCTGCCATTTTTGCTCACTGATTTCAGTGAAGTATGAACCTCATGCAACTAAACGAATAGCACACCACATGATGGTCTACGGATGTGGCAGTGTTGGAAGTAAAAGGCCATATTGGTAAGTGAACCCTGTCAGCTTACCAAGAATGAATATAATTATCACCATAATAATTGTCCGTTTTTCCATATGATTTTGTACAATCAAAAAGAACATGTTTTGCGGATACTGTTACTTCTGATGGTCCTTGTCTAGGAAATGTGGTGAGATGGATGATAGATCTGAATCGTCCGTTTGTAGTGATGGGGAAAGACAAATCGTATACGCATGGGCATTGGACGCTTCCGATATGAAGTTCCCGCCAGGTGGGTTGATTCTATACTATTTATGTATGTTAAAAAATAAAAGATCCGATGAAATTTAAAGCCTTCGATTTTTTTCTATCTTTATTCTTTTTATGTTAACTTGTATTTTTCTAACTCAATTCAATGTTGAGAATTGTGAACTCCACATACTGTTACTGTACCATCGATGTACACATGGCTTGCATGTCACTTTACTTCCCGTGCTTTGTCATGTAGAATGTGTTTAATGACCAGTTTTGTATATCACTAGATGTAGGTTTTCGTGTGAGTGGAAGCACAAGGATTAAGTACATTGTCATACAACTTCATTACAAAGACGCTTTTGAAGGTAGGCATATTTGTTTTATTATATGATCATTGGAAACATATTTAGAAACCACGTCGAAAACTCAATTCAATGGAAAATATTCTATCGAAATTATATGACTACATATATCTATTATTCAATATATAACAAGTTGCATTATAACATTTGTTGATATTTTTGTCCTTCTAGATGGTCAAACCGACAATTCGGGTATTACCTTACAATTAACCACAAAAAGGTATGTGTATAGGGAAACTTTATTTATTTTCCTACATTGATTGATATTGCTTTCATAGATAAATATTGAAATCGTTCGAAACGAGTTTATTTTCACCAGAAAAATGGTTCTTCTCTTCACCGATTGACCTCGGTTCTTTAATGTTTTATCAGGCAGCCGAAACAGGCCGGTTTTTACGTACACGCCAGCTACGGCATGGTCCCATCGCACACACCAGGTATTATTATTTTTTATGTTTTCTATTTGTAGATGACTGCTAAAATTGAGGTCGAAATATAATTTGCATCTTTATTTCTAGCTCATCTGATTCAATAGCTCTCCGTCAAAGCATTACTATCGTTAACTTTTTTTCACCGCATATATCTTACACTCCTTAATATTTTAGAATTCAAGATTGAACATGTTGTTTGTGAATATTGAGTAAAGATAATGATGGATTCGACATGATTTTGAAGTCCTGAAATATCGTCAATCGTCTCACTACCATATCGGAAGTTTGCTTCTTTTCATGTGGTGGAGGTTTTTGTTTGTTTGCTTTGAATCCTGTTTTATTCTGATTTTGTATGTCTTCGGTTTCTGATTTTCTGAATTATCGATTTTGTGCTGTATACAGGGATATGGTCATTATCCATATTTGTCATTGAAACAGGAGATGCTTACTCTCCCGAGCACCTTTTGGGTAGTCACATTTGCGCGATGCATGAACGACCTTAAATTGGTGTCTTGTTTATTCCTGATGGTCTTATCCATGAATTTGTATACCCTTTGTTTATGAATTGTGTACAACCATTTAAATGATCATATGTTGTGTTTGCGATCCTGTTAATAATTTCTCATCAGGCTTGCATTATTTCTTTGATTTACTGATTGAAATTATGTCTAGCATTTTTTGCTGTCAGTTTCTCACATCTAACTAATTTCATATGCTGTCTCATAAATAAAAGAACTGCTTATGTTGAAATAAGAGACGAATTCCATTCATATTAAACGTCTCCAAATTCGTTAGCATCATTAAAAAGCAGATTAATTTACAGCATGAACCAGACATGAATGTTTCGGGTATTTAACACTCGTCAGTGATCCTCAATCTAAACAATGAAATAAGGTTGAAATCTATGAAACTTATGTCCAAAATATACCAAAAGATGTAGCAAGATGGCTGGGATATGATGCTACAGGACCCAGGTTTCAAAAATGTTAGGGCATTTTGTAAACAGTTGTTTTCGAATGCGTTTGAAGAAACGCCAACCGAAATTGTTCGAACTTGGCTACATGTACCCTCGGGGACTCCTGGTCCACCTGCGATGACACTAACCAAGTGGAACAAATGTTATACGCCTCCAAATTCGTTAGCATCATTATAAAGCAGATCAATTTACAGCATGGACCAGACATGCATGTTTTGGGTATTTAACCCTCATCAGTGATACTCAATCTTAACAATGAAATAAGGCCGAAATCTATAAAAATTATGTCCAAAATATACCGAAAGATATTGCAAGATGGCTTGGATATGATGCTACAGGACCCAGGTTTCGGAAATTTTAGGAAATTTCGTAAACAGAAATTTTCGAATGCGTTTGCAGAAACGACCAACCGAAATTGATGGAACTTGGCTACATGTGCCCTCGGGGAATTCCTGGTCCATCAGTGACAATCACTTATGTTAATCTTTTTTTCCAAACTTGGAGTTTATCTTGATGATGAACATTGATAGGGATTGGAAGTATTCTATATAAATCTTTTACAAATCATATTTTTCTTTCATTTGCATTGCCTACAGATATCTTTTTATGTAATTTACTGTTCTGAGTCTGAAACCCCACCCGAACGTTTTGAACTGCAAAGTAAGTTGTCACGATTGAACAATTTATGCCCAAAGAAATTCGTTATAACAGCTACAAATATTCTTTAGCAGACTTTGGTGCTTTTAATGTCAAATTCAAGTGACAGATCCGCTTCGTATTTGGATATACTTCTATCTTTCGACGCAAACGGCCGTTTGAACACCTCACTTTGACAAGCGTTCAGTTCAGTTTCCACATAACTAACTTCCATTCCATGAGTAGCAACATTCCGTCTTCTCCTGCTTATGACGTTTTTGTTTCTCAGCTAAAACGGTACGCCAGGGCATTTTCCAAATATAAAGATCTCATCGTTAGAGCCAGACGGCTTGCAAGTAAGCTACTTGTTCAGGGTTATATAACACAACGGCTGAAATCATCATTGAGGAATTTCTTCGGTCTCTATGGGGATATTTTATTAAAGTGATCAGTGACATTCTGGATTGCGATTAAATGGCTTTCATCATCATAAAACAAGACATATTTATCCTCGAGACAATCACTGAATTTGACAAGGTTGCGACAGATGTTGCATGCAAACAAGAGACGCTGACTCTTCCTGGGCACCTGGTCTCACTTCGGAATGTTGTTCCTTCCGAGGTTCGCAACTGTTCAATAAAAATTCTAATGATTATACCTTACCTTATCGACTTTGAGACTGATAGGTATTTCTTTGATGTTTATTCGCGCTAATTTTTTTCTCGGGTTTGCTCTTTGACGATAGGGTTAAAACACTTTGTTCATAACTATAGGTTAAGAAAAACGGGACAGGTCCATTCCCGCCAAACTTTAAGTCCTACATCAACCGAACTTGCATGGCTAAAACACCTAAGGTTGCTCACTACAATGCATGGTACGGATGCTGTATCTGACCCACATTTTACGCTTGAGTGAGCAGGTTAGGTAAAATGGGATGCTGACCACATTGCATGGTAGGGAGGTGCATCTGACCCACATTTCACGCTTGAGTGACATGTTAGGAAAATTGGGACAGGTCCATTCCCATCTTACTATAAGTCCTACATCAACCAAACTTGCATGGATGATGCATCTGAGAATGCTTACTACAATGCATGGTACGGAGGCGGTATCTGACCCTTTTCATGCTTGAGTGACCAGGCTAAGTAAAATGGGACAGGTCCATTTTTGCCTTAGTTAAAGTCCTACATCAACCAAACTTGTGTATATGATGCATCTGAGGATGCTTCATGCCATGATGATAGAGATGCTGCATCTGACCTACATTTCAGGCTTAAGCAATCAGGTTATGTAAAATGGGAAAGGTAAATTTCTGACCTATTTTAAGTCTTAGATCAATAAAAAAAAACTTATGTGGGTGATGCATCTGAGGCGGTATTGTTTTTGTCTATAATTGTCATTAACATGCCCAGTGAATGTAATCTCAACAATATATAGCATATTTGTTTCCGGTTATAAATGTTTAGACAGAGATCCTCGAGTAATCATTTAATTTCCATTGTCATTTTCAAGAAACGAAGATTCTGATTGGCTGAGAAATTTTGTTGATACATCGATCAACACAATTTTTCACGGAAGTCTATTTATAGCACTATTTTTAGAACTGGGGGTTCCCTCAAACACGAATGAACTCGTTGCTGAAAATACAATTTGTTAATGTTTGCTTATCATTTCTAGGGTACCATTTCTTTTCTACTTACTCAAAAATTAACAGTACATGTAGAATTTGCTCAAACTGGTCCTTATTCCAAAGATATAGAGAGACGATCGTTCGCTGTTTGAATCATGGCGGCTGCCATAACTTGTTTTGGCAGACGTATCACTGCAAAACCTTCCGACTTACGAAATATAGTGCGGTGATTGATTGTTTTTAGATCAAAGAAAACAGTCTGTTTTCCATAATTAAATGATAAGAAATGAATCTTATATTTTTTCTGTTGATTCAGGTATCACCCGAAAAATTGGACAGAAAACTTTTGCATCAACGCGCTACGCGCATTGATGCAGTTTTCTGTCCAATGTTTCGGGTGATACCTGCATCAACAGAAAAAATTTAAGATTCATTTCTTAAATATCCTCTCGACGCAAATCGTATGGTGGCGGTCAATGTGAATTTACTGTCAATAAGGATAAAATGTAATACAATGTGAATTCACTGTAGCGTAAAGAAATATAAAATCTAATGCAATGACATAATTTATTCTGTTGTAAATTTTGAAAACATTTGACATATTTCATACAACCAAGCATTTTCGTAACAATTCTAAATGTACTTAATATAATACAATAATATTGTTTTTGTTCAGGTGTAAATTTTGATACAACGAAAATATTTAATACAAAGAAACACTACACTTATAATATAACAAATATATTTTCAATTTTTCAGAATTCCATGCTGAAACGGCTTGTCAATACACTGGAAAACCTATCGTTGCACTAGCATATAGAACACACTCTCATAACTTGGGTCAGTGAAACTTAGATGAAGGATTCTTTAATCGTTTCTATTAAATATTTTTTTTAATTGAGTGAACGGCTCCCCTCCTTTGTTCATTATGGTGTACATGTATCTTAGCAGAGGACTATTATAATGTAAAATCATTTTCAGATAGAATGCCTAAATTTTCCACATGACCTTAAGGCTACCTTGATGTACAAAAGTTAACAAACTTGCGTCGTAGTTTCTTCAATGTGTCTCTAAAAATCCGTAATTTGATCATTACCATTATTGGATTGACAGAGGATTTTGAAAATAGTAGGAACAACAAAATCATATTAACCATTCCTCTGTTCCATCGCAATGAAATGAAGTAGTCGGGAATCGTTGTTTCAAAAGAAATATACACAAAGTACGGAAGTGAGAAAAATACATAGAGAAGTGCGAATGAGCAAATGAAAACAATTCCCTTAATGGGCCGCAGTTGTAAAACCTTAGATACCTTGGCGTTTTCTCGGTTTGCGACCTTCAAACTTTGATCACCGCTGCTTGATCCTGATTGTGATATTCGTTGAATTTCACTTCTTTGTCTTTCTACTCTAAACATATTTGAGATTGATGACAATTTCTTTTTATTCGAAACGACCGATTGTCTTTGTGCTCTTTCCTTGCTCTCAGTCCTAGACAGCCTTGACAGTTTCCGATTAGTGTTACCGATGCTTGAACAAAGAGACGATTTATGTTTTTCTTCGCATATGGTTTTTGCATAACTGCTCTTTCTTTCCTCTTCTGATTTTGGTTGTACCTCAACATTTGAATGTTCATGATTTCTTTTGTCTTCATTGCTTCTTTTGAGATTTACAACTTCATTACTTTCTTCATCAATATCAAGGAATTTCGGGGCAGTATTGGGCCACTTGTGTGAATCCTTTGAAAACACAACGTCAGACGACCTTGGATGTATATTTATTTCCCAAGCGGATTTGATCTCTGTCCGTTGTCTTTCCGTTTCCGAAGACTCGACAACATAAACACCAACATTTCGATCGCGCAACTTATTAGAAAACGATGGCTTTTTAAAGGAAGGCATCTTTATCATGGTACATTCATATTCTTCTCTCGACTGAAAAGAAGAATTTCTTCTTATTACACTCGGCGTGGCTCTTGCACTGATTCTGCTAATTCTGGCAAATACATTAGTATTGATTGGACGGTGATCATTAGATGTTCGATTTCTGCAAGACTTTCTCGGATTGGTAGTTCTTGGTGCCTCTACAATAGATTTGATAAATGAAATGAAATTTAGAGACGCAATCAGGAGCAATATTCCCCAAAACGTTATTATTTTGATATCTCGTTGATAGAGGAAAAAGGCACCGAATATATCTTTCAGCTCGCAATGGAAAATGTTCCCTCTCCACGCCACAAAAGTGGTGATTAAGGCAAAGAACCATAAAAGTATACTAGCGGCAAGTGAAAACGAAACTGTTTTATAGCGTAAATGTGCAACAGGATTAAAAATAGAGTGCAATTGAGCCATAGATATGAATGCTAACATAGCTCCGGAGGTAAAGAAGCAGTGCTCTAGTAAAGGAACTAAGAACATGCACGAGGTATAAACGGATATTTTGTCAAGTGACGTCAGGTGTAGTAAGAGAGTCTTCAGAGCCAGAAGCAAGCCGCTGATCAGGTCTGCTAGACACAAGGATAAGTAGTAAATCACGTCTGAATTCTGTCCCACACAACCTCCATAGTACGCCAATATAAAAACCATCATGTTTAATATGAATGCTGATATAGAAAGCGTGTAAGCTGGTATAAAAATCAACGATGGCACGTTAAGGATATCCAAATCAGTCTGGTTCTCTGAAGCATTTCCTTTGGCGATATACACACCGAAATGTAAGGAGCTGGCATGTAAAGACATCCTTTCGCAACAATAGGCTGGTCAAAAGTGACTATAGTGACTGCAAAGTGTCACTTGAAGAACATTATCGAAATCCTTACTATTTTTAATAACGTTTATCTGTTAATTATCGAAGTTTTCGGCATTTTAGTAAATTTCGACAACAATTTGCAACGAGTAAATGTGATAAAATGCGATAATGATGCAAAACGTCGCTTTGAATGTTTATTCCTTGAGACAGGTTAGGGAACCAGCAGGCATTTTTAGTTATGTAACTTTGACTTTTGAGAATCTTTTATCTACTGAATCGACCCTAGAGGAAATTTGGAGCTGCAAATTGCTCAAATTTGATTTTAAAAAATATAACCAGAGGGCGCTGTTAAAAATAGATTTAGTCAGTATCTAAAAATCACTTTAGGTGGAACATCACTGATGAGGATCTAATATCCGAAACACGTGTCTAGTGAATAAAAAAGTGGTTTGAAATTTTCTTCGGGAAGGTATAGAGTTGGAACAATTCCGTATTTTTAAATAAACACTTATTTCCTGTTGCAGTGTTAAACTCGTTCCCCGTGACATCATGAATGTTGGTCAAGTGTATTAATTACTTCTTTCCAGCTCTGTCGCCTGAAAGAAGCCTTGTTTTGGAACTTTATCAATTTGACGTCATACATATTATGTGGCTATTTCGGAAACTTGTCAACCATCGAAATTAAAAGATGGTTAGCATCTAAGCACCATCCCTCAAATACCATTTTGAAAATAGATTTTATTTGGTTATGCTACTGAATTGACCCTACAGGAAATTTGGAGGCGCGCACTCTCTGCAAATTGCACAAATTTAAGTTTTAAAAAATATATATAACCAGAGGGCGCTGTTAAAATTGAATTTTTGCAGTATCTTAAAATCACTTTAGAGGGAAGCATCACTGATGAGGATTTTATATCTGAAACACGTGTCTGGTGCATAATAAATTGGTTTGAAAATTTCTTCGGGAAGGTATAGAGTTGGAACACTTCCTTATAATCAATCTACAGTCTACACAAATATTGTTTTAATACTAGAGAATTGAAAACACTTTCATAGAAATGCATGATTTGCTATTTCAAAATGAAGACTAAAACCATCTTAATTCAAATATTGTCCCTGGATCAAATGTTCTCCTTTCTAACTGCTAGATGTACGTACTCTAAATTAATCGATTTTGTGGGAAACATTCACCGATGTTGTTTGAGAGACACAAGAAGTTATAAAATGATACATAATCTTTAATTTCCTTTCTCAGTTTCTTAGAACTTTGACGTCAAAAATTGTATATTTTGCCAAATTTCTTGACAACATCATTTTGGGACTCATTTTCGACAAACTTCCTATTAGTTAGTATCGAGCGGGCTTCTGAACAACTTTATATTTTGATATGTTGTTGCCTTTGCACGTCTTTAAGTGCAAGCAAAAGGAAAAAAGTTGTACACGATCCCGCTCGATGTTATCTCAATGAAAATAACCAAGAATTATATGCTATTTTTCGTGAAAAATTGACAAAATCACCGGTTTTACATGATATTTATGCAAAATTTATAATGTCTTAGAAAGCGAGGAATATTTGTTATAACTAGATTTATCACAATATAGATATTTAACTCTCTAAAATGACGACAAAATTTAATTTTGGAGAAGTCGATTTTAGGGGGCCACTTTACTATATTAACCATATATACTCCTTTCTTTGTTATATGTTTTCTTTTGTCTCATACATTTTACAGCCTTTTGTCTGAAATCAGTGTGTTCATGTTTCACGTTATTTCAGAGATAATTAGCGAATCTAATTTGTACATTCTACAGGGATGGTGACATCTGGTTATAGAATCAGAAACTCAGAATGGACAGAAATAGGGAGGATGTCGCCTCAATTACCACAGGTTCAATCATTTTATCCTTTTTAATTTCCTGACGGCTGAAGAAAAAGTATAAATCACTATTTGAATAAGGCTGACAAAAAGCCTCCGGTCTGTATTATGTAATACCACTAATTAGGTTAAACTGTGACATTAGAAATCTTTAGCATGAGATAAATTTTCTAACTTGAAACGGCATCTTTCCTGTGGGAAATAGCTGTGCATACTGGTATATGAACTCGTTAGCTCCTAAGGTCTGAAATTATGTCTTGCCTAAAAGGTTATGATTTGGTTTGTTTGTGAGTATTTTTAGAGGAGACGAATGAATTTGCTTATGAACATGAATGCTTGAGACAATATAGGGATGTCAATATTCCGGAATTGACAATACGTCAAAAGGGACATCAGGCATTCATATTTTTTATATAAAATATGATTCTGATTTTCTTAGCTGGGTTCCGGCATATTTTTCGGTCATGTTTAGAATTAAGCTCCTTGTGCCGACCCTCCAACAATTTTTTGGCCATATTTTTCACTTAAATACGCTTCTGAATAAACCTACACAAAATTTGGATCCGCTCATTTTGGCAAGAGGAAATTAAAGTTCTGTATTGTAGATGGCGCCAGGGCTGTTTGACATGAAGTACTACTGACGAGGATTAAAAGATCCGAAACACGTGTCTAGTACAACAAAATTGGTACTATAGAACATATATTTCAATATTGACAATTTGAAAGTTAAGGGTAATGAGCCATCGTTTAGTTGAAACCTGATCGGGATCTTCTTTAAGGGGTATGGACAAACCGTTATTCGCCATATTGGATTTTATGTAGTGTGTTATTGAAAATCTTTCCTTACACCGAGTCATGGCTCCAACTTCAACTATTTTAATCCCAAGTATTCTCAACCCCAATAGCTACATTTTCCCATATTTTCTACGGAAAATTACATTAAGATTTTAACATTAGAAACTTTTTAGATTCATGCACCGAACTGCACAGCTGCACATCAGAATAATTTATTAATAATACTATAACTTACTTTAAACATTACATTGATACTATATCTACAACCACTTGTCCTTCCATTTTGAGTACAAGGTCTCATTATCATATAAATCTCTTGTTAATTCAACACGGTGTCTTTTCGAACACGAGTTTTTACAGGTAGCCATTTTCACGAGCCGATCCGCCCCAACATAGGTAGAAAAAATCAACGATTTTAAAGTTCCTGGGGTAATTCACTAGAATTTCGACTGTTTGCGATTCAATTATTAATTATTTACATGATATATATTAGAGAAGTGGGATAGTCATGTGAATTATAGGTGACAAATTACAGATGTGCAACATTCCGGGGATCCGCCCCTGGATTCATTTCTATGTTGATATGGCTACTAGCCCCTTGCGTGTAAAATGAAGATACCCGGTATTTTGAGAAAGTATGATCAAAATTGGAGGACAAATGTTTGTAGACATATGATGATAGTAACGTTTAAGGTAGGTTATAGTATTAATCATGAATCCTGCAAACCTGTAGCTGCGCAGTTCGGTGCACTAAGTTCAAATGGTTTTCATGTAAAAATATTGATGCAGTTTTTGTTTAAAATTATGGGAAAATGACGATGTTGAGGTAAAGAAAATTCGGTATTAAAATGGTTAAGATTGGAGTCTTAATTCTGCAGAACGACAGATTTTCAAGTATGCTTCACGTCAAATCCAATATGGCCGATAAACTCTTAACTCATTAAAAGCATTAAAATCGAACAATTAAAATACCCTGTCAATCGAAATAAATAAAAAAAGGCTTAATGCTTCTTTTTTCTTCATTAATGTCAAATTAATTATTACTTTTTCCAAATATTAATCAAGGTACTGCAATATGTTACAAGTTCTTCGCAAGTCTGCCATCTCCGGCACCTGTATCTATACTGACTTGCTGGAGCCTCGACATTCGGCTCTTGATCGAAATTCTATATTCTGAGGAAATCAAAATTTGCTATGCATTTTAAACATATTAGTATTTTAGTTTTGTCGTTTTAAAGATTTTGTTCTTTCTTAATTCTGTTTTAGTTAAGGAAATTAATAAACACCTAAACAATCGAATTACTAGTAGTTCCTAAACGTTCATCTTCTGTTTCTTCATATTTCTATTCAGAGTTTTTATAACGTCACCAATCCTGTATGGATACAAGAATGGGATATTTTGGTACGTGTCTTGTGATTTTAATGTTATCATGCCTCAGAACAATCTCAGAACATTTTGTTTAAATATTTGCTGAAAATCTAATATTAAAAGGCTTAATTATGTTCAATTGACGCTAATTCGGGAAATTTTGATGTTGATAAACTTATTAAGCGTGTCTTATTGCTGAAACTCAATGATTTTTCATTGCTCTGAGGAAAAAACATTGTAATAGGTACGAGGCCGTGTAAAGCTATTTAATTAAGAAGTTTTATTTTCCTAAGGCATCAAGATGCACTATGAGGAGTGAGAGATCAACGCCAACAAGATTCGGGTAAACTTTACACAGACTTGAATATTCTTACATTTTTGAAGAAAGAGAATTGAATTTGTAATCCATCAAATATATGCTGTGTATATCTAGATACCAATAAACAATCTTACTATTTGCTCAATATCAAACATCGATGGTTTCAGACCGGCCAACAAGGATGAGATGTGTAACTTTTACATCTTGTATTACACGGAAGCACAGGAAAATTTACAGATACGTTACTGTATGAAGGACGCTAATAGCTTTAAATGGAAGGATCATTTGGCGAATATCCCGGATCAAAAGGCCAGCTCTGTTGACGGTCTTCCAGAATTCACCATGAATGATGTATTTGCTGAATAAAATATTGCTGAAAAATTATTGTGTTGCAAATTGGCCATATTTGTAATATTTAAAAAATCATGTTTTAAAATAAAGAATGAGATAAACGGATATACTGTAATCGTATCAAGTAGGATCAGCTTTCCGTTTAGAGTGGGATGAAAAAAACTGGAGGGGGTTGAAAAGATTTCAATCACTTAAATGAAACATGTATGTTTACCTCTTGAAATGAGACAAATAGAAAGCTTGTTCTCTGACGAAAATCAATGACACGGCGAACTTTAAGGAATCAATTTTGAGTGTGGATGCTGCGTTAAGACTGTGCATTGATGTGCATTAATAACCCTGTGTCATTCGGTTGTTGTGATAAAACGTTCTTCTCCCGCTCATAACGAATCTATTCTTATCAAGATGGGGAATCTCTTTCGGACAAGGCAATAAAATATCGAATAAATATTTATCACTCATAATCCATTACATCTTATATAAAAGATACAAGATTTGGCTCCATAGATGTATCAATCATAAACCTAATGTTAGTTTTCGATTTTCAGTAAAGTATGACATATCCTTGCAGTCTTATGTAACTTAGGCCACACCAATTTGATTTGCAGTTCTTCGGGATTTTTTATGGAAAAATAGGACCGAGCGAACGATTTTTTTAAAATAAAAAGTTTGAATTTTGAAAATCGAGGACCGATACCCATTGACGGAGGACCGAACTAGCGAAAATATTTTTTCAATGATTTTCATGTGCATTTTATAAACAATGATATCAAACTATCATGTATAAATATTCTGAAAGAAGTTACATACATGTATCAGCGCATTTATCATCTGATTGACTAACAGGTTATTGACTTTGACCAAAAACAAAAAACAAAAAGAAAGGAGTATATATGGTTTATATAGTAAAGTGGCCCCCTAAAATCGACTTCTTCAAAATTAAGTTTTGTTGTCCTGTTTAGAGAGTAAAATATCTATATTTTGAGAAATCTAGTTATAAAAACTACTACTAGCTTTCTAAGACGTTACAAATTTTGCATAGATATCAAGAATTTCCCTGGTGTGACATGGTTATAGTTTCGCTATAACCGGCATTAAAGTAATAATTCAGAAATGTACCAAGGAAACTGTTCTTCATTGTATTTATCAATTAAGATTTTCGTTATTATATTTTTGATATACCTAGCACAAAGATGGCAAATGTGTAGACCTAGAAAAGTTTTCAGGAAGTTTTCGATCAGAAATCACGAAAAAAGGAACAAGCCAATAGTTTTCTGAAAAATCCAAAAAAGAAAATCTTCTCCTCCTAAGATTTGATCTATTCAGTTACATGTACTCATGCATTTTTTAGTCAAAATGTCCCAAAGCGGACTTTGAAAAATTGCATAATTGATTTGTTCGCCAGAAAAACATATTTATACATAGAAGCTCTTTCAGATAATCAAAATGTTGTTTCATTGGCAAGGAATGTGATATACTTCTTTCAGACGCACTTTCTCTTATAATATAAGTGCATTTTGAAGGATAGTACACCCTCTTATATGAATATATTTAAGTCTTCTTGTCGATCAGCTAAAGGAATTCACAGGAAGATATCGTAAAAAATGGAAATGAACAACGCCTTAGCGCGAAATAAACATTGATAAGTTAGGGTCCCTTTAAAGTGCGAAACGAAACAAAAACGAAACGAAACAAATCGTAACGAAACGAAACAGATCGACCATGATAAAATATAAGTTAACTCTCGTGTTTTTTTTTTCCAATTCTTGCAATTATATTGAAACAAATTTGACCTATTTTTAATGATTAAACGCAGATTATGTATGCCCCATTGGGTGAATACGGAAAATCGTGTGCAGACCGCACGTTTCGGTATATTTGACGTCACGTCACGATGTCAGAGTAGACATTGGTACGACATTTACGTTGCCGACAGAGACATTTTATTGACCGTATGAAAAAGGCAGAAAATTTGTCACTGCATTAAAATTTTAGATGACTTCTTTAAATGTTCATTTACTTAGAGTATTGCGTTCAGTAATTTACATGAATATGAATACTATTATCGTAAAAAATCGTCAAAATCACCCGGATATCAAAATATCGGCTCCCATGAATTTAACTTCCTTATTGAAGTTCTTTGTGAGGCTTAGTATGAATCTTTGTTTTTCTATCATTTTCCCACATTTTTGGTAAATACGAGTTACCATTAAAGCTTACGTTTCAAAATGACGCCTAAAAAAGTTAGAAAAAATTGGCTTTCAGTAGATGCAATTTCTTAGAAAGTTTTTGAGTTGTAATATATGATTATTTATGACTTTTATCTTTTCATAGGGCATCGTAGGTAGGCTTAGACTTCCCTATCTTTAAGTTCGCTACGCAAAGAAGAGAAAGGGCATTTAAATTTATGATATATCTTAGAGCCAATCCTGTTTCTTGTCAATGTAGAAAATATGAGTTTAATCTATACAAATGATTAGTTCTAAGAAATACTTTTCTGGAGCTACACATCAGTCTATATGTATTTCAAACGAGTCATTGCTTGATTGTTGCAATGGAATCAAACTAATTCAGCCAATATTGAAACATAATTATATCTTGGTGAAATAATTTTAATGGTCTCATTACCATTAAATGCGTGCATGCGGTGAAAATAATATGAATCTAGGCATTTATTCAAATTCTGTATATTTCTGAATTCGTAATTTGTTGTTAGTATACGTAAAATAATTATCCTAAATTATAGATAAAAATATTCTTTCGGATCACGAACATCAGACTTCACATGCAAAGTCGCACATACTGCAGAGTCATACTTGACGTCATAACCTTTTGAGCACTGAGATCATTACGTCATTAATTACTTTTTGCAAGAAGGCTGGAGTAACGTCGGTTTAGTAAATCTTATTCAGCTGTGTATGACAAAGAAACTCAAAGGAGATTAAAATTGGATCAGTACTTCTTCTTCCTGATCGATTTACTGATTTCAAACACAAATGTATTCATTCATCACGGTATGAATTTCTGCTGGACTGCTGTGGTTTCCGGCGGAAGTGTCGGAAAGAATACAGAAAAAAATCCTTTCAGTATAGGCAGTTTCTGAACGTTAAGTTTCCTTCAAAAGCCGATGTAAAGTAGGAACTTACATATGTGTATAGACTTTCCTAACTATAGGGTCGCTTCGTGAACTGGTCGGGAGCTACGCTCCCTAATAATGTTGAGTATTGTAAAAATCTATGTATGTCAGAAATAAAAGATTATCGCTTTCTCTCATGGCTAAAATCAAATTTAGGTTATGGTTAAATACAATATCTTTGGTTAAAATATAATTGCATCATGACTAATAGCGAAGCGGAGCGAGCCCGAAGGGCCCGCTTGCTCGGAGCAAGCTTTAATGGTAACACATATATACGAAACAAGTGAAAAAAGGAACGAAATTAAGGAAGAAAAGATACATACTGACCAATTCAATTTTCTTCTACCAAGATGGGCGCCGCCATTTTTATACGAAAATATTTCTAGATGAATCCTTATTTTTGTAGCTATATGGTGTAGATTCGGTTTTTACAGTGTGTAATATAAAGCTAGGAGGAAAAGTAGTGAAATGGTTGAAAAGTGTTAGTTTATGAAGTCTGCAACAGGAGACTGAAATTTTTTAATCCTTAATTTCGTATCCTGTATGAAAATGTTTGAATCCTTAGTTTCGTATGCTATATGGAATTTTTTAAATCCGTAGTTTCGTATCTTATATAAACACTGCAACGCGCGTTGGCCTATGCTTCGCTTCAAGGGCTTTGCCATAATTCATATTATGAATTATGGCAAAGCCCTTGAAGCGATGTGAAGATGGTGCAGGATGATTCCAGCAAAATTTACAGGGACCGTCGCACGTTGCAGTGTTTACATAGGATACAAAACTAAGGATTCAAATATTTTCATATGGAATACGAAACTAAGGATTCAAACATTTTCAGTGTCCTGTTGCAGACATAATATGGATTATAGCAAAGCCCTTGAAGCGAAGCGAAGACGGTGCATGAAAATTCCGGCAAAAATCGCATGCTCCGACGCAAGTTGCAGTGTTTATATGGGATGCGAAACTAAGGATTTAAAAAATTCCATAAATATGATACGAAACTAAGGATTCAAAATTTTCATATAGGATACGAAACTAAGGATTCAAAAATTTTCAGTCTCCTGTTGAAGACATCAAAAGCTAATATTTTTCAATTATATCACTACTTTTCATCTTAGCTTTATATTACACACTGTAAAAACAGAATCTACACCATATAGCTACAAAAATAGGGATTCATCTAGAAATATTTTCGCATAAAAACTGACTAAAATGCCCATCTTGGTTGAAGAGAATCAATTGGTCAGTATGTATCTTTTCTTCCTTATTTTCGTTCATTTTTCCACTTGTTTCGTGTATAAGTGTTACCATTAAAGTTTGCTCAGAGCAAGGGACCGCTTGCTCGCTTCGCTTCGCTATAACCTAACACTTTTCAACCATTTCACTACTTTTCATCCTAGCTTTATGTATGCTGTCTAATTCAGGGGTATATCATATGTCATGGTCTCTGAATTTTAATAAAGAACGTGTTCACCTACAAATACGAAAATACGATCCATCATCCGGGCATTTTCAAAATGGCGGCGCCCATCATTGGCAGCTTGGTTGACGAAAATTGAAAGTGTTAGTATTCATCTTTTCTTCTTATTAGTCCCCTACCGGCAACGCCGAAGGGGACTCTTAGTTTCCTCTCGGTCTGTCTGTCTGTCCCTCCGTCTGTCCGTCTGTTCGAATATCAGTTTTCCGGACTTTTTTCTGCTACGGATGGAGATATTAAGATGAAATTTGATACACAGCTTGGTCTTGGATAGTTACAGAGCAAGTTCGACTTTCGTCATGCTTGACCTATTTTTCGAGGAGTTATGCCCCTTGATGACTTGGAAAATTCAGTTTTTGTCAGTTTTCCGGACTTTTTTTCTGCAACAAATATAGATATTCAGGTGAAATTTGATACACAGCTTGGTCTTAAATAGTTACAGAGTAAGTTTGACTTTTGTCACGCCTGACCTATTTTTCGAGGAGTTATGCCCCTTGATGACTTGCAAAATTCAGTTTTTGTCAGTTTTCCAGACCTTTTTCTGCAACAAATAGAGTTATTCAGGTGAAATTTGATACACAGCTTAGTCTTGGATAGTTACAGAGCAAGTTCGACTTTTGTCACGCTTGACCTATTTTTCGAAGAGTTATGCCCGTTGATGACTTGGAAAATTCAGTTTTTGTCAGTTTTCCGGACTTTTTTTCTGCAACAAATAGAGATATTCAGGTGAAATTTGATACACAGCTTGGTCTTGAATTGTTACAGAGTAAGTTTGACTTTTGTCACGCTTGACCTATTTTTCGAGGAGTTATGCCCCTTGATGACTTGCAAAATTCAGTTTTTGTCAGTTTTCCAGACCTTTTTCTGCAACAAATAGAGTTATTCAGGTGAAATTTGATACACAGCTTGGTCTTGAATTGTTACAGAGTAAGTTTGACTTTTGTCACGCTTGACCTATTTTTCGAGGAGTTATGCCCCTTGATGACTTGCAAAATTCAGTTTTTGTCAGTTTTCCAGACCTTTTTCTGCAACAAATAGAGTTATTCAGGTGAAATTTGATACACAGCTTAGTCTTGGATAGTTACAGAGCAAGTTCGACTTTTGTCACGCTTGACCTATTTTTCGAGGAGTTATGCCCCTTGATGACTTGCAAAATTCAGTTTTTGTCAGTTTTCCGGACTTTTTTCTGCAACAAATAGAGATATTCAGGTGAAATTTGATACTCAGCTTGGTCTTGAATTGTTACAGAGTAAGTTTGACTTTTGTCACGCTTGACCTATTTTTCGAGGAGTTATGCCCCTTGATGACTTGCAAAATTCAGTTTTTGTCAGTTTTCCGGACTTTTTTCTGCAACAAATAGAGTTATTCAGGTGAAATTTGATACACAGCTTAGTCTTGGATAGTTACAGAGCAAGTTCGACTTTTGTCACGCTTGACCTATTTTTCGAGGAGTTATGCCCCTTGATGACTTGCAAAATTCAGTTTTTGTCAGTTTTCCGGACTTTTTTCTGCAACAAATAGAGATATTCAGGTGAAATTTGATACTCAGCTTGGTCTTGAATTGTTACAGAGTAAGTTTGACTTTTGTCACGCTTGACCTATTTTTCGAGGAGTTATGCCCCTTGATGACTTGCAAAATTCAGTTTTTGTCAGTTTTCCAGACCTTTTTCTGCAACAAATAGAGTTATTCAGGTGAAATTTGATACACAGCTTAGTCTTGGATAGTTACAGAGCAAGTTCGACTTTTGTCACGCTTGACCTATTTTTCGAGGAGTTATGCCCCTTGATGACTTGGAAAATTCAGTTTTTGTCAGTTTTCCGGACTTTTTCTGCAACAAATAGAGATATATAGGTAAAATTTGATACTCAGCTTAGTCTTGGATAGTTACAGAGCAAGTTCAACTTTCGTCACGCTTGACCTCTTTTTCGAATCGATAAAGCAGATAAAACCTCAGAACTGAGCTGCACAGACAGTAAGTTTAATTAAAACTCATATATGTTTAATTGAACAGTAATTCATAGGCAGAGTTGCAGGACATAAATATTTGCCGCCGGTAGGGGACTTATATCTCTCAGCGATCATAACATTTTTTTCGATAATTTTCCAACTTGTTTCGTATATATGTGTTACCATTAAAGCTTGCTCAGAGCAAGCGGGCCCTTCAGGCTCGCTTGCTCGCTTCGCTTCGCTAAAATATTTCAAAAACACGAGTTTAAAATTCACACTTTATGAAATTATAAGCCAATATAATTTGTGCATGTAGAATTGGTCAAACTGGCTCTTATTTCAAAGATGTAGAGACGATTGTTCGCTGTTTGAATCATGGCGGCAGCCATAACTTGTTTTCTTCCCGGGAAGCACTTGTATTACTGTGCAACGAAATATAGTGCGGAGATAGATATAATTATTATATTCAAGAAACAATCCGTTTTCCACAAGTAGAAGGTATGAAATGATTAGATCTTAGCGCATTGATACAGTTTTCTGTCCATTTTTCCGTGTGAAACTTGCATCTACAAAGAGAGAGAGAGAGAGAGAAAGATTCATTTCTTAACTCACCTTCCAAAAATGGGGTCGGGTTACTATGACCAAACAGAAACCTGTTAAATTTGGTTGACTGAAAAAGTTTGTACAGTGTGTGGAAGTTACCGTTTTATTGTAAGCTCTCTATGTTAATTTGACATTCTTTGAAGACACTATTTCTCAGTAGGCTCAAGTATCAAGGGATCCTACTGCCTTAGTTAATGATGGTAACTAGTAGGGGAGGAACACTTCTCGGACATGTTTGTTTTCCTTACTGATGTAAGAGAGGGTCTTGATGCCTGCTTGTTTGCTATGCGATAAAAGCTTTCAAAGTAAATATTATCTCAGGGAAATTCTGGGGAAGGTGAACACAAATCACTCTTGTCCATGCTAGTTAAAACTTTGGAATGATAACATAAATATTGTAACAAGTGATTCCATTTCCGAGAGTAAACAGAAGCTCACTTTTCGCTCATTTTTCTGCATGCAGTCAATAGTAAAATACAATGTGTTTCAAACGGTCTTGTTGAGGTTACATATGTAAATTATTATATGTAAACCGATCTCAAGGACGCCAATATATATTTTTTGTATGGAGTAAACGTTCGATTGATCGTTCTAAACACAACTGAAGAGAAATAAATCAAGATGAAAGCAATTTTTGACAAAGTGATGTGGCCAAGCAATTACCATGTTACAACTAAAAACAGCTGAATGAGTACACCGTAGAATATCAAGTCAAGTAAAATTCTATTTTTATATTTTTTCCATCGTCGATCAGCTCTCTGCTCTGCGAGACTATTGTTTTACATTATGAAAGCTGTCGCACGATGGTTTGCTAACAGGAACCTATTAGTGATTAGTGATAAAACGATGGCTGAGACGAGAAAAGGAATTAACGAGACTTTATTTCACAAATTACCTCGAGATACATCGGAATGGATTTATGTAATTACTCTTAATACGCACTCCTTTTGATTTGCTACATTTTCATAAATGATAAAACAAGCTTTTAAAATTGAGGAGGCGTTTCAGCCTTCTGTCCTTCTGTGTATCTCTGAACGTCATAATGGAAGATTTATTCCATAAAATTACACTATTTTATTTTCACATAAGCAGTGTCTTTTTTCTAGCGCTTTTGAAATGATTCGGTTCTTTGTATCAATTATTTCCAAAAATATGCACATCCAGCTATAGTCTACAATAGTTGGTATATTTGTCCAGGAGGTAGTTCTATGGCAACAGAGTCGGAACACTTCGTTCTTCTGACTATTCTGTGATTGTCGTTTATTCCATGTTTTACATTATAGTCATGAATAGTTTATTGCTGATTTCCTCTAGAACATCATTTGCTAAATAGCTTAGTACAAAGTGAAAAGATAATGAAGCATAAAAACAGAAAGCAAGTCACCCACTGACCGGAAACTCTGATTTGTAAGTAATTTCCGAATGGGTGAGCTTTCCGATGAAATTGAGTACAGGATCACATGAAATTCGACTATGTCTTCCATGCTAACTGATGCTCACAAGAAAACATTTGTCTTCGTGTCAATCTGCAGGCAATACGTCACCTCAGAAAACCATTTTAAGAACATCAATCTTTCCAAACAATCCTCCAATGCATTTGTTTAAGAGAGGATTTTCGTTTGGGATCAATTTCACCCATTCCCTCTCTGTGTGCTATTATACAATTTTTCAGTTCTTGAAAATCGACCGAAAAACATATAAAAGGGTTCAAATTTCACATGTATGTATAATAACTATATGCAGAGAACCGAAAAAGGAAATTTAAAGTTTTGCTACAGTTTTATTCAGAAGAAAATCAATTTTGTAATTCGAAATGGCTTATGATTAGAATCAAGGTCTTTGCTGATTTTCGTGTTAGAAGAATATTGAGGGAATGAGCGCATGCGGGAATCGATAGAGGGATATCATATAGCGAGCGGTGCATAAACTCATATCGGATTTATTTGTAAGAATGCTTGGTCACACCTCATTGTTTAATATAAATCTTAAGACTTCCTGAGAGTTGATGACAACGGAGTAAATGAAGCTGTCTTGAGATGCTGTTACTACATAGTGTTATTTATTGACAAGTGGAGTTATGGGGAGAAGTATCATACTAGGTTTGACCATGGTCTCTCTGACGTGGAAACTACTTCTAGCCATGTTCACCTCTAATAAAGGTAAGCATGCCTTCTAATTTACGTTTTTAAAATTATTGATATCGAAAATAAAATGATTTTTTTTTCAAAAATACACTAAGCATTCAAAGAGGAATATACATGAACGAGAATCATCCTTCATTTATTTCCAAAATGACAAATGAAATAAAGAATTTATTGCATGATGATTTGTTGAGTGCGTTACTAAAACGTTTCCAAATTGCTTGCTCGAAATTGTACAGAATTATTTATTTTATCTAAATTGGATATTGTGTTAATAACCAGCAATTGAATCAAAACTGAAAAAAGAACTATACCTGAAAAAAAAAACTACACTGCTCCCCCGATTTATCGCCCCTCGTTAAACCGCCAACCCCGGCTACCGCCACTTTTTTCCAATGTACAGATTTCCTTACATTATAAACCCCCGTTGTAACGCCAACCCCCGCATACCGCCATCCGCCACTGAATTCGGCGTACAAATTGTCATATTTGGTACATAAAACCCCCGATTACAATGCCATTTAATTGAGTTGTTATCACTAAACAAACAACTTAGAGTCTTGTTAATTATCGCGCTTGGGTTTACATTAATGTTTTGATAAACAATCAGTATATGTACGTACTGCCTAAATAGTGTAATTTGAACTTAAATTAATACTTATGGCGAGTCCAGTGAGGATGCAGATATTTAAAAAAGAAAACGGCATTTAGCCCAGCATAACATTCAAGCGTCATTGAACCGTCTATAGACAAAAAGTAACAGATGCGATGAGCACGTACAATGTATCTCGGCGCTTATTATGCCAATGCAAGGAATGTGTTCATGAGTGCCTACATGTTCTAAAATACATGTATGAATAAACCTGTATCATGTATTTCATGTTACTGTTTAACACGGACTTTTATAAGGGACGGCACCTGGCGAAATTTCGCCGACTCAGATGATAAAAGTCGCCGGTTTGAATTTCCTCTGATCTTTTATTTGCTCTAAAATTTCTCAATCGCCGCCTCAAATAAATCGTTTTGAACACTCTGCATGTACATGCATTTTTCTTTGACCCAGCACATTCTTGAAATGCGAAAATAAGATTTTTTAAAAGCATATAGCTGTCTATCATCCTTTTTTTCACTCCCTCGATGTAACGCCACCCTCACTTTAACGCCAATTTTTTCTCTGGACGGATATTGGCGTTATATCGGGGGAGCACTGTATAACTTTGAGACAATTTTCGTCATATCCTTACAATATGCAATATCGCCATAATTACTTGATTAAAAAAGGGGGGTTCTAGAAATACTGTCACATTGTTATGATTCTTAATTTCATAGAATTCATTGATATTTCGAAATCAGATATAAAATGAAGATTATTTTTATAAGGAAAGTAATGAAATGGATTCATGCTCATATAGAAATATACTGAAGCAGGTTGGATTTAATCAATTTTTAAAAAGTAATGACACATAAGACACGGTTGATTACCTGTGGAATTGATTAAAGACGGACTAAAAACAGTTTTGACTGCAAAAATTTAAGTATCATCTATAAAATGAATTTTAAATGAATGGTACTCAGATCAAACTTACTGCCCCCTAAAAATCTCAATAAACATTCAAAAGTTTAAAAAAATTCTGGACTATAGTGACTTTGACAGGATTGTTTATTTTGCTTCTCATGATGCGAGTGGTCTCGGATGTTGATTTTGGTCTGGTTGTTTTGCGTGTTGTACGTTGTTTGTAGTTTGCGTATGTGATCCGAAATGGCACCTGGTTCCACCTCTAGGGTCCGTCGATGCTCAAAATGTGGTGCTATATTGTGATTGCTGTTGAGATTATCGTCAGGATCTTCTTTCACTCATTTACATCTTAGTATTGTTGGAAATCGTTTCCGTATTGTTACTTCATATTTATGATTATTGTAACAAATGGTCGAAATAAAAGAACCGATGGTCTAATCGTTTTACCTAATATGTCAAAATGTTGAAAATAAAATCGTAGTATACTTTATGAGAGCTTAAAGACATGCAGTTTTGGATCTAGGTTCTGAAGAATTTGTTAATGGCATAGATCAGGTTATGTAATACAAGGACAAAATACGCTGAAATTTACACGGCCGACGAATTTCGAAATATTTAAAATTTGATAGATGAAGAGAAAAATGACCCAAAAGACAATTGGACGGCAACTTGAAAATACTATGATACATGCATTTCTATTGATTATATTTTAATATGCATCAAAACGCTTTGATTTCTCGCATTACCAATGGGACGTTCTTAGCACAGGTCATTATGACTTTGATGTAACCGAACATTGAACTAATTGGACGTATCCCCGATTCATTAAAGCGCCTTTCACTCGAATATGATTCAGAAAGGAACTCTATTCAATTTTAACCTTGCAAAATTTAAAAGCGCTTTCGGATTGAACGGAAAAGATAAGCGGTCTTCAATCGAACCGATGTTTATTCACGATTAAAGAATGCTGTTCTCGACTTTTTATCAACGAATTGATGCAAACGATCCCCGACAAGATTCATTCGCAAAACTGACACAGAAAGCTATAAAAAGACTTTAATGAACTCTCAGAAAACAGCCAATAAATATCACACAAAGGTAAATGTACTATATGTGTAAGAAAGGATCAACACGAAGGATACGCTTACTCCTTATTGAAGCCTGGAATATTAGCCAAGGTCGATCAATTTCGGTTGATCGTTTCTTCAAACGCATTTGAAAATTTCTTTTTACAAATTTTTCTCACATTTCTGAAACTTTGGTTCTGTAGCATCACATCCCAGCCATCTTGCCACGTCTTTCGGTATATTTAGGACATAATTTGCACATATTTTGGCCATATTTCATAGTTTAGATTGAGGATCACTGACGACAATATTTGAATAAAATATGTTGAAACTAGAGTAATTTTAAATATACAGTAAATTCAATTAATAGCAACACCTTCAATGAAATCCGTTCTTGCACTGGAGATTCATTAGATGGTGTTGTCCGTCATGTTTCTATGGTGCTGTGTTATTGTCTCCGTCTGTTTGTCCTTCATGTTTCTATAGTGCTGTGTTATTGTCTCCGTCTGTTTGTCCTTCTTGTTTCTATGGTGCTGTGTTATTGTCTCCGTCTGTTTGTCCTTCATGTTTCTACAGTGCTGTGTTATTGTCTCCGTCTGTTTGTCCTTCTTGTTTCTATGGTGCTGTGTTATTGTCTCCGTCTGTTTGTCCTTCATGTTTCTACAGTGCTGTGTTATTGTCTCCGTCTGTTTGTCCTTCTTGTTTCTATGGTGCTGTGTTATTGTCTCCGTCTGTTTGTCCTTCATGTTTCTATAGTACTGTGTTATTGTCTCCGTCTGTTTGTCCTTCTTGTTTCTATGGTGCTGTGTTATTGTCTCCGTCTGTTTGTCCTTCATGTTTCTATAGTAATGTGTTATTGTCTCCGTCTGTTTGTCCTTCTTGTTTCTATGGTGTTGTGTTATTGTCTCCGTCTGTTTGTCCTTCATGTTTCTACAGTGCTGTGTTATTGTCTCCGTCTGTTTGTCCTTCTTGTTTCTATGATGCTGTGTTATTGTCTCCGTCTGTTTGTCCTTCATGTTTCTACAGTGCTGTGTTATTGTCTCCGTCTGTTTGTCCTTCTTGTTTCTATGGTGCTGTGTTATTGTCTCCGTCTGTTTGTCCTTCATGTTTCTATAGTACTGTGTTATTGTCTCCGTCTGTTTGTCCTTCTTGTTTCTATGGTGCTGTGTTATTGTCTCCGTCTGTTTGTCCTTCATGTTTCTATAGTACTGTGTTATTGTCTCCGTCTGTTTGTCCTTCTTGTTTCTATGGTGCTGTGTTATTGTCTCCGTCTGTTTGTCCTTCATGTTTCTATAGTACTGTGTTATTGTCTCCGTCTGTTTATCCTTCTTGTTTCTATGGTGCTGTGTTATTGTCTCCGTCTGTTTGTCCTTCATGTTTCTATAGTACTGTGTTATTGTCTCCGTCTGTTTGTCCTTCTTGTTTCTATGGTGCTGTGTTATTGTCTCCGTCTGTTTGTCCTTCTTGTTTCTATAGTACTGTGTTATTGTCTCCGTCTGTTTGTCCTTCTTGTTTCTATGGTGCTGTGTTATTGTCTCCGTCTGTTTGTCCTTCTTGTTTCTATAGTACTGTGTTATTGTCTCCGTCTGTTTGTCCTTCTTGTTTCTATGGTGCTGTGTTATTGTCTCCGTCTGTTTGTCCTTCTTGTTTCTATAGTACTGTTATTGTCTCCGTCTGTTTGTCCTTCTTGTTTCTATGGTGCTGTGTTATTGTCTCCGTCTGTTTGTCCTTCTTGTTTCTATAGTACTGTGTTATTGTCTCCGTCTGTTTATCCTTCTTGTTTCTATAGTACTGTGTTATTGTCTCCGTCTGTTTGTCCTTCTTGTTTCTATAGTACTGTGTTATTGTCTCCGTCTGTTTGTCCGTCATGTTTCTATGGTGCTGTGTTATTGTCTCCGTCTGTTTGTCCTTCTTGTTTCTATAGTACTGTGTTATTGTCTCCGTCTGTTTGTCCTTCTTGTTTCTATGGTGCTGTGTTATTGTCTCCGTCTGTTTGTCCTTCTTGTTTCTATAGTGCTGTGTTATTGTCTCCGTCTGTTTGTCCTTCTTGTTTCTATAGTACTGTGTTATTGTCTCCGTCTGTTTATCCTTCTTGTTTCTATAGTACTGTGTTATTGTCTCCGTCTGTTTGTCTTTCTTGTTTCTATAGTACTGTGTTATTGTCTCCGTCTGTTTGTCCTTCTTGTTTCTATAGTACTGTGTTATTGTCTCCGTCTGTTTGTCCTTCTTGTTTCTATGGTGCTGTGTTATTGTCTCCGTCTGTTTGTCCTTCTTGTTTCTATAGTACTGTGTTATTGTCTCCGTCTGTTTGTCCTTCTTGTTTCTATGGTGCTGTGTTATTGTCTCCGTCTGTTTGTCCTTCTTGTTTCTATAGTACTGTTATTGTATCCGTCTGTTTGTCCTTCTTGTTTCTATGGTGCTGTGTTATTGTCTCCGTCTGTTTGTCCTTCATGTTTCTATAGTGCTGTGTTATTGTCTCCGTCTGTTTGTCCTTCTTGTTTCTATAGTACTGTGTTATTGTCTCCGTCTGTTTATCCTTCTTGTTTCTATAGTACTGTGTTATTGTCTCCGTCTGTTTATCCTTCTTGTTTCTATAGTACTGTGTTATTGTCTCCGTCTGTTTGTCCTTCATGTTTCTATAGTACTGTGTTATTGTCTCCGTCTGTTTGTCCTTCATGTTTCTATAGTACTGTGTTATTGTCTCCGTCTGTTTGTTCTTCATGTTTCTATAGTACTGTGTTATTGTCTCCATCTGTTTGTCCTTCATGTTTCTACAGTGCTGTGTTATTTTCTCCATCTATTTGTCCTTCTTGTTTCTATAGTGCTGTGTTATTGTCTCCGTCTGTTTCCCCGCTTTTTCTTTTCATGCGAGAAAACGTCCAACTGTTTTTACTGTTGGAGATCTCCTCTCGTCTTTGTTCTGTTTTATAATTTTCAAGAATGTCTGTCTGTCTATTTATTGAGATTTTTGGATTCTGATTTTGGACATTGTATTTGACTTTAATTCACAGATCCTTATACTACTTATTAATGCTACATCCGTGAGGTAACTACATACGCACATTGGTTGCTAGCTTCAATATTTCGCCTGTCTCGCACGTTATTTCTATTCGGTTATTAGTCCCCTACCGGCTCGCCGGAGGGGACTTATATATAGTTTGTTTTTTTTTTTGTGTATGACTCACGCACAAAAATCAGTCAGGGGCATCACTGATTTCAGTCCTCTTGGAAATGACTGATACTAATAATCTATTTTTCGATTTCCTTTGTAATTAAACACGATCAAAGATATTCATTTTGCAAAATGATAGAAATCAGTCACATAAAAATGATTGAATCCCGTCAAATTCTAAAGTTTGTCCATTTGATTGCCTTTACTACACTATTTAGGGAAGTCTTATTCCATGGATTTGTAGTACTTTCTATTCTGCACCCAATGAACTCATAAAATGAAAATGCGCAGGAATGAATTTCTAGAAATAAGAATGCGCGCAAAAAGTATGGAATTCAGTAATTTTGAGGTAAAGCAGCAAGAAAAGTCAAAGTCAAAATTACTGATGTTAGTAATTTCTGAAAGAGTACTGAAATCAGTGATGCCCCCGACTGAAAATAACTGAATAGAAATAACGTGTGAGACGGGTGAAATACTGAAGCTATATGGTTACATACGTGGATGTCTTTGCACCATATAAGGTATTGTTTCAGGTATGACAATAAGATATAACGACTCAGACGAACGCATAAGTAAAAAGGTATTGCACTGTCCTTGCCTAGTCGACTCGAGAGGGTCCAAATTTTAGCAGAGATGGAATAGGGTTGTGAAAACTTATTGAGTCACATCATCAGGGCTTGAAAATATATGGTGCCAAGGAGATTTTAAGGGGATGTTAAGTCCTCGGTAGAAAGTACCGTATGATTTTATCAAACATTTCGATAAAAGATTTTTAGTTATAACACGAGGTACATGTATACAGAAATGATGATGAAATACTCTCGTTTTGTAACCATTTTGGGATACAGTCACATACTGATATCGATCAGATTTGCTTTAAATCTCGATCTGTATTGGTTCCTTTTATTGTAAAATATTTCATTAAAAAAACAGATAAAAGTGTTTCTTTGAAGCTGTAACATTCAAAATACATTGTTTTATCTACATCGATTTATGTCTTTATTAATTGCAAATGTTTATGAATGGAAATGAAACAATGAAACACGTGGACTTTACCGTGACAATCCTTGTACTTGAATCTTACAAACAAAAACTTTCGAATGCTTTGATCTGATACAACTGTGAAGAAATGAACAGAGAAACAGCTAGCTTTCAAGTGATTAAAGCACAAACCAAAGGCATTCAGAAAATAATGCTGTTTTATAGTCATTAAGACCTAGTAAATTGATATTGGTGTGTTATTCAAATTCATTTCCGATAAACTGAGATTCGATCCTAAATAGACTTTTACGTGAGTTCGATGGTTATACTATGCAAATGTACAAAACATCCTGAACGTTGCGTCGACGAAAATGCATAGCTAATGATTCACGCCTTGCTTTAATTACTAATTTCGTCGAAATATTGATGCCTATAACTATACGGGAACAAAGTCATTTTGTACGAAATCAGTCATTTTTGGCTTTTGTTTATTTGAATCATTGGTCATTTTCTGAAGAATTCTCTTTGAATCTCTTTGTTTTCATTAAAGTGAATATTTGCATAACCTAAATATCCGTGCATATGTCTATGTGCATTACTCACAACAATGTACTTCTTTTATTGAAATTAGACTTGTAAGAAGGGGGAATCGCGAATGAAAAGGTAATCTTTGAAAGTATGTAGATTTTCAGTAAGTAAGCGAAGAAACTTCTTGTTTCTATAACAGCTGAGCCTCTTGTATACGGAAAAGTTGAAGGGTTGTGTGAACTGGATAACTGCACCATTTGCTATTTATATAGTAGATGACCTCCTTAATGGTCTCCGGATGCACATGGATACTCCTCCATTTACACATTTTATTTGGATATGCTTCTGAGTCGACCCTACAGGAAATTTGGAGCCGCGCACTCTCTGTAAAGTAAATACAGAAATCTAAGTTCTAAAAATAAAACCAGAGGGCGCTAGTGAAATGAATTTGGGTGGTGTATGAAAAGCACTTTGGCTGGAAGCATCACTGATAAGAACTCAATATCCGAAACACGTATCTGGTGCATGAAAATTGGTTTGATATTTTCTTCAAGGAGGTATAGAGTTGGAACACTTCCGAACTATTATGTGTTAGCTTTATTCATTTGCTAGTGAGTCGGGTCCGAGTGAATGTTCGTCTTAGTGTTGTGTTTGTTTGCTACAATAATGTGCGCGTGTATTTTGTTGTTTTCACTGTTTCGTTATCTTTTCTCTTATTTTTCAAACAGAAACAGTTTGCTTCCCAAATTCTACCAACTCTGTCCCTTTTATTCAAACTTACACTCAAAAATACATATTAATTAAATTAAGCTACGACAAACGAACGAAATTGATTGTTCAGTTCTTTTGAGAGAAGCGATTTTAGCACTTCATCTTTCGTTGTTCCAATACAGATTAGTTGATGACACGCACCCGATTGATAATCCAAATTTTGCTGATACCCTTAGCACAATATATCCTTGTAAACTAGAAGTAAAGGATACCGCAAAACATTAATTCGTCTAATTCATATTTTGGTCTCGTATTAATTTATCGTTAGGGACAGTTGTCACTTAAATGTTTCAGAAAACGACAAACAAGATTACTTTTACTCTGAAATGGATAAATTCCCGTTTCTGAGTTTTTAGATTTCTTCGCCCCTTTCCTATGGTGTAGTCATATCGAACATAATAATAAGTTATTCAAGAGCAAGCTTAGATTACAACGACTACGTTCTGAGAGCAAGGCGACTTACCGAGAAACAATAAGCAACATACCTGTAGGATATATTTGTGATCGACTGTCACTGCAGAATATTCTTGACGATACAATGAAAACATAAAACACTTTTTAAAACATCTATTTGTCGACCATTTTGAAAGATATTTTATGTAAAAACCGCTTGAAATACTGAGTTTGACTCATTCAGTGGTTTTTACCTTTTCTTCATGACTAAGCTAACGGGTGTACCTAGTAAGCAAAATATACTTACTCTCCCTCGGCAATGATCTTATCTATATATGGGGATTCACTTTTGATCTTTTACAGAATTATAATTTCTTTGTACGGTTTTACAGTTTTCTTTAGCTTGCTAGGGGTCCGTCGATGCTCCATTTGGTGCTCTATTGTGAGTGCTGTTGAGATTATCGTCAGGATCTTCTTTAACTCATTTATGTCACACTTATGCCCTTTGCTGTGTGGAGCTCTTAAAAAAGTTCCCCGCGAGGGGTTTGACAGTAAGTGTTTTGAATATTTTTCCCTGACATTGTCGCCATAGCACTTTCTATATAGACAGAACCATAGACAGTGCGTGTATTTTATATATTTTCATTTTCGTGCTTGAAAATCGACGGCGGGTGCGGCTAGCCAACAGGGGATGCTTACTCCTCCCGGGCACCTGGTCCCACCTCTAGCTTGCTAGGGGTCCGTCGATGCTCCATTTGGTGCTCTATTGTGAGTACTGTTGAGATTATCATCAGGATCTTCTTTAACTCATTTGTGTCACACTTATGCCCTTTGCCGTGTGGAGCTCGTAAAAAAGTTCCCCGCGAGGGGTTTGACGGTAAGTGTTTTGAATATTTTTCCCTGACATTGTCGCCATAGTACTTTCTATATAGACAGAACCATAGACAGTGCGTGTATTTTATATATTTTCATTTTCGTGCTTGAACATCGACGGCGGGTGCGGCTAGTCAACAGGGGATGCTTACTCCTCCCGGGCACCTGGTCCCACCTCTAGCTTGCTAGGGGTCCGTCGATGCTCCATTTGGTGCTCTATTGTGAGTGCTGTTGAGATTATCGTCAGGATCTTCTTTAACTCATTTGTATGCGCATTGATGGCTATTTTGGAATTCTAATTGGGGGTTTGTGTTTGACCAATTTTATTTCAAAGATGAATATGCGTGTTAAACATAATCTATCATAATCTACATGTTTTGAAGGGATGATGGGTGTCTTTTTTTCCAAATTGTTACGTCTGACAGCCAAAACTAATGTTGCGTACGCTGATTCTAGATGTATGTGAAAACTTGTTCCAACCCTCTTAATAGCAAAAAAGTAAAATTATCCAAAATTCTTTATTATGTTACAGCATGATGTATTGTCATAATATCTTTTTTCTATAGGAGAGGTCTTTAATTGCTTGATAAAATAGATTTAATCGACTTTGTCGCTATTTGGAGTTCAGAAATAGAAACAAAGGCGTTATCTGAGAAATCATGATTATTGGCAATATACGTTCAGTTTGAAACCATTATCCATCGTCAGTAACAAATGCTTATAGAGTATTTCTGCTTCATAAATAATTCATAATTTACGTGTAAGAAAGGAATCGAGAAACCAAACCGTTTAATTAACATTCAACTGTTTGTTTACTGTACCGTACTAGTTACTGGAAATAAAAGAAAACATTATGGAATCTACAATGGCGGATCAAGGTTATTAGAATAGGCGTGCTATACTAGTTCTAGAATGAGAGATAAAACATGACAATCCTTATGTATCGTTTCGGATTTAAACTTAAGAAACATGTCTACATTTCAAATTTGGTTCCTTCCCTTATTTAAGGAAGGTTTAACCGTCATATGGAAAATAATTTATCATAAGCAAAAAAATCAGAGGAACCGGAAACTTTTACCAACCACTAGTTTATCGTTCCGTAACAGAAATATACTAGTTATTCACTATAACCTTGAAAAAAAATTTATTATTGTATATTTTTTCCTTTATAATGCCGTACTTCAAAAGAATATTGAACGTACTTGCAAATTAGCATTTAATAAAAGGTTATAAAAGTACAAATCAAGTTTAAACAAACATAATCAATGAAAATTAAAGACAAATCATCAAAAAGTAAATAGGGTAAACCATCCAGAGAATTTTTATCATGGGTACATAAATACAAAACATATGTTCTACTTCGGATCAATGAAATTGTAAGTTTATGTAAGAATTAAAGTTATCTTTATCATCACGTGTTTATTTTCTGACACAGCTTCAGTGTATACACATCCTAAACACAGAAACAAAAGCCGAGAATTCCTGCAGCGTCTCGTGAGCACCTAAGCCAGGATCATAAAAATCAAACGAAGGAAGTCCAGGAGTCCAGCAGACGACAGGCATTCTGATCAGGTCGTGATTATGTCATGATCTGGTGGATTATGATCGTCTGCTACACGATCTCCCGTTTATTGACATCAGAAATAACAAAAACTCTCTGAATAATCAAAAGGATGGGAGATTTATATTATCTATAAAGCTGATAAACTGACAACCTTCTTTCATTCATATGCAAACGAACCGTATGCATAGTAATCCGAACGAAGCAAATTAGGCAAAGGCGATTTTTACTTGATTCTGATATTTTCCGTTACGACTAATGGATATTTTAAAACCAAGAAATATTGTGAATGCAACTTCACCCGAACGCTTAACTTTAAAAGAAATGTAAGTTAACGAAAATTTTCATTGTCATTTTTATGAAACGATGTTGCTGATTGGCCAAGATATTTTGTTGATACCTGCATCAATGCTATACGTGTAATAATTACAAGCGCACATAACAATTTATATTCGTTAAATCATATATTTTTTTTCAGTTGAAAAGATTGCTTCTAAACAGATGTACACAAAGACAATAACATTAAAGTGATAAACTACCTTATGTATTGGTAAAAATTTGTGTGGTGCTTCGAAGAAAGGTTTTCCAATAAAGTGTTGACATTCCTATGGGAATCAATTGTGCACCACAATTTGGTCTTTTGTTTTTGGATTTTTGACTCTTCATTTGTGTGGTTTTATGCTTATTATACAATCATATAGATTTATTTTTATGAATCACAGAGTGCCTCATTCAATTGATTTAAGGAACGTTATAGTTTTCGGATAAATTAATGAATCATTTCTATATATATTGTAGATTTTGCTTGGTCAGATGGCGATATCCCGAGACTATCATCTCACGGTATTTATATTTTTTGTAAACAATTTTGAAGCTCAAAAACAATTTTTCAAATCGCCAATCTTCAACGGAAAAACGACTATGATATAGAATTTATAATCTCTTAAAAATGTTATGAAGATTATCACGCAAAGAGAAAGATGAATAAAAGAGAAACGTTATTTCATAATTTGTGCTGCGTTCCTATACATTTATGATCGGTGCCATTGATTTGAGATGAATAATTGATGGATGCTAAATTAGCAAACAAGAATTATGAAAGACATGCATTACTATATGACATTCTATGCATAAATCACTACCGCACGCTTTAGTAAAACGCTAGTGCTTGAATAAATATAGTACAAGGAGTCGTAGAGAACATTTTGAAAACGGGAATTCAAATAAGAAAGCTTTAATATAAGTTTTTGAACAGAATCGTTCGATAACATTAAGCCCAGACCTAAGCCAAGCCTAACTCAGACAGTAACTGAACCGAACAAAACCATAACCCTTACATTAAAATAAACCGTAGGAGTTCTTATTCGGGACTTAAACGCTAAACAATACCAAATCCTTACCTGAGCTGAAGCCCAACCAGAACCAAACACTAACTAGGAGTTTAATCTAATCCGGAGTTAAATTCAACTCGGACCAAATCAAAATCATGACCTAAATTTAATGAAACCTTAAATCGGACCTTACTTTTGAAATACTTAACCGGATCTAATCCTTATCCGGCCCTAACCCTTACTAAGCCCAAACCCTGAAAACTTACCCGATCCTACCCATTATCACTTATAACTAACCCTAACCCGACCTAAACCCTTAAACGGTTCAAATCCTAACCCCATCAAAACCCTAACACAGCCGCCACCCTTGTCATGGCCCTAACCCTAAACCGGCCTTAACCCTTAAACCGTTCTAACCCTAACCCAGCAATAAACCTAACCAAGTCCTAATCCGGTCCTAACCCTAACCTGACCCAAACCCCAAATAAGCTCCATTCCCTTACACGGACCTTACCCTCATCCAGCCCCAACCCTACTCAGTCCTTATCCTAACCCAGCCATACCCGTCTCCCGACTCAAACCCCAAGCCAGTCCTAACCCTAGCCCAGTACTAACTCTATGATGACCCAAACCCTAAACCAGTCCAGAAGCCTGAACTAATCATAATTCATGTAACCCATGTATTACATGTATCAACCTATTGAAACAGTTTTGAACAATTCAAATCAATGTAAAACTGGTTTGAAATCCTCTATATAACGTTTGAAAATAAGATGATACTTTAAAGAAAGAGATAGCTATTCCTCTGTGGAGCCTGCTCCTTTTCTAGATTAGCATTTATTCTTACGTAACTTATATTTTGCTTGTCTTTGTTTTCCCGTATTAGTACCTATGTTAAACGTCTTAAAATTCAATAACATCATTTAAGAACAGATTTTGCTGCATGGACAAGCCATGCACGTTTCGGGTACTTTACCTATGTCGATTACCTTATGCTCTGACCGCTGATTTCCAATGTCATCCAAAGCGGACATCTACATGTACCTATGTGCTTAATTTTAATTTAAGGTGTTTCCCTCCTCGTGGATTAAACAGATAGACTTCGCATTTTAAGGGTATTTTTACCTTAAATAAAATCATATATAAAAATAAAAAATTCCATCGAAATTAAAGTTAACCAGGAAAATTCACTTTGGTTATATTTAAATTGTTTGGCATTAAGAACTACTGACGAGGATTAAAATATCCAAAACACGTGTCTAGTACAACAAAATTGCTACTATAGACCCTTTCACATTATCTGCGGTACTGAATTTGAAGGCCAGTTCCGGGGGACAAACAATAGATTGCGTATGCACCAGTGACGTAATTCGATTGTTCCAAGATGTTTTCCGTGGAACAAACGAAACATGATTCCGCGCTAAACGTCCTAGAACAATCAAATGACGTCACTGGTGCATGCGCAATCTATTCGTTGTCCCCCGGAACTGGCATTCAAATTTAGTACCGCAGATAATGTGAAAGGGTCTATAGAACATATACTAGTATTTCAATATTGACGTTTCTATAGACAATGGTCAAAATGACAGAATGAACACAGACATAGATAGGTATTTGTTTTCATTAAAGATACATTACATTATAGAAAGTTACCCTCCCACCTTAAGATTAAGGAATATTTTAACATTTCAAGTATATACCTTTACACCTTCAAGTTCAGTAACATTAAACTTTTGTTTAATTGTTTTGCTTTAATTTATTTAGAGAAATATAACACATAAAACGATATTCTAAGATGTAGATACGAGTGATATACATGCATTGCATAACACAAGGGTACCCCTATACATTTATTCGTATTTTCAATGCATTTTCGACTACTAAAATAGACTTTTAAAAATATAAAAATAAAAAATACCATCGAAATTAAAGGTTTTAAAACATCTTAGCACCATCCCTCCAATGCCATTTTGAATTTAATTTTTTTGAATTATGCTACTGAATCGACCCTTTAGGAAATTTGGTGCCGCGAACTCTCTGTAAAAAGCAAATACACAAATTCAAACATTAGAGGGCGCTTAAGAAATGAATTTAGGCGGCTCCGCAAAATTTCTTTGGCTGGAAGCATCACTGATGAGAATTTAATATTCGAAACACGTGTCCGGTGCATGAAAATTGGTCTGAAATTTTCTTCAAGAAGGTATAGAGTTGGAACACTTCCGTATTATTATTCAACGTTATGCAAACGTAAGAGATAGTAATTCATTGCCATATTTCATTGCTTGGATTGAGGATCACTGACTGGTTAAGTACACGAAATGTGCATGTCTGGTCCATGCTACAATTCTATCTGTTGTTGAAAGAAGAAATTTTGATAACAGAGATATTTCTTTAACTACAAAGACAAGGGCAAGAAATAACACTTCAAAATTAATGCTTTTAACATGCTTTCACTATATCAAAGTGTTACCTTTAGAGAAAGACCGATCATTAGTGTTACATCTTCCTTTTATTTGGGTTATAACATAAGGACACCCCTTAGAACTCCGAAGATGTTTGATATACAGTTTCACGAAAACAAGTCGAATTTACAAAATACTCTTCAATAGAAAAATGTTAATCGGTAAAACATCACATTTTGGTCAGAAGTGAATGTACATTGTAAAAATACTTGGATTCAATCATAGTAACAGCTGGGAAATGAAAAACCTTAAACGGTCAGGTAGTGACCAACCTTAAACAATACAACGGGAACCATTTATTTCACCAATTTATAAAGAGTCAAGATTTGGTCAATCGATTATACGTCGATGATAGATTAAAAAATAACAAAGGAGGGTTTGTTAAAGATCGTGTTTTTGTGTCAATTTCGACGGTTACCTTGTATACCCAATCGAATTCAAGCGGAGGTGTACAAAAAGTGTTTTTCTTTGTTTATCTTTTTGTAGGGACTATCCTTTCCTAAAGAGAAATGAAAAAAAGATTTTTGTCTTATATTCATTTCTGGGATGGATTCGTAAACAATATCATTTAGGCGCGTCAAGTGAATACCGTAATACGATGATTTCATATCGAATTTATTCTTTGTAAAAAAGCATATGCATCATAACAAGAATTGATTAAGTGTCAAGATTAATCAAGGTTATATGTTTTCGTCATTTTTTGAAGTTGGGAATTGCTTCTTGACAGTTGGAATGCATTCAACTCAGGGCACCCTGTCAAGAAGTGCCTTAGGGGCAATTCATACCCATGATAAGCAAATCAGAGTGTTCGAGTTGAAAAGAAATCAGCGGCTATAGGTGACGTAGTGACAAAGAATGATCATGGCCTAACTAGACATTCCACAATTTGGCGGAATTTTTCAATAGCCGTCATTGTCACAATCACAGTTCTAATTAGACCAAATCCCGAGAGAAATGAGATCTAGCAGCAAAAACTTCAAATTACCCTAAGCCTCGTCCACATTCATATAATCAAATAGAGAGCTTTATTCATTCTGTTACACTTCCTTACTAGCGGTATTATCATTTGTATGAGCCATCAGAACTTTATGTGCACCATATATAAGCCTATTTCTGTGGAAACCTTTTTCATTCTTGGAGTAAAACATAGGATAGTAACCATAAAGGTAGTGACATTTTTCGAAATTTCAGACACCAAAATCAAAATTTTACATGAATTTGGCCGTTTTGCCTTTCTTCTATTTCCAACCTTTCGATGTCGAGGGAAATTTACGGCCGGAAAAAATCAAACAAAAACAAGCACATACATGAATCGAACACGTTTGTCTTTTCATAATTTGTAACTAGATTCTACTTGAAATATAAACTGATTATGAACTTATGAAATTGAGTTATTAATAAATGAAAATCTAAATCAAAGACTTAATGTACTGATGAGAGGCAATAAGGTTTTCGCAGTAATTTTCAGTGTCCTTTTTTTTTGTCCTATTTGCTTAAATGCTGTAACTTGTATTGTATATGTGACATGATCCATGTGATATTTGTATACGTTAGAACTTTACTAATTAGCTTTCAGCAGCACCACTTGCAAAACATGAGTGCTGTTGAGATTATCATCAGGATCTTCTTTAACTCATTGCAATACATATCGTACTGGAAGTTGTTCATTGGGTAAAAGAGTCTTTCTTGTGTCTTTGGGGCTGTGTTTTTGTCTCCGTTTGTTTGTCCGATTTTTCTTTTCTCGTTGGAAAGTTCTTTTCTATATATTTTTTTTTTCAAAACTTTGATTTTAGGAATCGTGTGTTTGATTTTCACTCACTGATAACATTTACATGTAACATTTCCACTTTTACAATGTTTTGTTGCAAACAACCGCCATGCACAAAGACGCAAAGATTAAAAAGGATCAAGTATCTTTAATTGAAGTGGAAAATAAAATTAATTCTAAAATATACAATATTTTCCGAAGCGATGTCAATTGAATATCGTAAAACATCCTGATAAATACTGATGAACATAAATAAGAGATCAAACTCCCCTTGACGAAAGGTCTGCCGCAGCTAAGTCTAACTTTAAAGGTCTCTCTGATCCGTCTCTGTGAAACATGTAAAGCCCATATTGTAACACTAAATTGGCACGACTGATCGATAGATCTCTCTCTTCAAACACTGATATAGATTGTCGCTAGAAAAACTAATTATTATGAGGATATCTAAATTTTACCATAAAAGTTATAAAAGTCGAGAAGTTAAGATTCTAGTATACCATATTGATTGCCATTTTACAAAAAAGGAAATTCTTTTTGAAATCTAATTTGTAATTTGAAATAAATGAAAACCACCTCAACGCTATTTTGAATACTACATAGCAAACGAATGACCAGGCAATATGGGATTCATATCAAATGATACGCACAAAGCTTAGAAATGTTAGAAATAGTTTTTACGTATAAAAAAGAAAATATATATAAGAAATATCTTTTCCTTCTTATAGAATCGTTTTCGTCGGACAAATTTCCCTGTTGAATTCAATGTCAATCTAGATTGAAAAGCAATTGAAAAAGAATACTGATGTTACAATAAAAGCCAATCTGAGGTGTTACATAATACACTGGACGTCCTGTGATTGGCTGGTTTATTATGACTGGGATCCTTTTTCACGTTGTCATCAGGAAATTACTTCAGGGATAAGATGATTTAACCGACGATAATCGAGATGACACTCCTTCTATTGTTGTCATTTCCAGACACTTTGGTTTCAGCATTCACGAGAATCGGGAATAATTTGGTGTGTAATATTTTTTTAACGGAACAAATATGACAGCTTTCTCCCATTGCATCCATCAATGTTCTGATCATACCGAAATGTTGATCATATCTTCATTTTTTTCTTGTTCTCCATCTTTATTTAAGAAATTGATGGTAAAAATAGATTTTGTGAAAAGAGGATATTTTTTCGGAGATAACTCATATATGTGTTATCCTCTCATCATCGTCACGTTTATTTGGTTGTGGTTTGATGTTTCCTTCTACAAAAAATTCCGTTTTTAGCCTATACAATGTAGTCTTTCGTGTATCAAAGGTGTTTTACCTTGTTTATGGGTCATTTTGATTTGATCCATCTCTTTGTGGGCTTCGTAGTTTCATTGCTGTCCTCCCTTTCTCGTCTCATTCGTTCATGTTCGGCTGTGATCATTGAACTGTAGTCTTATTTGGGTCTTCATAATTGTTCACGAGATTAATATAATCTTACGTCACCATGAGGGAGGGATCATGGCGATTTCTCAACCCGAGTGTACAAAGTTTGCAAGTCCATGACGAGGCTTGCCGAGTCATGGACAAGCAAAATTTTTACACGAGAGTTGAGAATTAGCCATCCCTCCGTTTGATTGTTTTTCTCCCACGTTATCGATTATCTAGAGTGTCTGTTATAATCACCAGTTTGCCTTACTTGCATAACATCGCTTTGGTAGCGATGACGTCAGAGGGTGAGATCGACGACGTCAGAGGGTGAGATCGATTTATCTCATCCCAGGGAAATTTGAGAGTTCTCAGTCTCAAGTGGGAGAAGAGGTTGTCCTGTGTGTTTCTGTTGAGCTGTGTTATTGTCTCCGTAATTTATCCGATTTTTTTCTCGTGAGAAAGATCTATTTTTTAAGAATTTGTAAGCTATTTGATTGTATTTGTATACTGATATCGGGTGTTTGACTTACATTCACTGATGAAGGAATATCTAGATCTTATCATTTTGTCTAGGTCAGCGCTTGCCTCGTTGTGGGAAAATCCTTTCTTGGAAAAAAGACTGCACAAACTTAGACACGGAAGTGCAAAACTAATTATACTCACGAGTGTAATCAGACGACGAGAAATTAGACTGCCGTGAAAACGACACTTGTTTATGATGCTGAAGAAATAACCGATCTATTCAGCGAATAGGTTACGATAATTTATTGAAAGTCAAAGTTACATTGAAACAATCTTAATGTAATAAAGTGACCTGAAGATTCCCTCAAGTAATTCCCCTTCTGTTAAATAAATCTCTTTTTTTATCTGAAAATAATTGAAATACCTAATACTTTTCTGAAATATATCTTTTAAGACCGCAATGTACTCATCGAATGTCCCGACGGATGTATAATTCTTACGGATATAGCTAAAGATAAACATAATTCTCTGGTCAATTAATGTATTTTTTCTGTTGCCAGCATTTGTATCAAGATTTTTTCGTCATACCAATTCATGAGTAAGAAGAAAATATGTAATCCTGACGAAATAAGCCATCTAGGTAAAAGTACACATTCTCTAACAAAGACATGACATAAGGGGACGACCATTTGATCCTGAGGGGGGGGGGCTGGGCTGGCAGATTTATTCGGGTCAGAATATTTATATTCAACGCAGGGCCGGCCGGATTATTTATTTTCAAGTAACGCGAGGTCAGGAAATATATTTTCAACCTGTAACAATTCTGAAAAGCAAAAAAAAAAAAAAAAAAAAAAAAAAAAAAGCCAAGAATATATGCACACACAAACCCTGGTTATGTCAACTAATTATGCCATCAATTATTTAAAACTAAAATGTGCAAGACTTTCTTGGCAGTTTAATAAGATATACATGAATGTACATGTATAACCTGCATATTCTTAATTGAGTTTTTTGCTAAGAAATTATTTGCCATCCTGAATATAAAAGTAGGTACAAAAGTAGGTAGTTGATGTGTAATGTACTATAGGCATTCCTGTAAGACTTGAAGCTTATCATATTTGTTGAAATAAATATGCATGTTTTATACTTGCAATTGTATAACTGTGTAAATGTCTAAATACTAGTAGCACCTGATATAAAATTTTGTGGAAGGGCGACATGAGCGAGTCTGAAATTCTTTTTAGTGTAAGGCTAGCTAAGCTAGCTTAGAAATTTTGGTCTTGTTGCTAGTGAAACCAGTTGTTTGATTTAGTGACTGACGAGCGAAGCGAGCCGAAAATTGGATTTTGAACACATATGTGGGCCAGAAGATTTATCTCTGTAACAAAGAGGGTCAGATTATTTATTTTCAACATTTTCTTGGTCAGAATATTTATTTCCAAAAACTGCCACCCCCCCCCCCCCCCCCCCCCCCCCAGGATAAAATGGTCGCCTCCTAAAGGGCAATCACATAGAATGTGTACATCGCCTGTACATTGGTGATATCATAATATAAAAGAAATCACACAAACCCTCATGTCCAGATATTCCCCCCCCCCTGAAAAAAATCATCCAGAGACAGTCGGTAAAATAAAGATACCAGTGTAACCGATGGAAGGAAAACAGATTTGGAACACGAATGATAAAAGATCCCCAACAACAGCAGCAACACAAAAACCTTAACTGAGAGGAAACACGTTTCTGTTTTCTGAAGACTGTCTTCAAACATACCAAATAAGAGTAAAAAAATCTGGCTTGCAATATTGTTATGTATAAGTAAGCATTCTTTATAATGAGTTATCATTCAGTCGATTCTCAAATAACATCTATCTGATCTCCCTATACTTGAGACGTTGTCATACTCTATCCTCTTTTAGAAAACAAAAAAAAAAAAACCATTCTATATGATCTGGCAGGCGGTTTCAATGTTTTTCGAAGAATTTATGACTTTCTAACCAAAGGACTTTCGGTTTTACTTTAAAACAAAATATGAATGATGTTTGCTTGGCGTGAAATTGCAATTTGTACAAAATAAGTGCTGGTTGATTCTCACATGTGATTGAAAGGTCATTACTAGTTTATCACAAATCAATGCTCAATAGATCTTTTTATGAAATATCTTCTCTCATAAAATTATACAGTTTGAAACTCAACCACTATTGCAATGATGGATGACAAATATAGATAATGACCATATCCCTGTATACAGCACAAAATCGATAATTCAGAAAATCAGAAAGCGCATAAAAAGGCATACAAAATCAGGATAAAACAGAAACCAAAGCAAACAAACAAAACCTCCACCACATGAAAAGAAGCAGACTCCAGATTTGAGAGTGAGACCAGGTGTCCAGTAAGAGTAAGCATCTCCTGCTTGCATGCAACACCCGCCGCTTCAATTCGGTAGTACTGTCACATTCGGTAACTTCCATTTCGGAAGACATAGAGTACAATCTTTGGTTGGATGGTTCAAATGGTCTATGACAGAATATCATCCACCATTCTGGAGAGTGGGACATCAAAGTGTATGACGAGTTCCCCATATCGACCGTAGAACTTCCTCAGTGACGATGTTAGTCGGTCACAAACATATCCCTGACTTAGAATCTTATCTGAAAGACGCCTAGCTCTCAGAACAAAATCCGTATATTTCGTACTTGCTCTGGCATAGCGTATCAACTGAGATTTGAACACGCCATAAGCAGGCGATGAAGGGATGTTGCTACTCAGAAAAGGAAAGTTTGTAATGCTGAAATTGAAGTCGTCACATTTGTAATAGAGTGAGGTGTTCATGTGACCATCAGTGTCGTAGGACAACATTATGTCCAAATAGGATGCTGAATTATTTGTCTCTGTAGTTTCTTTGACTTCAAGCTCCGAAGGATAGATACTGCTCAGGTAATCCGCGAAATTTGGATTATTGATGGACAACGCATCGTCTATGTATCTGTAAGTGAAGTTGAAGTCAGAAGCTAAGTATCTTTTCCCTTCAGAGACCAAAGCCAAGTTCGATCAATTTCGGTTGATCGTTTCTTCAACGCATTCTAAATTTCTGGTATCAAAATTTCTTGAAATTGCTAAAAAGTGGGTCCTGTAGCATCATATCCCACCCATCCTGCTACGTCTTTCGGTATACTCTTTCGACATAGTAATTTTCATACTTTTTGGCATATTACATTGTTTAGATTTAGGATCACTGATGAGGGTTAAGTACCCGAAACGTGCATGTCTGGTCCACGTTGCCAATTTATCTGTTCTTAAATGATGCTATTCAATTTGAAGACGTTTACATTGAATGAATTCAGCTTCGTACGAGTAAAGGAAAATGTTGGCAAGGAGTGGGGCACAATTGGTCTCCATTGGAATTCCGACAATTTGCTTGAAGACCTTTCCTCCAAACACAACAAAAATGTTGTCGATCAGAAAGTTTAACATCTGAATAATATCAGTGTCAGTGTACTTATTTTCAGAATCGGACTTTTCTTTTACAAAGTAGGTTTTGTCATAGTTTAAAACAACAATAAATTTGTATTTGCGATTACCGTTCTTACTTGTAAACGCATTACTTATAATTTTGCGAGTCTCTCTTTCAATTTAGAATTTGGAATTGTAGTGTGAAGTGTCCAAAATACAAAGGCTTTGATCGAATGGACTCTACTAAAATGAGTGGATTTCAGATGTTCTAAAAGTTCCTTCGAATTCTTTAAAATGCACATCTGGTTGATACCACTGCAAAAATATACTGTCGAACAATATTTTTGAAGCCTTATAATGACTTTTCAAATAATGCGGAAGTGTTCCAACTCTTCACCTTCTTGAAGAAAACTTCAAAACAATTTTAATGCACCATCCACATGTTTGGGATAGAAAACAGATGGATAACAGTAATTTTAATCATGGTTTTCAAGAAATAGAATTTTATAATACGAGGTTATTTCAACAAGTCGTTTAATCTCTGTTACAGAATGCAATAGTATTGTTGACGACAACATTGACCAGTATGGTTGTGGTTTTGAAATACTTGTAGTCAATTCACTAGATCATATGATGAAAATGGTTAAAAGATTTAAGTGTACTTTCCAATATTTCTTGACCTCCCTGTATCTTGGTTTTTCAGATGAAGTACGCAGTTTGTCATACTGGGACCGACATGAACACATGAAGGCAGAAGATATGACCGAGGAACAACGGCTCCTATACACATTACTGAAGAGCTATGACAAGTCAAGTCGACCGGTGTACAGGGCTGCCACTCCTGTCGTCATTAGATTGGGGATCACACTCACACAGATCTTGGACGTTGTAAGCTTTATAATGACTTTTCAAATAATGCGGAAGTGTTCCAACTCTTCACCTTCTTGAAGAAAATTTCAAAACAATTTTAATGCACCAGCCACGTGTTTGGGATAGAAAATTAAGAATCAGTGATGCTTCCAGCCAAAGTGATTTTCAGGAATAGTCGAAACGCTTTTCAATAGCGCCCTCTGGTTGTATTTTTTTAAAAATTTAAATTACTTTGCAGAGAGTGCGCGGTTCGAAATTTCATGTAGTGGATTCAGTAGCAAAGTCAAAGAAAATCGATGACAAAAATACTGTAAACCGTCTTTTATTCGCGGCGTCTTGAATTCGCGAACACGGGTAAAGTGACTGGTTCGCGGCGGGTTTTTTTTCGCGACATTGTATATACATAACTTACTACACATGCGTTATGACAAATTCGCGACGTTTTACATTCGCGAATCGATGGACGTCGCGAATATCGCGAAAATTGGACGTTCGCGAATAAAACACTGTTTACAGTAATATTGGAGATAAAGAAGATCCCGACGACAATCTCAATAGTGCACCGAATTGAGCATCGACGGACCCTAGACAAACTAGAAAAGGGACCAGGTGCCCAGGGGGAGTAAGCATCCCCTGTTTGCTAGCAGCATTGGCCGTCGAAGTTCACGCACGAAAATGAGAACAATATCTACAAAAGGAGGGATGGTGCTAAGATATTTACCTCCTTTAATTTCGATGTTATTTTTGGATAACACTTCATACATGTAAGTTATAAATGGAATCCAGACCTTGTTAAGCTCAAACTACAATGCCTTCGCTCTGAGGGCGGGGTGAATTGACGAGAAACTACTAAAGAGGAGGAATATTTGTGAGCGACTGACTTTGCCATTGTAGAAATATTTTGAATGATTTAATGACAACATAAAAAGCTCAGTAACATCTCTTTGTCTACAATATAAAAAGACATTTTGGTAAGAACATCCAATTTATTAACTCAGCACGCCAACAGTACATGACCATTGCTAGCAAACGGGGAATGCTTCACCTCTACATTATATTTTGTTTGTTTTTGTATATTCTTGGTTTCGTATGCCCAATGAGAATGATTTTTTAAAATTCTGATTACTGATTTATGTTTGACTTTCACTTCCTTATATTTATCACAATTATTGCTTTTTCGTTGTAACTATTTAACTTAGATACTCCTTTATCATATCTTTGAACCAAGCTATCTCCTTCCTATTCTTATGGTGATTCGACGTCCAGTCTCTCGATCCTTTGCTCTGTTGTATTATACTTTTTTTTTAAATGTCGCTATCTTGCGTGGTGCCTATTAATTGTTGCAATATTATACTTTTTTATTCCAACTGTTGTTACTTCAACTAGTATTTTGCTAGTACTTCAAGTAAGTACCACTGATGAGGATTTACTATCCGAAACACGTGTCTGGTGCATTGAAATTGGTTTGAAATTTCCTTCAAGAAGTAAAGAGTTGGAACACTTATATATATGATAATAATTATTATTACCTTTTGCAGTGTGGAGCAGTTAAACGTGTTTGCCATGACTAGATGTTTAACGTGCAATACTTTCTTCTTTCCAGCTTTGTCGCTTGAAATAAGATTTGCTTTGACCATTTTATCTATTTAACATCATGATCATTTGACTTGTCATTTCATCCAAAAATATCATCGAAAGGATAGAATGTTAACACCCTTGCACCATCCCTCCGATGCTATTCTGATCATAGATTGTATTAAACTATGTTACTGAATATTGACCCTACAGGGAATTTGGAGCCATGCATTCCTTGAAAAATGCACAAACTGAAATTCAAAAAATAGAACTAGAAGGTGCTACTCAACTACAGGTGGTTGTGCCTGAAAATAACCTCGGCATTTAATTAAGTACCACCGATGAGGACACGTGCTAGTGTATTAAAATTGGTTTGAAATTTTCTTCAAGGAGGTAAAGAGTTGAAACACTTTTGTATTTTTTTTGTTCGATTATGTTTATGAATGACTGCTGTCATCTAGGAGCAGTCTTCATAGCAAAATTTATCACAAAATTAACTACAGTAGGCATACATGTTATTTTGATATTTAACCATTATCAGTGTAACTTTATGCAGAGATTAATATAATCTTACACCACCATGTAGGAGGGATGGCGATTTCTCAACCCGAGTGTACAAATTTTTAAGTCCATGACGAGGCTTGCCGAGTCATGGACAAGCAAAATTTTTACACGAGGGTTGAGAAATTAGCCATCCCTCCCTCATGGTGGTGTTTGATTGTTTTTCTCCCACGTTATCGACTATCTAGAGTGTCTGTTATAATCACCAGTTTGCCTTACCTCCATAACGTCGCTTTAGTAGCGATGACGTCAGAGGGTGAGATCGATGACGTCAGAGGGTGAGATCGATTTATTTCACCCCAGGGAAATTTGAGAGTTCTCAGTCTCAAGTGGGAGTAATAAAAGAGACAATTAAAACAAGTTTTCCAGTATTCTCATATTGGTATGAAAAAAAAATTATACAAATTGAAAAAGATGGAGTAACAATTATCTTATGAAGTAGCATGGTATGAATCTATTTTAGCTTTACATCAGATCGATTTTTATGTATCAGTAATTCTAAACCGAAATGAAAATTGTTCTCATTATCACAATTAGAAACGAAGAATTGTGGAGTTATTAGAGAAGCATAACTAAAGCTAGATCTGGAAATCGATTAGATGAAGCATTATCTAGACTTTTTGTTTCCGGATATTACTGCAGATGAAATGAGAAAAAAAAATTCCCAGCTATTTGAATTGTTATCTTCCGCTCAGATTTTTAATTTAGAAAAGTAAGAAATGAACCAGCTGACAACTATTCAATTAATTGTTTTCTAAATGTCAATTCTATGTTCTATTGTGAAATACGGAGAAAGCTGTGGCTTTCAAAGCTGATGTTAGCTTTTGTTTTACCTTCAAAGCCGGATGTGAAACAGTTATCACTTCGATAACTTAACTTATTTAACATTGTCTAAAATGATTTTTCTATTATAGGACGAGAAGAACCAAGTTATAACCACCAACATTTGGCTAGATCAGGTAAATCAACACGTGGTATTGTATCTGGATAACGACTAATACATGTTAGATAAATACCATTACAGATAATTGAGAGCTCTTACGATAATGTAAACTGGAACTTACATGTATTTAGAACTCCTATCTGCTTGTCTTTATTTTGATATGCTTTCAACAGGCCTGTACAAAACATTCAAAACAAACACTATAATTAATTTCGAGAACGAACGGAGAATTTGTACCGTTCCGTCATGGTTCATTTCTGCTGGTCTGAATTTCAATCAAGCTTTTCATTCTTTGCTATTTCGTGATTCACTGCATTGACCCATATCGCTTTTGACCTCGTTGTAATTTCTTACAAAAATTGTATGGAACTGGTATATTCCACTAGACACATAAACTCTTTTCACCAATAATGCAATGAAGATTATGCGGGAAAATGTCGATTTCTTTCAAATTGAGACTTTTGACACGTATTGCCATATGCTCCGACTTTATCGAGTGGATATGACGAACATGAGCATTTTCATGTCATGAGATGTTTTTTTCCTAAACTATCACATGATCAACAAGGTAAACTTTTATGCAAATTGTATTATCCTCAAGATGTTTTTTTTACTTTGAACATTGATTCGCCTTGAAAATCTCAACTAGTCAACATTTGTGGATGATTAGTGATTCTTCACGGTATACGTTGTCGCATACCCTGCTCACAATGTCTATCCTACAATACCCACTGTGACCTATGCCTTTTCCTAAAATTGAGGTACATGTATTTGTTTCAAATGATTAATTTATTTTGGTTAAAAGAATGCCCGTGTTTCTTAATTATTACCAATTTGCAAACAAGGACATAAGCAATACATGCAGAAAAGGCAGAGCTGAAATCCTCTACATTCGTAGAAATTCGGTTGGCAACGTCACCACACAATGAGAGGCCCTTTTGTTTTTTCATTTGTCGACCTAACTAAAAATAATGCGCACATTTGTAAATCTGTATATATGGATAAGTGGGAGTGCTGCACAAAGAACACGCCAGATTACCTTTCTAAGTATCATCTTTGTGTGGATTCTTTGTTGGTCTTCTTGAATAACATTCATTTCAAGAATATGATGTGTAATCAAGTAAAAAAATACGAACGACTGGAAATAGGAGCTTATCAATGGATAAAATGGAAAGCCCTCGTATCTATGTACATGTATATCATTCGGAAGAACTAACTTTTGCAAAACAGTAAAATTTGTCCAGATTCTAAATATTTTCTTCCTTATTATTCCTGCTTCCTTAAACAGCAGTTTAATTTTCATAGCATGACTTGAGTTGTATATGACCAAGCACTTACAGTGATCAATTTTGGATAGGCAAAGGTATCATTATTAAATCTATCCAATGAGCTCAAAGCTTAATAATACGCTTTTACGTATACACCATATCATATTCCCGACATCATTTAATGGGAACTCCTACCAAGTAGACCGGACGTCATTTAAGCATCTTGCATTAGTAATTATTCTATTCGGTATAGTCTCATAGACTTTTCGATCAGCCTCCATATCTCATTATAACAATGTGAGAACTGTGATGAGAAATATTCTTTTCGATGACTTAAAACATCAATACATTTGTTAAAGAATATATGATAACATATCTTAACGAGTCTAGTACAATAAAATTGGTACTATAGAACATATATTTCAATATTGACAATATATATTAAATTGACATGTATTTTGGTGAGCCCTTTCTGAATAAATCGTGTATAGTTGAAATTTTTGGTATAGTTTTTATCCCAAGATATAAACTTCGACTTTATATTTCTTTGCTTCGGTAACATTAGATTAAATGGTTTAATTGTTTGATTACACACAACCAAATTTCAATATTCATTAAAGAAAGAAGGGGGATGCCAACAAGACTCGAATGCAGCACCCACAGCAAAATAAATGTATGCCAAAATACAGAGCTGAAAAGCACAACAAGAGACACCAAATAAACAAGGAAAACAAAACACGACATCAAAACAACAAACAAAAAACTACATAAATTAACGTGATCAATGAGCAGTCGACTTGAGCCATCTACAACGTTTGTAGCAAATGGTTAGGTTATCCGGATTACTTGTGGACACGCCCACTTGTCCTGTTATCCAGTGGTCTCAACGAACGCACAGTTGTTCATACAGTAATAGCCTCCTCTCAGTCAAATAAACATATGGACTAGACAACAAAACGCCCTGGTAACACAGAGATGAATATGTACATTAATGTAAAAAAGGCGTATCAAAACAATCCGTGATCTGCTGGCTGAAGCGAGCTGATGCATACAATCACCCAATGAGTCAATTCTATGCAAAACACTAGGAAAATGACGGTGTAGTCTTTTGTGTTTAATGCCAATTTTCTGTAAGGACCAAAAGAATTTCAATACCACGTGGAAATGGCATGTCACCAATTTTTGTGATTATTATTATGGAAGGTGTATATGATGTACTGAGACGAAATTTAACTTCCTTTTTACAAAGTTTTCGTTGTCATGGAAACCATTTTTGAAATTTAAGTTTACTTATACTTATAATACTTATAACATGTCATTTTCACAAGGCTCGTTTCCATGGTAACAATGTTAAACGTCTTCAAATTCAATAGCATAATTTATAAACGGACAAATTTGCAGCATGGACCAGACATGCACGTTTCGGGTATTCAACCTTCGTCGGTGATCCTAAATCTAAACAATGTAATATGGCCAAAGAGGATGAACATTATCATGTCAAAAACAAGTTTTATGTTATGTTAACAAGTATTGTAGTCAACTGAAAATTCTTTTATTTTTTTTCTTTACATCTTTCATAGTATAAATACTACACAAGAAATATGCATGTTCACGTTATTCTTTTTGACAATATGCTTAAAATGTAGGCAAAAACCTGTTTTGAAGAGGCCCTATTTTAGACCAAATGTTTAACGTCTTCAAATTCATTAGCAAAAAAAGATCCTGATTTTACATGATTTTGCTCAATTTTAAGAGCAAAAATTATGAAATGTCATCTTAACTTTATTTTTAGTTTCAATTATCTTTTAAGAACATTCCTCGAACTTTCAGAAGATGTTAAAATTTCAGTGGGACCATTTCAAAATTTTATTCAAAAGGGTATAAAAAATGGTTACCATGGTGACATTCTGTTCAGTACTTTTACACATAAAGTAATTTACTTGTAAATTTTTAGCTGTCCCTTATATACTTTTTAAACATTTTTTATCAGTGCATATAAAAAGAGCATTATTAACTAGAAAATCACCTTGAAATTTTTCAAGGTCACAGGACCAAATTTCAAGGTCAACTTGACTCTGATTCACTTAATTTGACGCAATTCTGTGATTTTTAAAAAATATGAGAGGCAGTTACTCAGAAATCTTATGGTATTTATCAGATAAAATGTATTTTGTTCCGACAACAGGGGTGGTGGTATCAGCCTGACATTTTGTTTAAATATTGGACAAAAATTGTCCTTAATTTTGACTGTATTTTGTGCTAATTAACGACTGATTTTGATTTGAAAAGATTCGGCTAAATGACAGAAATTCAAAAAAAAATATTCAATTTCATAAAAAAAAGAGTTTTTAATGATTATAAGTTGTTATTGCCAATAATCTCTGATAATGGTTTCCATGGCTTAACTAAACTGACTTTTGTTTAGTGCTATAAATAGAAATACTTCGTTTCCATGGAAACCGGAGTTGTTATCTAAAACAATATCAATTTTTGTATTCAGTGCATTGCTCAAACCAATTATATAGAAAATCATAAAAATCCATTTTCAAAATAGTTTGGTCCGTACAGAGAATTGATATTAATATTTTGATGTCGTCTCTGGTGTGTGGTCTTGTCCATTTGGTGTCTCGCACTGTGTTTGCCCACCATGTGTTTTTTTAATATGGGTGTTTCGCTGTTTTACTGTGAGTGATGCAAATAAGTTCTATTGAAATCCTCCTCTTTCTTTTAATCAGATCTATTTTTGAATTTTTTTTTGTAAAGTTTGCTTCTTATAAGTCTTTTTCCAAGTCTAATAACAACATCGTCTGCTACTGAGGTGACAGATGGCACTGATTAATATTGTCCACTGGTCTCGTTGGTTTTTGTGTAGTCATTTATGCTTGATGTTTCTATGTGATTTGGCGTTCATTGTACCATTTCCGTCTCATTCTGTGCGTGTCTGCTTTGTGTTTTTGCAGTGGGCGTTTTGTTTGCTGTTGGTGCTGCAACGAGCGTTGTTGGAGATCCCCTCCTTTTTTTATAATCTATAGGTTGATGAGAAGTTGACTACTTTTAAATAATACAGGTACATTGCGTGTTATATTCAAGTCTATTGGAGTAGATATGCTATTTCATTAACCCAATGACTTAAAATATTCTCTTCCAGGAATGGATCGACGAGAAGCTGACATGGACAAATATGACAGAATTCGCTCACATAGAGGTGCTGAGGATTCCGTGTGATTTATTATGGCTTCCAGATATCGTTCTTTACAACAGGTATGTAACCCATTTGTTTTGTTTTGTTTTTTCATGAAAATCATAAGTAAGTGTTAACGAAATATTTGAGAAGAATCAAACTCAGTGACTGAATTAAGGTCAGGGTTGCGGCTTACAATATACTCAAGGTAGAAGCTAAGGAATGTGTCTACATGTAGAGAACCATTTCCTCGAACTATTTTTGTTAAAACGCCCACTTCTTGCCTTTTTGAACAGTTTCGTCTTTTTGGAGCATTCCACAAGGTAAGTTCACATACCTCTGGAATGCATATTTTTCGGGTTTCTCATAGCCTTTGTATGAATTAAAGGCTACTTTAAGAAATTCTAAAAATTAACTGTTTTAAGGGCAGTATGGCAACAACATATAAATGTTATTTATAACTAAAAGGTCTACAGTTGCATTTTGTTTTTACTTATAGAGATATAACATTACTAAAGCAGGCAAACCAATATCTATTGGAATAAGTTTTTAGAGAAATGACTATTTCTATAAATAGCACAAAAATTTATGCAAAAAATCAACGTTTTACCCAAAAACATAGAGTATGACTCGATGTTCGACAAGTTTATGAATTTGCTTTTTTTAATAGTATGATAAATAGTGTATATTCTGATGATTGAATCTTTGATAGCAGAACTCAAACGACAATATGTTTTCCCTTTTTGGTGATTTTTCATTAACAAGAGCCCCAAGGGGAACAACGCTCACCCAATATCAATGCACGCTCTTGACATACTGACATTGAATAATGATAGCGCCAGTGCCAGAATTTGAGCCCAAAACCTTCCTAAAACGATTATTGCCGGATACAGACAAGTTTGGCTTTTTTCAGACAACCTTTAAAAGTACAAACAAGAAGAAATAGTCACATTCAAAACTTTATCTTTTTACTGAATTAAAAAGACAGATGATGTGATCCAAAGTCATATGCCCAGCTAGTATAGTTTAATTATTCAACATCAAAAATTAAATAATGTTGTAAAATTCCAAACATTAAATAAAAATCTATTCAAATATACTATTTCGTTTCCATGATAGATTCTATTAATCTCCTAAAATCTAACTACAGGAAAACAATCCCCGTTCCATTTTGACTGGTTAACAGTACTGAATTAAAGGTGTCACATCATTGGTAAAAAAATTGGACATGTAGCTAAAGCATTTAGAATCAATAAATTTGCGACCAATAGCCGTGATGAATTTAACTTCGAACTTGATCTTGTGAAAGTGGAAGTTGTGAAAAAAGACATGCATGACATCTCATTTTCTTTTTAGGCAATTAAAAAAATTTAGCAAAAAAAAAAAAAACATATCAAAACATTAAGTAACTTGAATATGTTGAATATGCAGTAAGTGAGTGTGTAAAACCATACACACATTGAGATATTTAAAGAAATAGTGCAAAAATGTGCATTTCTGACTAAGTCCGAAAAGACGTCAAAAACGCGTCAATAGTTTGACAACGGAGTGGAGCCAAAAATAACAACACTTCTTAAGACATCACTCTAGATTATCCTTATGCTTTCGGTTTGTCGATACATGCTTCCGTTCTGAAGAAGAAGTTTGTCAAAGGAGGGTACTCCCGTGACATACTTGTGCCTGTGGTGGCGCCACCTATTGACGGATCGGGAGTAAAACAACAACACTTGTAGGACCATTAGTACTTCATACCTACCAAGTTTGATCAAAATCCCTTCAACTGTTCTGGAGAAGAAGTCAAAATGTCGAAAAGATATGACGGACGAATGGATTTTTTTTTACCGCCGGGATTTCAATTCGCCACCCTTGGGCATGGAAAACATACCATATATACAATGTTTAAACAAATTATTTAAAAAACTAAAAGTTGATATTTTGAAGAAAAAAATTCTTTCATAGTTTCATTTCTAACGATAAATATAAAAAGAAAAGAGAAAAAAAATTGAAGAAGGAAAAATCAAACTTTTGGGGGTCCCGCCGGGGTTTGAACCTACTCCTCTTGGGTCCATTAGGCATGAAAAACATACATTGTACCTATGTACAATCTTAAAAAACATTCCTTAAAAATCAAAAAGAGGATATCTTCACAAAATTGTAAGGAACCATGAGTACCTCATACCTACCAAGTTTATAAATGTGATAAAATTAAAAGGGTGTACCCTTATGTTTGGAGCAATAATTATCTTGATCTTTTAGAAAACTGTGTACATGTATATGGTCAAACATAGTGTAATCAAAGATTACAAAGCTTACCTCATGGCAGCATTTAATCACGGCAGCAAACTGAAAGTAGTCAAAGGTTACACAATTTTGAAAGTGAAAATCTATTTATACCCAAATCTCCCTAATATGTGCACTCAAGCGGAAAATATAGATCATGATCTAAATTTAAACGTAGATTTGTGATCTTCTCAAAAAGACACATCACCTGTGCAAGTTTGGCCTCCCTAGCACTTATAATAAAGAAATATAACTTCTTATCATGGATACCAAAATCTTCCTAATATGTGCACTCAAGTAGAAAAAAATAGGGCATGACCTACATTTGAACGTAGATTTGTGATCTACTCATAAAGACCCTTCACCTGTGCAAGTTTAGCCTCCCTAGCACTTATGATAAAGAAATAAAACTTCTTAACGTTGATTCCCAAATCTTCCTAATATGTGCACTCAAGCGGAAAATATAGGTCATGACCTGCATTTGAACGTAGATTTGTGATCTACTCATAAAGACCTGTGCAAGTTTGAACTTCCTAGCACCTATAATAAATAAATAAAACTTCTTAACAGACTATTGCGCACGCCAACACGGACGCAGACCCGACGACAGGGTGATAGCATAAGCTCCCTCTCACTTCGTGAGGTGAGCTAAAATGTGATGAAATCATAAAGGGGTATCCTAATGTTTTGAGACATACCGTATAACCAGAAATTTCCGAGAGTATCAAATTTCGCTATTTAATGGTACGATAGGGTGTCTTTATTTTCGCGAGTACAATTTTTCGCGATTCCTAGATTAGATATGATGTTACAGTTTTGTACCTTTTATTATTGAAGTAATAGTTATTTCTATCATGAGAACACACTCAATTCATTCTTTACGTCTAATCAGGAAAAATGAACAATGGCTCATGTGCATTATGAAGAAATGAAACGGATATACCACTTTAGATCAACCCTATCAAACACAATTTTTCACGAGAATATTTTTTGGCGATTCCAAATCACTCGCGAATATAGCAAAAATTAGTATCTCGCGAAAATTTCTGGTTATATGGTATCATACTAGGATTTATGTTAGAATATCATTTTATGTGTTATATTTCTTTTATATAACTTCTTATCGTCAAAACAAATAAACATATTATTATCATTACTTAATTTCGAGGGTTCAAAAGCATTTTTTGATTTTCCTTAATCTTAATGTTCAAGGGTACCTTTCTATAATGTACCGATCTTTCATGAAAAAAAAATTACATATCTATGTTTGTGTTTTATTTCTCATTTGGACCTTTGTGTTAAGGAAAAAACCTATAAATACAAATTTCATCCGTTAAATCTGTTAGTAGGGACCCACCTTAAGATATTAACATTTTGACCGGTCATTAGTTTTGTTTACAAGAAATTATTGACCAAATAACATCGGTTCGGTTAACTGTTACTCGGGGGTTAATTTTTCATTTTGTTCTTTTTGCATTCCATTACAAATGTTAGCTAGAAATAAATGAAACAAAAACTCATAAACAAAGTATCAATTACAATGAATTCTGAGGAGTACATTAAAGGTCCGTTAGTGGTGTGGTATATAGGCCTTAGTGGACAAAGTAACCTCGGAATGAACCTTTCCCATCTTACGTAGACCCCTCTATCAATAATTCTGATGACCAATTTGCTTTGTCCCCCATAATTATCTGTTACATTGAAACAAAGATCAAACTAAGAAGGACATAAAGGTCCGAAGCGGAAAATTGCTTTGTTTACAACGGTGGTCTTATTTCTTATTCGCTGGAATGTAATTTTGCGCTGTCAATTAATATTTCTTTGGATGCCTAATTTGTCGTGAACAATGTAATGAGGTGAAAGAAAGAAATGTTTCCTGTTCATATTTCGATAAAACAGACGAAAGGAGACGAAAAGTTACAATGAATACTTTGAAATGCATGTTACAGTCAATATCAAACGTAAGTCGATCACAAGGATGATATATGCTTAAAAATATCTCGAATAAGTTCCCATTAAGGCGGCAAAAGATTGCTGTCAAAACGTGAAATATCACCTGTTACTTTATTATTCTGAGTAATTGCAGTATCATGTAGCTAAAATATTTATGTTTTGCGATTTAAGGTTTGCAACAATTGTAACATCAATCCTCTTATAAAGTCATTAAAAGCTTCTAATATCATCACAAAACGTTCCGTAAGAGGTTCACATTAGCAAGTTGCGTCAAAAGATTTGTAAAATTTCAAAGATGTCTTGGATATGATGCTTCAAAGTCTGGACTTCTAAACTTCATGGTTCAAATGGGAATTCTATACCAAAGAGAACTACTTATATTTTCCCTTGATAAATCGTATGAAGTTATGGCGCTTGAACTACAAACACTTTTGAAGTAATAATAATTTCCTTCTACCATGATATTATTGGAGAAATAAAAAGCCAAGATATATTGCCGTGAAAACAGTAAATAAACAAAATGTTCTGGGATCATTATGTAAATATTAACGCCATTTTTGAATGATATCATTTATGTGGTAATTTCGGGAAATATCTTTTGAGAATTGTAAACATTCTTTGTTCCGTCTAAGGTTGATCTAACTTCGAGAAGGGCTTCTGTTGCATATTTGATACCTGTAAGTCAGGAATATCAGAAAGAAGAAAAGAGGAACTAATTGAAGATAATTTTATCTGCATTAGTCCTTTCTTTTCATCTTAATAATAAAAAGACTTGCAATTTTCTGAGTGTCATATAATACAAGCGAATCTTTAAAAAAAACTTATACACATAAGAAGTGTAGCAAATCAACAGTATCAAAATATTCATAGACCATAGTCTATTCGTATACCATTTGAACCACTGAATGTACTTCTATCTTCTGAAATTTACTTCTATCTTCCGAAATGGAAGTAACCGGATGTGACAATTCTACCGAATTGAAGCGACGGGTGTTGCATGCAAACAGGAGATGTTGACTCTTCCCTTATTGTGAGTTCGCTTCTTTTCATGTGGTATAGGTTTTTGTTTGTTTGCTTTGGTTCCTGTTTTATCCTGATTTTGTATGCCTTAGGTTTATGATTTTCTCAATAATCGATTTTGGGCTGTATATTGGGATATGGTCATTATCCATATTTGTCATTCAGTTAACCTTGAGATATTTCTTTTTACTTCCAGCGTGGACAGTCATAATAAAGGTTACATGAAGGCTATGGCCATGGTACAGAGTAATGGTAATGTGTTTTGGCCACCTATCGTCAGATTCAGGAGCTCGTGTAAGATGGACATAACCTACTTTCCTTTTGACGACCAAGTCTGTAAACTGAAATTAGGATCTTGGGCGTACGATGGTTTCCAGGTAATTACTAGTACTCGTCTTAAACATAGTCTAAAATGATAATGATCATTCTGATTTTATTGTTTGTGATTAAATGCTTTACTGATTAGACAGAATCATTACGTGTTGGTTCCGAAGAAAAGATTTACATACAAAATTGCAAAGCTACCCTATGATTCCCTATCTGTCATTTGTCAAAGAATTGCCTCTTTCATATTTGAATCAATAAGTGCAAATCAACAAAACTGATTTTCACCCCCATTCGAGCAATCTTTTGGGAAGAGTAAGCAATTTTATTTGAATTCTTTCACGAACCTTGATTAGAATTGATATGCCATTTCAGGTTGATGTCACAAACAGAAGTTTGACCGTTGACCTGTCAAACTATGTGGATAATGGTGAATGGACACTGGTAGATACCAAAGGTGTCCGGAATGTTAAATATTATCCTTGCTGCCCTGAGCCATTTCCAGATGTTACCTTTTATCTTCATATTCGTCGAAGAGTTCTTTATTATGCGTTTAATGTCATCATTCCATGTGCACTGTTATCATTGCTGACGCTAACGGGTTTTCTTCTTCCACCAGACTCAGGAGAGAAAGTAACACTAGGATTAACAGTGCTCCTAGCTTTCTCTGTTTTCATGCTTTTAATTGCCGAAAATATGCCACCTACATCGGAATACATTCCTTTGATTGGTATGTTTCTACACTTCTTTGGTCGCATTTTCAATTTTGCTTTGCATCGTCATTACCTTCACAAGTTTCATGTTGACACGACGGGCTCGCTTCTCCAAAGTAAAAGACCAATGAGATTACATGTCACAAAAGTATTCGTAAAAAAATTACAACTTCACAGTCGTCGTCACGGTATCATATCATAACAACTTTTTAACAGCTTGATGTTATTGGATAACTTTAATGTAACGGGATATAATTATAGAGTGCGGTTTTTTAACGGGATTCTCAGCTTGTTATTTTAATGTTATCCCGTGCTAATATTGTGAAAGTTGTGAAGGTAATAACGTTCGCGAAATTGCCTTCACGTAGAGAAGATCATGCTTTGATCGAGTATCAAACCATTTTTGGTCTAAAATGATCAAAACTATCATACGCAAGATCAGATAGTATCCAAGACAGGAGTAATTTTAGAATTTTAATTTCAGTAAAATTTTAGTCATTTTGATATTGCCCCTTATAATAATTTGATTTTGTTCTCCGATAGTATTATAGCTTGTGATTATCTTATTGTTTTACAGGTATATATTTGACTGTGATTATGGCAATGAGTGGATTGTCTGTTGTATTTTCCGTTTTTGTGCTTAATATTCATCATAAGGGAATTCTTGCCAGAGCCCCGCCGTCTTGGCTAAAAGCAATCTCACGCCTCGTGGCAAAACTTTTTTGTATGAATGTGAGATTAGACGGGAGCATTTACGAATATCAGGATAATAGCGTATCATATTCTCCTGGAAACATTTCCTTTAGAACAAACGAAAATGATAGCTTGTTGTTCAACGATTTACAAAGACAATGTCATAATCAACTACATGTTGATATGTCGGAAGTGACACCAGATACGATCAATGACGTGGTAAACCAAAATATCAACGTGGTCACAGCTCCACCACGAAAATCTGCTTTCGATCGAGAAATTTTGAGCTATTTCAAGCACGTGATGACGAGTCACGAGCGAACAATGACAGAACGGCAGGTGATACACGAATGGCAGGAAATTGCGCGTGTAATGGATAAACTGTTTTTCTGGTTGTTTCTCACCATAACAACAGTGTCCACTATCTGTTTACTTGTGATTAGTCCAATGACGAAAGAAATCCATTTGGAACATTTCATAGACAAAATATAACAGGCATAATTCACATGAAAGAATAAAGTTATTACATGTATTTAATAAGGATTTATTTCTTGAACTTTTTTGTGTCGCCTGCGAAGCATAGCGACACTTAGGGATCACTTTGTCCGTTGTCCGTCTGTCCGTCTGTCCGTCCGTCCGTCTGTCTGTCTGTCACACTTTGGGTGTCACAGCCCATAACTTTTGATTGGTAAGTGATAGGGCTTTGATATTTCACATGTGTATTCCTTGTGACAAGACCTTGCTACACATACCATAATTTTTGACCTAGTGACCTTGACCTACATATTTGACCTACTTTTCAAAAAAATTAAGAATGGATATATCTTTTGATTGGTTGGTGATAGGGCTTTGATATTTCACATGTGCAATCCTTGTGGCAAGACCTTTCTACACATACCATTATTTTTGACCTTGTGACCTTGACCTAGATATTTGACCTACTTTTGAAAAAAAGATAAGATTTGCTATATCTTTTGATTGGTAAGTGATAGGGCTTTGATATTTCACATATGTATTCCTTGTGACAAGACCTTCCTACACATACAATAATTTTTGACCTAGTGACCTTGACCTACATATTTGACCTACTTTTCAAAAAAAATTAAGAATGGATATATCTTTTTATTTGTAATTGTTAGGACTTTGATATTTTACATGTGCAATTCTTGTGGCAAGACCTTTCTACACATACCATAATTTTTGATCTTGTGACCTTGACCTAGATATTTGACCTACTTTTGAAAAAACATAAGATTCGCTATATCTTTTGATTGGTAAGTGATAGGGCTTCGATATTTCACATGTGTATTCCTTCTGAAAAGACCTTTCTACACAGACCATTAAATTTGACCTTTTGACCTTGATCTAGATATTTGACCTACTTTTCAAGAAAAGCAATATTGGCTATATCTTTTGATTGGTAGCTGATAGGGCTTTGATATTTCACATGTATTTTCCTTGTATCAATGCCATTCTACACATACCATTATTTTTTTACCTTTTGACCTTGACCTACATATTTGACCTACTTTTCAAAAAAATTAAGAATGGATATATCTTTTGATTGGTAAGTGATAGGGCTTTGGTATTTCACATGTGTATTCCTTGTGACAAGACCTTTCTACACAGACCATAAAATTTGACCTTTTGACCTTGATCTAGATATTTGACCTAGATCTACTTTTCAAGAATTTTGATCCACTTTCTAGAATAATAATTAAACCGCTTCGCAGGCGACACAAGCATTCCTTGGATTGCTATTTTCTTAAATATTAACACTAACAATGCAAATGATATTTTTTTGGAATTTGAAAAGAATCATTCAGATATCGAACATTTTCATTTCCATTGAATTAAGTAAAATGTTTCATTCATATTCAAATATATTTCTTTTTATCATTTAATGAAACCAAAAACAAAAACTAGAATTACATTATCATTTAAAAATATTATTTATTTTTGCATATGAATAAATCAAATGTATGTTTGAACATTTCATTGTGAAAGAATGATAGTAAAACAATCTTCTATAGATTTCCTCTTGCTGTTTTTATTTTAATATAGAATTCTCCTGGTCTCCAATATAATTGTAAATAAGCAAGAATGAGTATTCGAGACCTTTTGGTATCTTGACAGACGCTATAACAAACTTGCCTAAGCATTCAACATTCCCCAATATGCAAGAAAGACCAGGTACCAATGAATAGCAAGTATCTTCCGTCACTTCAGTCTAGTAGGAAATAGTTATATCCAGTAGTTCCATAGATTTCTCTTTGTCGCCAGTCACATCATGAATCGCCAAATGGCAATATTTTGACATTTTTAATGCTGTTATATGTTCATTTCCTCAATTGTAAAGGATTTGTATGCGTGGTTCAACCCTTAACGTACATTTTGTCCTTGTTTCTGATTTAAGGCATCCCCATGACAGGCATTAAACTCGAAGGACTCAATGTATCCAAAATCATAGTACATGCATGAAGACTTAAGATTGACATAGCCAAACTCCCCCAGTAGCTTCAGAGTAACACGAACATCGTGCGAAATTATAAACAACTAGAAAAACTAAGCGTCTAACTCTGCGTCCAAGATGTCCTTGTACCATCTGCATTTTTCCAAAGAGACGCCACTTTACCACAAGCGTAACCCTAATTAAGATATTTAATTACTAGGTGTATCATCCTCGTGATAAAGTCCGGATGATTTGAGCTTGACTGGTAAGGAGTTTAAGCATGGCAGGCGGAAAGTGAAAATTGATAATCGGAAGGTGTTTTGTAAATACAACATTCTTGTGTCGTTGAGGACATCTGCATTTTCCGATTAAAGGGAGAAACGCGTGCATTTATGAATCTGGCTTAGACCATTTGAACCATCTGTTCTTAAATGATGCTATTCAATTTGAAGACGTTTACATTTATACCACTTGGTGAGTGTCACTGCTGGTGGACCAGGAGTCCCCGAGGGCACATGTAGCCAAAGTCGATCAATTTCGGTTGATCGTTTCTTCAACGCATTCTGAATTTCTGTTATCAAAATTTTTTGAAATTTCTAAAAAGTGGGTCCTGTAGCATCATATCCCACCCATCCTGCTACGTCTTTTGGTACGCTTTTTCGACATAGTAACTTTCATACTTTTTGGCATATTACATTGTTTAGATTTTAGGATCACTGATGAGGGTTAAGTTCCCGAAACGTGCATGTCTGGTCCACGTTGCCAATTTATCTGTTCTTAAATGATGCTATTCAATTTGAAGACGTTTACATCCAACCACCGAATATACTTGTATCTTGCGAAATGGAAGTAATCGGATGTGAAAATTCTACAGAATTGAAGTGACGGGTGTTGCATGCAAGCAGGAGATGCTTACCCTTCCTGGGCACCTGGCCTCACTTTCGCTTCTTTTCATATGGTGGAGGTTTTTCTTTGTTTGCTTTGGTTCTTGTTTTATCCTGATTTTGTATGCCTTCGGTTTATGATTCTTTGAATTATCGATTTTGTACTATGTATATGTATATAGGATATGGTCATTATCGATTTTTGTAATTATGCCCCCATTCGAAGAAGAGGGGACATATAGGTTTGCCGCTGTCGGTCGGTCGGTCGGTCGGTCTGTCGGTCGGTCCGCGACATCAGTTTCCGTTCAATATCTTTGGAGTTACATATTGAAATGAAATTTTGTATACAGACACATCAAACAAAAATCTAGGTCAAGTTCATATTTGGGTCCGATCAAAAAAATTTTGACAGAGTTATGCCCCTTGCATTTCGAAAAATACCAAAATTTCAGGGTTTCCGTTTAATATCTCTTGAATGGAGTTACATATTGAAATGAAATTTTGTATACAGACACATCAAATGAAAATCCAGGTCAAGTTCGTATTAAGGTCCGATCGAAAAAAATTTTGACAGAGGTATGCCCCTTGCACTTCGAAAAATACCAAAATTTCAGGGTTTCTGTTCAATTTCTCTTGAGTGGAGTTACATATTGAAAAGAAATTTTGCATACAGACACATCAAATGAAAATCTAGGTCAAGTGTATATTTGGGTCCGATAAACAAAATTTTGACAGAGTTATGCCCCTTGCACTTCGAAAAAAAACAAAATTTCAGGGTTTCCGTTCAATATCTCTTGAGTGGAGTTACATATTGAAATGAAATTTTGTATACGGATACATCAAATGGCAATCTAGGTCAAGTTTTTATTTGGGTCCAATCAGCAAAATTTTGACAGAGTAATGTAAACGTCATCAAATTGAATAGCATCATTTAAGAACAGATAAATTGGCAACGTGGACCAGACATGCACGTTTCGGGTACTTAACCCTCATCAGTAATCCTAAATCTAAACAAAGTTATATGCCAAAAAAGTATGAAAATTACTATGTCGAAAAAGTGTACCGAAAGACGTAGCAGGATGGGTGGGATATGATGCTACAGAACCCACTTTTTAGAAATTTCAAGAAATTTTGATAACAGGAATTTAGAATGCGTTGAAGAAACGATCAACCGAAATTGATCGAACTTGGCTACATGTGCCCTCGGGGACTCCTGGTCCACCAGCAGTGACACTCACCAAGTGGTATAAATGTAAACGTCATCAAATTAAATAGCATCATTTAAGAACAGATAAATTGGCAACGTGGACCAGACATGATATGCCCCTTGCACTTCGAAAAATACCAAAATTTCAGGGTTTCCGTTCAATATCTCTTGAGTGGAGTTACATATAGAAATGAAATTTTGTATACAGACACATCAAATGAAAATCTAGGTCAAGTTCATATTAAGGTCCGATCAAAAAAATTTGGACAGAGTTATGCCCCTTGCACTTTGAAAAATACCAAAACTTCAGGGTTTCTGTTCAATATCTCTTGAGTGGAGTTACATATTGAAATGAAATTTTGTATACAGACACATCAAATGAAAATCAACTAGGTCAAGTTCATATTTAGGTCCGATGAACAAAATTTTGACAGAGTTATGCCCCTTGCACTTCGAAAAATACCAACACTTCAGGGTTTTCGTTCAATATCTCTTGAGTGGAGTTACATATTGAAATGAAATTTTGTTTTCAGACACATCAAATAAAAATCTAGGTCAAGTTCATATTTGGGTTCAATCAAAAATTTTTATGCCCCCCTTTGAAGAAGAGGGGACATATTGCTTTGCCACTGTCTGACTTTCTGTCTGTCGGTCGGTCGGTCGGTCGGTCCACGACATCAGTTTCATTACACTGTTACTTTATACCCCCATAGGTTGTATCAATGTAAACGTCTTCAAATTGAATAGCATCATTTAAAACAGATAAATTGGCAACGTGGACCAGACATGCACGTTTCGGGTACTTAACCCTGCAAGTATAAAGTTGTAACGGACTTTAATCACAGAAGGGGTAGGGGGCATTAATGTTTTACAAACATGACTTTTGACTTGTTCTATGTTATTTGGATAACCACACCATTAGCTATGAATACATAAGATCACAATCCAAAGTCGGCACCAAATAAATGTTTGTCTCCCTCATTTCATATGTTGTCTGTTGTGATTTAATTATGTCTTTGTGGGTTTTCTTTTTTCGTATTGCCATCTCCGGTTTATGATACTGTTTTTTGTGGTTGTTATGAAAGTGTTGTCAGTTGTTTGTTGCATATTTGTTCGTATGTACTTATGTTATCAAGGCAACGCTATTTTGCTCGAGATATTTCCTTATTTAGAAAATCTTCCACGTTTGACTATGATTGAGGTTTAAACAATAAGAGACAAAATGCACTTATGTACATATACGAAATGAACCAGGAAACACGAATAAGAGCATATACATGTACCCAGTAAGAGGAGTCCCGACAACCACCCCTTATGTTTAAAGCAACCTAGATTACGTAAACCATTCTACTTACCCGAACAGAGGGCCCGAATGCACATATTTTTAGCACACATGCAGCATTATCATTTTCATGAGACACCACAAACAAGAACATAAGACGTAGAGGTTCTAGGAAATAGATATGATACGTATGGCACGTTATGCAGTCTTTGCTTTGCTGGTGCAAATGTTAAACGTCTTCAATAGCATCATTTCAGAACAGATAAATTTTCAGCATGGACCAGACATGGACGTTTCAGGTACTTAACACTCTAGCTCAACATAATAGTATGGAAGTTCTCCATCTTGAAGAACATTTCAAACCAATGTTTCGGATAGCAAATCGTCATCAGACAGTGGTACTCAATAATGCCCATATTATTTTAGGCACAGTCAAATGTATTTTAGTGGCACCCTCTGGTGTTTTTTTTTTAAATTTACTTTGCAAAGAGTGTGCTCAAAATGTCCACTAGAGTGGAGTAAGTACCATAGTTAAAATCTATGACCAAAATAGCATTAGCTTGATGGTGCTAGGATGTTAAACTCCTTTAATCACGATTACTAGTATATTACAAGTCACAAGAGAAGCCCAGTCAATAGAGATTGCTATTTCGACGGTACCCGTTACATAGTCCAAAAGTCACGGTTGATCAGTCTTGGATATTCGTTCGAAATACAAAAAAAAACATTAGGTATGGTACCATGTATAATGATATGGTCATTTATATCAATATTTGTCACTTTTATCATGTGAATAATACGGAAGTGTTCCAGCTCTTTACCTCCTTGAAGAAAAATTTCAAACCAATTTCAATGCACCAGACACGCGTTTCGGATAGTGTTGCTTCAGCCAAGGTGATTTTCATACACAGCCCAAATTCATTTCAGTAGAGTTTTGCAATGAGTGCGCGGTTCCAATTTTCCTCTAGGGTCGATTCAGTGATATAGTTAAATAGAATCTATGTTCAAAATAGCATTGGAGGGATGGTGATGTCAATTTCCTTTCATTTCGATAAAAAAAATATGAAATGACGAGTTTCTGAAATAGCAAAATAATATATTATGTCCAATAAATAAAGGGCCAAAACACAGCTTCTTTCAGGTGACAAAGCTGGCAAGAAGTAAAGTGACACTTAACCCGGTCTGGTTTTCTTTTATTTTTCTCGTCTACGATCATACGGTATAACTGTATATCTCAGGTCATAAAATTTAATTACATGAACTTGGATTTGTAATCTAATGATAAATTACACTGTAAATAAGAAATTTTGAGACCAATGATTCCTATTCCATCTAGTCTATCTGGTGGAGTATGAAAGCACTTTGCCAGGAAGCCTCACTGATGAGAATTTTTAAAATATTCAAGGTGCATGAAGATTGGTTTGAAATTTTCTTCAAGAAGAACACTTCCGTATTATTAAAATTTCATGAAAAATGTTAATCGGACAGACGGACAGACAGACGAGAGGAAACTAAGAGACTCCTTGGGCGTTGCGGTAGGGGACTAAAAGGACAACAAAGGAAGAATTAACCTTCAACAGACACTTTGGCAAACTCTATGGCAAAAGAAAAGCACAACGAAGTAAACCCCTTTGATCCTAAAAAGAACCCATAAGGCTATCTTGCACTATTCTCTCTCCTTCTTGTGAGGAGAAAAATATCCAGAAATTACTTTTCAGAACCAAAATTTACTAAGTGCTGCTTCCAAACACATTTATCAATAAACAAACAAATAAATCAATTAAATGATTAACTAGAAATAACTTTCATGAAATCATTTACAATATACATGTACAAGACAGTGACTGTAGTGATGACACCGAGATGAAAGGAAATTAGAATCATGAAATAAGATGTGTCTGTAAAATAACACTTTCTTCCCGAAGATTTGATTTTAATGCAGCATTTCTATAATGTTTTATGTTTCCTGAAAATGTTTCCCTCTTTGAGGACCCTGAAGAGTTCTCCGTGTTTACAGACCTTTTTCCTCTCTGGCGTCATTAATCATTGCATCTCTTGAAGGATTTATACTTCTCTGAAAGAGAAAGACTATCAATAACCTTTCTCAAACTGCTTTTATTGATTCAATTTTGAAGAAGATGATGTAATAATATCCACTTTCCATCATTTTACAGTTTTTGAAACAATGAAAGCTTTTAAACTTTTAATGCATGTATATGGATGCGCCAAGTAACATTCGTATTAAACTGAAATATAGAACAAGCAAAGACTTATCTACAATGGTATGATTGAAATATTTCTTCCAGAGTGAAGGGATGATCACAAATAAAAACGCACACACTCAAATACACAAATTTTCGGCCCCTTGGCCTTTATCAAGTGTAAAAAAGACAATCTATAACAATTCTAAGTAAAATCCATCCTTGCTTCTCTTGCGTTCATTGCAAAATCATTGATTTGCAATCAGTGATTTGCAATGTACGCCTGAGAAGCAAGGATGGAATTTACTTAGAATTGTTATAGATTGTCTTTTTTACACTTGATAAAGGCCAAGGGGCCGAAAATTTGTGTATTTGAGTGTGTGCGTTTTTATTTGGTACAAAGATATGCTAAAGAACAGAACTAAAACATACAGACGTTCTCTCACTACGACGTTCTTTCGTAATGTCGACATCTCGAGTCACCGAGGATTTTTTTAGATTCCAAACATCTCAACAAATTTCAATGCAAATCCTATCATACAGCATTTTGTCCAAGCTTTGACGCTTTGAAAGAAGGAGAATAACTGCTTCTCCACAGTACTGTTATAGTACCACAGTTATTATCTTCCTTTATACATTTGTATTTTTTCAGCTTAACAGAAAATGTCCTTTATATGAAATATTCAATGAATGCACTAGACGCACGATGACTGAATTAGGAGGTGGTAAGAAAGAGGAGAGAATACATGAAAGGAGGGGAGAAAGAAAGAAGAAGGCATGTTTATCAATCACTGGAGTAATAATAACCCATGAACATTGAATAAATTTTGATAAGATTATAAAAGCAATTCATCAAAGATATTAGAGATCTGTGAGTGAAAATCAAACACAGAGCCAGAATTAGAATCTAGGAGTTATAGCTTTTGAGAATCACAGAATAATCTTACTCTTCTCATACACCTTATCTCAATGCCGTTATACCACGTCGGGCTTCACTTTTATTCCAGAAATGGATATAGTGCAACTTTATAATCCGTTTGTATGGTCATCTTACAGTGAGGATGTTATTTTACACCACAATTGTACGTTCTTCGAAACCTCTGGGTAATCGGAAAAGTGAGAGGGTTATGGGCACGTAATCCGGATAACCACACCGTCTGCTACTGACGTGGCCAATAGCCGTCCTAAGTCGGCACCGATTGCCCGTTGTTTTATGCGTGGTCATTTGGGTTTGATGTTTATAGTAATAATACGGAAGTGTTCCAACTCTATATCTTACTGAAGAAAGTATCAAACCAATTTTCATGCACCAGACACGTGTTTCGGATATTAAATCCTCATCAGCGATGCATCCATCCAAAGTGCTTTTCTATGTGATTTGGCGTTCCTCGATCATTCTTACCTCAGCTATCTTCACACTTTTTGAGTGCTTCAAGAGCTACATCCTGGTCTATGCCTCTCACCAGCAAACATTTGCTCCTTGACCTGGAGCCCTTTTAATCAATTAGAAACAGATCTAATTATGATGACACTGTATCTTTCTTCAAGACCTACTAGAACGTTTACCTATCTACGTAACGTTTTGATTTTTGTAGGGCTTTTGTTCTTAGTTCTGGAACAATTTAACTATTCAATTTTTTTTTAAAGAAGTGTAATCCTATTATGGATAAAAAATCAAATGACGTGATATACATGTATTGGTATCTTTTCTGAAATATCAAATAACTTTCGATTAACAAGTTTTGAAAGACTGAATTTGTTAAATGTTCATTTTGAAGCACATGGCATGAAACGTAAACTAAGTCTAACAAATATAAAGTTTTGATGACAAGGAATTAACGCACATGCGAATACAAGTATAACTTTTATTATTAATAAAAAAAACTGTGCATGGGATTATCGACTATCAATTCGCAGTGTATACAAGTAACTTATATAATTAGTAATAACAATAGTACTGACTTTGTCTATGGAAACGTCTGACTTCCTCAATCCTAAGACCTTTGACATGAACTTCACTAATTCTACGTTTGCCTCTCCGTCCACTGGGGGTGCTACAATCTGAATTACCACGCTATCTTCCCTAATCTCTGAGAAATGATAGCAAACTTTTCATCATGCTTTTTAAGAAAGAAAATGTTTTTGTACATAGATATGCTCTTAAATGGCTCTTGTGTGATACTTTAAAATATAATATAAAAAGATTTTCGTACAATGCAAGTCTTACCTGAAACAGAATTGAACTTGGCTCCTGGACGAGCTTCTACTAGTATAGATAGTGTATTGTCTTTATTGGTAAGAATTGGACCTTTCAGTATTTTTTCCGATCCATGCTCTTCGGTGGTCTTCTTTTCAACCTGGTCAAATTAAGTGTTCAGCTTCATTTTTAATTATCTCAAGATACTATGAAGCGAAGTTTTAAATAGGTAAGTCATAATACATACATGTACGATAAGGCAGTGATACAATGCAGTACCAACTTTACTGTACTATTTATTTATTTCCTTTATTTATACAGGATAGCACATTTAGCTACAAAATGAACTAGTTTACAATGTGGTCCTGTCTTACAAATATGTACATATGAAGAAAATTAAGTCCATTATATCACCTTAATGAAATAAAACCTAAATATCACAGTTCATTTACAAAAATACATACCTGTAAAACAACATCAATATAGTAATTCAAGAGTCAAAGTAATGTTTCAGATACACGTTTTTAAAAGATGACAATGTTGTAGATTTTCTAATAAAATCAGGTAAAGAGTTCCGTAAAGACGTACCCGAAATGATACAAGATCTAAAATATTCTGTTCTTGCTCTCTTGACATAAATAAGATTTACTGCCCTCTGTCTTGTGTTTCTTGTATGTATTTCATACTACATGGTTACGATAAATTTATGAACCGTCACAATGAGCAAATCGCTGAACAAATGTCAGATCGTCATTGATTTTGGAGGGCCCAAACACGAAAACCCGAAAAGTACCATTCCTTTCGTTTACTACCTTGTGAGAGGGTGTGGACAGGGTGAAAGGGAGGCGGGAGGAGGGAGGGAAGGAGAAAATGGGAGGAAGGGCGGGAGGGGGAGGAAATGGAATGGTGAAAAGGAGGAAGGGGCGGGAGGGAGGTGGCGGCGGGAGGGGGAGGTAAGGGTTGGGAGGGGGAGAGGTAACCCACCCCCTCGTAGAGCATATCAGTACTGTATTTTACAATACCAGTAGAATGTTTTAAAAGTTTATAAGTTATCGTAAGGCTGCTAGGTTTCTCTCACCTTCTTCTTTGGCATTGCCCGAGTCAATGAGAAAAGCTGGTGCACCAATTCAGGTCTTGATCCATACGGTGTCAGAGTACGAAGCGATCGAAGTTTTGATATCATCTGCTTTGGTGTACTTTCATTTTTAATATATAAAGAAGCGTCTAAATGACAATGACACATTTAGTAAATAGGCAATCCCGAAACATTGTAAAAAAAAAAAAAATAATCTTCATTAATACATGTACAAAGAAAATGATTTTTATTAATCATGTCAAAGACCTATAGGTGAAGTTATTTTTTAAATTAAGATTTGCTTCTTTCACAATTAGAACTATTAAAATTGCGAATTTTGTCAAGACGTTACTGTAAATTACTTTGGATTTGAATTCATATTTATCAGTTGTATCATGCCAAGAAATTCTGTCCAAATCTGCCGGTGTCGTTGATATAGCAGCTGGTACCATTTTTAATAGTTTACTACGGCGTTGATCGAATTTCTTGGCATGGGAGAGTTATAGGACACAGATCCCAATTATTGACCCATTATTTATTGCATATCTAGCTCATTGTCCAGTCAAATAGTTTCTATCATTTTATCGATTTTTAAGAATATGTTGAAAATGCACATACTGGGTATCTTGAATTGTCTCCCTGTCAATGTTTAATAGAAAGATGAAATAAAATTGCGAATATAGTGTGTTGGACATCTACATATGTGGAAGAATACGTGTGAAAATGGGTCCTCAGATAAGTAAATTTCGAATAATTCCGGTCAGGACCCAAGTGCTTGATTTGGAACAGATATTTTTAAAAGTTGTGTACTTTGAATCTTTACTTTCTATTCAGTGATGATGAGGTTAAGCATATATACATGTCGACATGCTGGAACCAACCCCCCCCCCTTTGGTTTTTTGTTTTGTTTTTATCCTTTTTTGTATTCATTTTGATGAAAACGAATATTTCTTTAAAGAGTGTGATTTTCATTTAATGTTTAACTTATTCATAAGTTAAAAACTAGCAGGCATGCGCGGATCCAGCATTTTTGGTCAGAGGGGGTCCCAAATTTTAGGGGGCAATTCCGAGGGGGGGATGTATTGTTAGCTTCCCTTTTACGTTTATTTTATGAACAATTGGCGAGCGTAGCGAGTCTGAATTTTTTTTAGATATGAAATATGAATTTGTCTTGATTGGATCGAAATGATTATTTATAACATTGAATAATTTACTCGTTATATCGGTGAGCGGAGCGAGCCGCAATTTTTTTAAAATTAATTCACACTTTGTCTATATTTCATGAGAATAAATAGATAAGAGATGTATCATTTCCCCACATAATTAGACATCTTAAAATGACAAAACCTTGAAAAAGATGAAGGGGATTACATCCTATGAAGTAAGGGACTGTTGAAAATATGAGTTCCTGAGACCCAAGACAATTATATAAAATTACTTAGTATGAAGAATTGAAATTGAAGATAATTAAGGAATTTTGCAGAAAAATAGTTTTGTTTTTGTGAATGGCGAGCGAAGCGAGCCGAAATTTTAGGTTTCAAAGCCCTTTCATGCATTTTTAGACCCATTTCAATTAGTTTAAACTGTATTTATTCCAGATCATATAGATCAATTAGAAATGGGACAAAGCTGGACCTCAACTCCGGAAATCTCAGGGGGGGGGGGGGGGGGGGGGTCCAGACCCCCGGTCCCCCCCCTCTGGATCCGCACATGAGCACGGTGTCTAAGCTTCACTTTGAGCTTATACAGTACATACAGAGAAAAACTCGGGATTGTAAAATTAGGGGGATGGGTGCAATTTTGCGAGTCGTTCTATCGATATATGCATACTTTTGTCACCTGATAAAGTTTGTTAATGGTCACTGACATAGAGCAAGGGAAAAAGCCCAGAAATTTCTTTTTCTGGTTGATTTTACACAATTGTTTCAGATTGTTTTAACCCTCTAGGGCCTCCCGGAAAAAAATCATATAAATTCTAAAAATACAGTATAAAGTTTTTGCATTTAAAATATCCTTAGATCAAAGTTGAAAGAGGACAACACAGTTTATTTTATGTAAATATCATGATTTGGAAGAGAATAAGAAAGTTTTGAAAAGGTAATGAAGTTTGCCGGATATTGCGTGCTTAGAGGTAGCCTCTCCCGTATTTTAAAAATTATTTGTACATTGTATGTAAATTTTATTGTTGCCTTTGTAATATCTTTGATCCTTCTCCATCAGTAAAGGACAGATTAAGTTTATTCATTTTGTTGCATCCATTGATTTTCTTATATATCTTATGCCGATCGAACATTTTCTGTTGTTGTTTATTTCTTCCTTATGATTTTCTTATGTATTAGAGGACGACCATTTAATCCTGGGGGGGGGGGGGGCTGGCAGTTTTTGGAAATAAATATTCTGACCCAGAAAATGTTGAAAATAAATAATCTGACCCTCTTTGTTGCAGAAATGAATATTCTAGCCCATGCGTGTGTTCAAAATCCAAAAATTCGCACGCCATTCATTGAAACAAATTTCAGCTTGCCTCGCTAGCAACAGGACCAAAATTTCGCTTCGCCATTAACGTAAGAGTGACGTCCCTTATGTAACTCTCTAGCGTGAAAATCACTAAGAGTACTTAGTTCGGGAAATTTCTGGGGGCAACGTTGCAAAGCGATAAAGTATCATAGAACGCGTCGATTTCTTTGCTCTGCTCTTCAATTCAATATTAAATTTGTCAATAGAATGTTGTATAGATCTTCTGTCTTTCCATATTACATTAGTTTTTGTTTCAAACATGTGAAAAATGACACGGAATCGGAGGAAAGATGATATTTCTAGATGTTCAATGACTGCATGCATTGAACATAGGTGCACTGTCCTAAGACAGTTAATAGACCAGTCCGATTGTGTGCACAATGATTTTGATAACTGATTCTTCAATTACAAAGTATATTGGGGAAATGAAAAGCAAAGATTGTGTAAAACGGTTTAATTCAAAAGGGGGGGGGGGGGGTTCTGGACTGATGTCCGAGAACAAGACCCCCCCCCCCCCCCCCAACCCCCTGGGCCCGGTTTTCCTATTTGTTCAGTTCATGAGAAAACGACCTTCACCAAGGAGAATAGGCAAACCACAGGGGATTCCCAGCTCGACTGGCAGGGGTAGTATTTGGTATCCCAGGCAGTGTTTATGAAAAGTGCCGGATTGCCGGCGATCTACAGCGGATTGTGTCAATGTCCTGTGGATTTTTGTGGAAAATAGCATGTCTTTCTTTTACTTTTTCGAAAACAGTGCCACCTCAGTTTCGTTTCTTGCCAATTTTGGACTGTTGAAGTTCAAAACCTACAAGCTGAAGATTAAATGTACTGCAGATTGTTTCATGCAACTACATTTAAAATTACAAAAAAAAAAAAACAAAAACAAAAACAAAAACTTATGGAAGTCGCCATCCATGAAATACTTGTGTTATCTTATCCCATGAATATTCAAATCGCTGTAAAAATGAAAAATGTGCAGTATTTTATGATGATGATCGCACCAGTAAAATTATATATAACATTTACGTTGAAGCTACGTATACCCTGGACACCCAACTACAGAAGGAGCAACCCCATCTCGTATACCCTTCCCCAATCGGCACTTCGTGCCTCGCATCGGCCCATTGGAATGAACCCCTCCCCCGGGCCACTTCAGTTCAACTCTGCATCCGCCCTGTTGTGTCCAAAGCTTTTAAAATGAATCGGTTTATATCATACTGAAATGTTGTTCATCTGTCTATATCAATAAAGTACGTTTTCATAGTTTAGCATCTTCTCCACCATAATCGATGTGAAAAATACATGAGAATTAGGCACGGTCCATTTGATATTCTGGGGGGGGGGGGCTTGGGTTTTTTTCGAAAAAAATAATTTTGCTCTGAATTTTGATGAAAAAAATTAATTTGCTTATGGTGTGACAGAAAAAAATAATCTTGCTCTTACAAGTAATCTGAATTTGAAGAATAACCATAAAATTCACTTAAAATTCCTGAAATTTTTGCGGCTCGCTTCGCTCGCCGCAGTTTTTACTTTCTATGAAAAATTTTTGGCTCGCTTCGCTCGCCATAGTTTTCTTCTGTAATGGCAAGTTCATATTTGAAAATATCAAAAGAATGCATGTTACTAAAACAATTAAAATGCTTATATATATTATCAATATAATTCATTACTATAATAGATACATGTATCACCATAGTGTCTCATTTTATATACAAGCTTGGAAGGAGAATTTAAATAAGTTTTTTCACCAGTTTTCATTTTTACATGTAAAAACTTGCATCAGGCCTTTTTACATGTTACATGACCTTTTATACATTTTGTTAACTAAACATTATATATCGCATATTGTAAAAATCTTTCACCTCTCTCAGTTTAGATGTGAATACAAGTTTTACATAAAAATAATGTTTGGAGTATTTTTAAAAGTAAAAATAAAGAATTTCTATTGAAAAACACAAACATTCTTAATATTCACATCAATTGCTATAAAAAAAATTTCCTTGCTCCAACTTTGCGAGAAAAAAATAATTTTGCCCCAGTCCGGGGCGAAAAAAATAATCTTGCTCCGACAAAAAACCCAAGCCCCCCCCCCCCCCCCCATAATATCAAATGGACCGTGCCTTACGATAAGAAAATCAATGAATAATAATGTATAAGGGGGTAACTGAAGACCACCATTGCGGCATGCCCTTTGCTGAAAAACATGCAATGATTTTAGACTGAGAGAGGGGCAAACACCCCCCCCCCCCCCACGCACACACACACACTACTGATGTTTCACATCTTTACCATGATATTTTCAAATTCAATGGCAGATCTTGGTTTAGAAAAGGGTAGGCAAAACCTTTTTTTTCTTTCAAAATCACAATACGCCACTCTTTAACTCCCCTCTCCTAAAATAATCGCATTAAATATTATCCCTCGTTTCTTCCAGTATAATAATTGAGTATACTAGTATTGTTTTCCTTCTTGAAGTTGCATCAAGTGTCAGATCACGATAGACAAGTTGTCAACACACAAACCGCAAACAAAAGAAAAAAAAAGGATTATGGAAAAAAAAATATATATAATAACAATTAAAAATAAAGTTGGAACAAATTACTCTGTCAAGTTCCAAACGTATATTTTTTTAGACTTGTTTTTGGCGATGTAAAGAGTAACGATAAATTGTATTGGGAATGATAAGGGTAGGGAAGATAGAACGCCAATGTCGGACTCACTGGGAGGAAAACTTTGCGATAATAACGGGGGAGGGGGGATTTCAAAATTTCTATTTGGTAAAAGGTGGCCCGGGTTGTCTCTGACAATTAAATGAAAATTCATACTCTCCCCAAATTGATAAATCACCACAGAACATTTCCAACCCGACCAGTCATGTTTATTAGATTCAGATTTCAGTATATTAGAGTTATGATTCAGATTCTGCTATCATACTAACACTAGAATATTATCATAAACTGCATGGCGCAGAAAAAAAAAAAAAAAACATGGTCATACGTTTCATCTTTTTTTTAAGGTCTACATTAAAAAGATGATAGAATGTTTTTTTTACAACTGACACCCAATGGAGGGTCTCTTAAACACCAAATCATATAATTTTACACCATGAAAAAGACCCGTTCCTTACGGCACGTCTGGTTAGGAATTACCCCCCCCCCCCCCACCTTGTCATATCAGATGCGGATCAATTTTGACTTATATTCACAAGATAGGTTATAGATAAACGAATATGGCTGGGTTTTTTTTGACAAAAATATTATATCAATGCAAGGAGGAAACATCGAGTTGGTTTTTTTTTATCCAGCCCCCGGCTTTATTTACCGTCTTTCTCTCTGTCTTTGTGAAAGATTCGTTACATGTTTACTGTTTATTTATTAATGATACTTTTTTTGCATACTTTTGGTCTTTTTGTCTTTGTTTATTTCTTTCTTTGTATGTCTAAATAGTTAACTAAACTGGTGTACGGTACGTGCGTGTAGGCGTGCTGTATAAGTTTGTCTTTAAATAGCGCTCATAACCTCTCAAACTCCTCTAATTACAATGAAGGTTTATTATTTTAATCTTTTTTTTTTTTAATCATTTTTTTTATTATTATTTTTTCAAGTCAAAATTCATCAAATTAGCTAACAAGTTATCGTACGTCCTTGAACATTACACATTTGCTTTTCAAATAGCGCGCGCTTTGTTGTTGACAATGACGCCGCCGCGTTGCCCCCACTGATAGAGCCTTTCTATCTCCAACACTAGAGAGCGCGCTAATTTAAACCATAGGCGACAAATGTACATGATATATAGAGAGTGTATCAAAATTTCTTTACTTCTGAAGTGAACCGAGAAGACCCGCGGCGTATGTACATGTACCTAATCTACCAATCTTTATACATTGTATTCCATTTCATTAGTATACTAGTCGAATATATTCATGCGTATAATAACCCTTTTCAACAATAGTGCTGACTATCTACAATGTAAGCTTTTTTTTATAACAGAGCTTTTGACCGATTAAAATAAAGGACACAATTTTTACAATGCACACATCATTCCGCATACACAATTATTCAGAACAATTTAATTGATTGATACTACAATGTATTTTAATTACCTAATAAATAAGAAAACAGCTTAACAATCGGCGCCTGAGCTGACGGGAGAAAAAAAAAAAGAGAGATAAATATGGGATCGGTATCGCAACTCGATAATTGTAGGTAGTTAGTCACTTGAAAGTTTACTTGGACATGTCAGTTGTCACAAATGCAAATACAAATTGTCGGTAAGTTTATTGTCCAGTGTAATGATACATATATATTTTTTTTGCTCTGTTTTGACACTATGAATATTGTGATTGTATCATCAAGGTGCGACGGAAAATCGTCTAAAGATGCTAAAGTTAATTCGACATCGACAATAATTCATTCCATAGTCAATTCGATCTTATGTACTGAAATAATAATAGTAATTAAAAAAATATGATATATATTTGTGTGGTTTTCCATTATGTCTGTATTTAGACTAGTGAATGATCAATTTTAGATTATATAAAAATGCGAAGGAGAAGAAAGTGGGGGGTGGGGGGGGGGGGGTCAGGTACTCTTCAGTTCCCTTTACATTGTGAGATACATTAAGGCCGATGGGAACTTTCGCGCATCCCGTTCAGATTTTACAATGCGTCGCCGGTTTCCTAAGTAGCAATAACAGGTAGTCGCAGGTACAGAAAATGAGATTATTTTAGACAAATATGGTGATATTTCACTGTTCAAAGGGGCATTTTGCCAAATTTGTCTCTTTTGCGACATCAAGAAGCCATCTTAAAGCATAATTTAACCACAAAATCGTAAGTTCTAAAAAATTCTGTCATTTAAGTTACACGAGGAAATTCGGAGTTGTGTTTGACAGACTTTTGGTTTAATTCCATTAAAATTTCTCTCAGCATGTTGGTTGAGGAGATACATCCTGGCTTAGATGATCGGAAATGTATGACAGTCAGAATTTGAGCTGTGCATGGTCCATGTCAAACACTTCAACAGGCTGGGTAACTTGTGAAGGGGTTGGGAAGGGGTTAAGCTAACATGGATAATTATTCCAGCATGTCAGCTCTTGAATTGTGGGCTGCTCTCAGCAGCTCTGTCCTTGACAGGGCCAAGATTTCAATGTGTTAAATTAAAGTGCATGTTTCATATATTGTTCTGGATTTGTTATGAATATTATGATTATTTACTTATAGTTGTACATTCAAATTATTTGATAAACATGGTTTGAGTATCTTATAGTAACATGTATAAGGACTGAATGATCCTATCATTACTGGTAAAGACTGTGTAACTCTGTGTATATATAAAGACATATGTACTGACTTGATTGGCACAATTGGACCCACAGTCACAGTGAATTGTGAGGCAGTTGGAGACTCTAAGATACAAAGATTGATAGAATACCTAAATGCATGTATAAAACAACAACAACACCAAAAAAAAAAAAATAATAATAAATAAATAAATAAATAAATTGAATAAATAAATAAATAAACAAACTAAGAATGTTGCTCAGCATCTAAACTCTTGAACGTATGGAGTTTATAAATGATTCATATTATGTTCATGAAGTCTTCTGTCATGAATTTTCATGAAACGTATGGAAATTTCATTTTCGTGGCAATGTTCTTATTCAAGAAGTACATTGATTTACTAGTCATAATTTATATTTGAGGAAAGGCTTAATCTATTATAGGTTTTGAAAAAAAACATTACTATTTATTACTATTTATAAGAATTAACTATTCATAATTACACATGAGATTTCAAGAAATTTTGCATGAACATGATTGAAGTAAGTGTTATAACAAAATTATTGATGTTTCAAATGAGGGGTATATATATTCAAGATGCAGTCATACATAATTTGTGAGGGTAGGTTTCTTCTTTACTAAATAAAGAGTTTAGTGACTTTTCATAAACTTAATATATGTTTGTTTTTATTTATGAGATAAAAATAGCATATTTACAGATTTGATTTTACAAAATTTTGCATGAAAGTGAACATATTTACTACAAAATTGATGTTTTATATAAGGGGGTATATGTATTCAAGGTGCAATTAAATACAATAAGTGAGGGGTGGCTTCTATTATTGTGACTTCTTTAAAACTTAATATATCATTCCTATTATTTATGAAATAAAGTTTACATCATAACACATAGATTTGAAAAAAATTTGCATGAAAGTGAACATTTTTACGACAAAATTGATGCTCAAAATAAGGGGGTATACATGTGCAATATACAATTGCACACAAATACTGTGGAAAGGCTTCTTTTAATAAGTCTTTTTATAGACCTAAGATATAGTTCTTAATATTTATGCAAGTTAAAGTATGTCTTAACTCCTTTGGTTTTGAGAAATTGTAATGAAAGTGAACATATTTACTAAATAAATTGATGTTTTAATTAAGGGGGTATATGTATTCAAGGTGCAATCATATACAATAGGTGAGGGGAGGCTTCTTCTATTGCTACTTTTTTGAAACATAATATAATATGAATCAAGGCAAAGCCTTTTTAAGCGAGCGGAGAGAAAATAGATATGATTATATAAAATAAAAAAATCTTTCTTTTTTATTTTGACTATGATGGTTTATCTTATCTTACAAAAGTTTCTGTTTGATGATTGCCAAAAAAGGTAGTATAAGGCGAGTGGAAACACGGAAGCATTTGTAAAATTGATCCAGACCAGCAGATGAACATTTTAAGGGGGGTGGGGGGGGGGGGGGCTTAAAATATGGTTCTTTTTAATTCATTTTTTATTTTGTAAGAATGATGTTTAGGCTAGCTGAAAATAAATTACTTAAGAACAAAAGAAAAAACAAACATATTCCGATTTCTGACAGTACGAAACCACCCGAGACGAGAAAAGCAATCAGAGCGAAACGTCTCGTTTAAAACCGGAAATGTCGGATTTCCCGTGGTTACGCCGTCTAATTGATGCTTTATTGTTACTTGATTTACGAAAAAAGTTTTCAATAAATTTAACTTATAAACAAAAATTGAGTATAACATATACGATGCTTTATTGTTACTTGATTTACGAAAAAAGTTTTCAATAAATTTAACTTATAAACAAAAATTGAGTATAACATATACGTCTACTTGGAGTCGTAAAAGAAATTTAAATGGAAATATCCAGCATCTCAGCAGCAACTCTGTCTGCGAGGAGACGAAAGTTTTTGAAAGCATAGTAGTACATTCTCATTCTTTGATTCAGCATATTTTCTCAATAAGAAATGTGTATACGCGTTACCATAAGGGCGAGCTTCGCTCGCAAAGGCCATTCGGGCCTTTGCAGCGAGCTCCGCTCGCTATTATTTCTATTATTTATGAAATAAAGTATACATCATTACACATAGTTTTAAAGAATTTTGCATGAAAGTGAAATTTTTACAACAAAATTGATGTTTGAAATAAGGGGGTATATATATTCAATATACAATTGTACACAAATACTCTGGGTGGGCTTCTTCTAATAAGTCTTTTTATAGACCTAAGATATAGTTCTTAATATTATGGCAAATAAAAGTATACCTTAACACCTTAGATTTTGAGAAATTGGCAAGAAAGTGAACATATTTACTAAATGAATTGACGTTTTAATTAAGGGGGTATATGTATTCTTAGTGCAGTCATATACAATAGGTGAGGGGAGGCTTCTTCTATTGTTACTTTTTTGAAACATAATATATAATTCCTATTATTTATGAAATAAAGTATACATTATTACACATAGATTTAAAGAAATTTTGCATGAAATTGAAAAATTTTACAACAAAATTGATGTTTGAAATAAGGGGGTATACATATTCAATATACAATTGTACACAAATACTCTGGGTAGGCTTCTTCTAGTAAGTCTTTTTATAGACCTAAGATTTAGTTCTTAATATTAATGCAAATAAAAGTATACCTTAACACCTTAGATTTTGAGAAATTGGCAATAAAGTGAAAAATCATTACTTTTTTTCAATGAATGTTATGGTTTAAAAATACCAAAATTTCATATTATCATGAGAAATTCCTACAATTTTTCTATTAAGAATGTATACTGAATTATTTTCCATAAAACTGATGTAAAAGAAAATGTTTCAGAACATTCATCAATAAATAAGTGTACATGTTATAACTATATTATGTATTTGTTGAAAATAGCCATTTTGTATTTTCAATGGGTGGCCTTGAACTGTATTTTTTAAGAAAATATGTGGTTGATCTCTTAGATTAAGGTTTCAATTGCAAGATATTAAGTTGTTCTTTCAATTTTATCCAAAAAAATACAGGGTAAACAGGCTAATTTCAAAAGTATCCATCGGACTTAAGATAAAGTATAAACCTTTTCATTGTTGATTTAGTACTACTGATATCATTTGTTTTTTGTGTCGCCTGCGAAGCATAGCGACACTTAGGGATCACTTTGTCCGTTGTCCATCTGTCCGTCTGTCTGTCTGTCTGTCTGTCTGTCTGTCCGTCTGTCTGTCACGCCCTATAAAAGTGATCCCTGAGTGTCTCTATGTTTCGCATGACACATGCATTCCTTGGAATGATTTTTAAAATGTATTTTCTCAATTTCTTTTTTTTTTTTTTTCTGAGGTGGTCTACCTAAATGAGTTATACTACATGTAACTTTATTTCTGACTTGCAAGTGCACTACCGGTACTTCACAGCTTCAGGAAATGTTTTTCTGTTATTAATGTAAGATCAGCACTTTTGGATAATGAAAGGGTGTGTGTAACAGTATGTTTCCATTGGATGTGTATGCCTACATTTCCTAACAACACCACCCCCAACCCCGCACTACAGTAGATCCATGCTGTATTCAGAGATGTCAAAAAGTGTCAGTCCGAAGGAAATGTCTTGACAAAAATTCATGATGTCTGTTTATTTACAGTGTGAGTTCAGTCTTAAACAGAGATGTGAAACAATTTGGCAAGAAGCACCTGTTCGATGGGGAGGAGGACACATGTTGGAATTCAGACCAGGTTTGATATTGACATGAATTGATATCAAAATACCCAATCATTCTATAAATCCATAATCTTGTATACTAAATATTCCTGTAAATTAAACATGATCATCAGTATTATGAGATAATACTGTCGTTACAGGGTTTACCACAGTGGGTGCACGTTGAGCTGACTCAACTGTCAAATGTGGAGGAAATCAAAATCAGGTTTCAAGGAGGATTTGCTGGCAAGGAATGCTGGGTAGAATCACATGATTGTGAAGGAACACCTACAAAAATCATGGATTTCTATCCTGAGGACATTAACTCATTACAAATATCCTTTTGATAGAAAATATCATATACTTTGTCGATTTAAACTCTCTTTCTCTACCTTCATGATGTACTTTTTGTGAGAAATGTACTTTTTCTTTCAGATAAGTATATAAACATTGCTTGATTCCTTGACTTTTATTACAGTTATAAGCTACCAAAAGTGACACCACTGAAGAATTTCCGAATAGTTTTTAATACTAGCACAGACTTCTATGGAAGAGTAACGATATATGAACTTTTAGTGATAGGGTCAGCTAGCTGACACACATCATCATCCTGCATTTATATCATACAAAATGTATGCATGTAGTACATACATGGAAAAATGGCCAAGTAGAAGTTGAAATAGAATGGAAGAGTTGTCCTTCTTTCATCAGAAGATAAAAAAAGACATCCAAATACATGTAGTTCTTCCTTTCTTTACTGCTTTCACAAAATGTGTAATTTATCTCATCTGAGGAGGTTTTTTTTACACAGAAATTGTGCGTTCTTCGAGACCTTTGGGTAACCGGAAAAGTGGGAGGGTTGTGCGCACGTAATCCAGGATAACCACACCATCTGTAACTAACGTGGCTGATGGCCGCCCTAAGTCGGCACCGATTGCCCATGGGTCTCGTTGGTTTATGTGTTGTCTTTTGTGTTCCATGTTTGATGTCTCGTTTGCTGTTCCTTGTCTCTTGTTGTATGCGTCTTCTCTGTGTTTTCACTTGGGGTGTTTGGTGTGTTGCTGTTGGTGCTGCAACCGAGTTTTGTTGGAGATCCCCTCCTTTCTTATCTTCTTTTCATGTCTTTTTCCACGCCACTGAGCGTCTATTAATACTGCATTTTAAGACTCACATTTTATGTTCATAGGAACAGACTTCTGTGAATTCAAATTGTTCGAAGGCAAATTATAAACTTTTTTGTGGCGAGGCACGGAATCAACCTTATAATTTTGTAAACCAATAAGGTCAAATAAATGAATTAAAATACATGAATTGTACATGTTGTAGTTAATTATTTGGTTTTCAATCAGCAGTGACGGGAGAGAAGGTACCGTCATTGGCTTATGCAATTACTTGTGATAGAGGGGTGTACATGTATATTAAGGCCCTCTAAGACAGTGGCTCTGTGTAATCTAGTTTTTAAGGACATATACTGTTTATTTAGTTTTAGGATAGATATCCTTTATATTTGAATCAGTTTCATCTTATTGTATGTAAAAGTGATGTGTAGTGACACTTGATGGGGTTACATGTTTTTTGTACCATAGGAAACATTGAAGTTCTGAGTACTTCCCAAATAGTCTCGTACAGACATTTTCCATTACCAACTATGGCAAATTCAAAATTATATTCAGTAATTTTTTTTTATTGTTGTATGATTTCCCTTCATATTTAGAATACAATATATTGGATATTCTACTAATTGACTGAAGTGAAGAAGTTGAAACCTTTCCGTACATACCTTTCTGTAAAAGAACATAAAAACCTTTACTTTGAATTATTTTTCAAAGAAATGGAAATCGGAGTTATCTTTCCTTGTGCGTCAGAAATACAGAATTCTCTTCGATGTGAAGATTGAAAATTTTGGGTGCCGGATATGTTCTTAAGGCATTAAGGGTACCTGTATAATACTCTACCTCCGGTTGTTTAGTAGATAACAGAAAAATTAAATACCACGAAGTTGGCCGAAGACGCACGACTTCGGCAATGTTTGGGACCATCCATTTTCAATGAAACATTACAAAAATTTTCAAATATATAAAAATATTTAAAGTCATGGAAGTACATAATTTCTAGCTTTTCTAGTTTTTCGACGATATTGTTTTTATACCCCTTAGTGCTTTAAAGTACAATTTATATTTATGGATGTTAACGACTTGGCTCTTGGCGCGGTTGAAATTTCAAGTCGTATTCCTTAACTCGAAATGCGGTCTCCAGGGGTAAACCAGAGAAATTGAATTTGAAAAGAGTTGATGATGTATACATTGGCATTTGCGTTACGCTTGTAGGTTCCCTAGAAAGATGACGCTCGATCCTGGCTACATAGGTCTCGCCTATAGATACGTGCACAAGTCGTACGTTTCTCTGTCATGCGAGACTTCAATCTTAACAAGTCGAGGCATAGCTGTTAGAGTTTGTATCTTAGATCTGCTAACAAGAGTGAACTCAATCGGTAGATTGACGTAGTCCAAGTCTCCATTTTCTTGAAATATCAATGTACATCTTGTAGAAATCATCGATACAAAGTAAGTCTTTGTGGTATACCAAATGATATACGATTTGGATCTGAGTATGTTTAAGCCCCGTTCCACTGCAATCCCGCTGTACCTATGACCATTCCCGACTCCAAAAATTGTCAGGTCGGGAGAGAACGGCTCTTAGTCGTATCTTGATCTGGTGCAGCGTATGTTGGTCCAAAATCGATCGGTAGTTCAATATGGCGCAGGGTGAGAGTGACACGTAAATTACGCGCTGGGCAAAAATGGCCAAAGAGTTATAATTATCCATCCTACAGTGCTAAAAAGTATATTAAGGAACAATAGATGGATTAGAGATAAGATTGTGAAGTTATTGTGGTGAAAAACTGAATTATAGAAGATATTTGTGCAGGAAAAATTTACGTAACCACAATCGTGAGTACAGGTCAACACCCCACCTATATATACATGTACATTTACTTTATCGTTACCTATATGCATGAATGAATCACCTGTATTCGATAGAAAAGTACTTAAGGAAAATGCCACACACGGGTAGTGTATCCACGAGAAGTACATCACTAAGTGACAAAAGTGACAAAAACGAAAAACATGAAAAACCCCCAGAAAAAACGACACCCCGCGGAAAAGGAAAAGTAACGGAGGTTCAATCCAGTGACCTTGCAGAAATTAAAGCAGAATTAGCGGACATAAAGAAATCACTCGTTCGTTATGATCAATTGGGGGAACTTGTTACTAAAATCGTAGAGGGGTTGCTCACGAAAAATAAAGAAGAAGTTGAAGCTTTAGTTAACAAAAAGATCGAAGATAGATGTAGTGAGATTGAAGAAGAGCACACACGAGTGAGAAGAAAACTCAAAGATGAAATTGACGGCCTTAACCTAGATATAGAGGCACTCAGAGAAAAATTATCACAAAATAATGAAATAATCAGAAATCTCAGAAGTAGAATCACATTCACAGAAACTAACGCGATGAATGCGCTGAAAAAAAGTAACAGAAACGAACAATATTCGAGAAAAACCAATATAAAAGTATGCGGAGTGAAAGAAGAAAGAAATGAAAACACGCTCGAAGTGGTGAAAGAAATTTTGAATAGGAAAGCAGGGGTGGATCTAGATGAAAATGAGGTGATGGCGGTTCATAGGTTACCAGCGAGAAAAAAGGATCAATCAAAACCGATCTTGGTGAAAGTAAAAAACTCTGATATAAAATCACGTATCATGCGGAAACGATCTGAAGTGAAAAAAGCACCTGGAGGCATAAAACTCGTGGACGACGTCACGGAGCTCAATGCAAACCTAATCGATAGGCTACTCAAGCATGAAGATATCGACTCTGCGTATTACTACAACGGGTCAGTGTATGGTATTTGTCGAGATACGAGGTTTATTTTTGACATTGATGACGACATCAGCCTGAAGTTAAATTCCGGAAAAGGGCGACCGATCCAGAGACGCGCCCGGTAGAATAGAGACAAAGTTGTACTTCCGGTCCATCAGCGAATGTCAACAAACACTCGCGAATATGCATTCAGACTCGATACAGCCAAGGTTATGTAGGAACGATCTAGTGTAGAATGAAGTTAATAGACGGTCTGGTCATTAGTCATGCCATTATTGAAATGAACACATTTTTTGTATGTTTTTCCATATTTTCATTCTTTATTCTGTGTAGATCTGTGTGTGCGTGGTATGAAAGATGTGAGAATGGTGTGTTTCTTTGCAACTTAATTCTTCATAATGATTATAGAATGCCTAAAAAAGTAATGCCTACTCAGATGATAATTTATGAAAAACAAAACTATTTCCATGACTGATATAAAAATAATGACACTAAATTGTAGAGGCCTGGGTGATTTTAAGAAAAGAAAAGATATTTTTGACTATATAAGAAAGAAAGATTACTCCATTTGTTGTCTCCAAGACACACACTTTACTGAAAAAGATAAAAATGCTGTACGAGCAGCTTGGGGTTTTGAAACTTTTATAAGCCCAGGGAAATCTGATTCAAGAGGTGTAGCTATTTTATTTCGAAATAATTTTGAATTCAAAGTTACTAGAGAAATAACAGACACAGAGGGAAATTTTTTGATGTTAGAAATACTTTTTCATAATGAATATAAAATATTACTAATTAACATTTATGGCCCAAATAAGGATGACCCCAATTTTTATAAGAATTTAAGTAAATATATTGAAGAGACAACTTACGACTTCTGTATAGTTTGTGGCGATTTTAACCTTGTGCAGGATCCTAATATAGATTATTACAATTATAGAAACTTAAATAACCCTAAAGCTAGAGAGACACTTCTTGAAATAATTGATAAAAACTCATTAATTGACCCATGGAGAGCTCAACATGAAAAGGATAAGAAATTTACATGGTTCTGTTATAATCCTATTAAAAAAGCCAGATTAGATTATTTCTTAATATCTTCTGAATTGATGTCTTTTGTCGAGCGTACAGACATAAAACCTGGATACAGAACGGATCATTCCATTGTAGAATTTACTTTAAAGTTTAAAAACTTTCAAAAAGCTGGAGGGTTTTGGAAATTTAATAACCTTTTACTGAAAGATAAAAAATATATAGAATTGGTTAAAAAAGTTATAGATGAAACAAAGATTCTTTATGCAGTATACCCATATGATAGATCAAATTTATGTAAAGTGGAAAATGATCAATTAAGTCTCTTGATTGATGATCAACAATTTTTTGAACAGCTTCTATTACAAATAAGAGGCGCCACAATAGCATATTCATCAGCTAAAAAGAAAGAAAGTGCTAAAGAAGAAAAACAATTAGAGGAAAATATCGAAAAATTAGAAAATGAAATTAATAATGAAAATAACATTACACTGAAACAAATGAAAGAGAAACTTGAAAATTTGAGACAAGAAAAACTTAAAGGTATCATGATGCGAGCTAAAATTAAATGGATTGAAGAAGGTGAAAAACCCACAAAATACTTTTGTTCGTTGGAAAAAAGAAATTATGTCAACAAAACTATTTATAGAATAAAAGATAAAGAAGGAGAATTAATCTGTGATCAGAAGAAAATATTAGGAGAAATAGAAAAATATTATAATAAACTTTATACATCAATAGATGATGAATTAATAAATGTAAAATTAGAAGAAATCTTAAATAACTCTGAAATTCCAAAATTAAACAGTATACAGGCTGATACATTAGAAGGTATAATTTCATTAAAGGAAGCAGGGAAAGCTCTCTATAAGATGCGTAATAACAAAAGCCCAGGTACAGATGGTTACAGTAGTGAGTTTTACAAATTTTTTTGGAAAGACTTAGGTATTTTTTTAGTTAGATCAATAAACTATGCATTTCATAAAAAAGAATTGTCAATTACCCAAACTCAAGGAATAATAACAATATTACCTAAACCAAACAAGTCTAGAGAAGAACTAAAGAACTGGCGTCCCATATCGCTCTTGAATATTTCCTATAAGATATTGTCTAGTTGTATTGCAAACAGATTAAAAAATGTTCTAGATTTCTTAATACATGAAAACCAAAAAGGATTTATGACAGGTAGATTTATCGGGGAAAACACGCGCTTAATTTATGATATTCTTCAAACTACAAAACTGGAAAACATAAAGGGTATGTTATTACTAATCGATTTCGAAAAGGCATTCGATTCAATATCATGGAAATTCATTCACAAAGTACTTTTATTTTTAGGATTTAAGCAAGATTTTATAAATTGGATTGAGATTATGAACAGAAACATAAAACTATGTGTAATACAAAATGGTCTATTTTCAAACTTTTTTAAAATAGGGAGGGGTTGCCGTCAGGGGGACCCAACATCCCCGTATATTTTTAATTTATGCGTCGAAATACTAGCTCATTTAATACGTCAAAATAAAGATATCAAAGGAATTTCTATCTACAGAAAAAAGTATTGCTTATTACAGTATGCAGATGACACCGCAATATTTTTAGATGGTTCCGAAAAAAGTCTCAAAAGTGCTTTAAATTTACTTTATCAATTTGCCAAATATTCTGGACTAAAACCTAACATTGAGAAAACAAAAGCAGTTTGGATAGGGTCGATGATTGGTAGTGATGAAAAAATATGTGAAAATTTTAATTTGCAATGGACAACAGAACCATTTACAGCCTTAGGAATTACATATGATGTTACATTAGAAAAAATTGAAGAACTAAATTTTTACAGTAAGATAGGAGAGATCAGAAAGGAAATAGGTAAATGGAACAAGAGAAACCTCTCAGTGATAGGAAAGATAACAGTAGTTAAAACTTTACTTTTACCTAAATTAACTCATTTGTTACAATCACTTCCAAATCCAAATTCAAGACTTATTAAAGAAATAGAAGACTTATTTTATCAATATGTATGGGGAGGTAAACATAATAGAATTGCTAGAAAAACTATGTGCCAAGATTTTACATTTGGGGGATGCAGAATGATAAATTTGGAAATATATATAAAAAGTCTGAAAATTACTTGGATACGTAGACTTCTACAGGCAGATAGATTAAGTAACTGGATGAATTTATTTTTGGATAGTAACGCAATATGTTTGAACACATTTTTAATATCAGGGGATGATTACTACTTCAAATTATCAAAATCAGTTAAAAATATTTTTTGGAAAAATGTACTATCAAGTTTAACAGATTTTATGAGAATTATACCTTTGGACAGTAAGGACGATATCCTTGATGAACCTCTTTGGCTTAACTCAAAAATAAAGATAGGAAATGAATCTGTATTTTACAAGGACTGGAGTCTCAAGGGTATCCATATTGTACAAGACTTGTTTAATGAATATGGAGACCCTTTAAATTTTGAATGTTTTAGAAACAAATATAACTTAAACATACCTTTCACCTCTCACTTAGGATTAATAAACACAATTTTATCAAAATGGAAAATTTTGAAAGATATGTCCCATATAAATGAAACTCCCTACAGACCCAACTTGATAAAATATTTACTTAAGGAAAAAAAAGGTTGTAAGACATTCTATGATATATTTCTTAAATCGCTTTATGCTAAACCAGCTTCAGAGAATAAATGGGAAAATGAACTAAATACTGAAATAAATGCGGAAAACTGGAAGACAATTAATGTTAATAACTTTAAAATCACAAAAGACTCTAAGCTCATCTGGTTTCAATACAGACTAATACACAGAATTTTGGCAACAAACAAATTTTTGAACTGCATAAAAATTAAGAACAATCCTTATTGTGAATTTTGTAATCAGGAAACCGAAACATTGATTCATATTTTTTGTAAATGTTCGTTTGTGAAGATTTTCTGGACTTCTTTGGAGAGAATTATTTTTAATAAAACTGGCCTAGAGATTAAGTTCACAAATGATGAGATCATACTGTTACAACATAGGAATAATTCAATAAATTTTATTATACTGTTAGCAAAATATTACATATACAGAAAAAGGTTTTATGATAAAAACTTAGATATATCAGATTTTATTCATGTTGTTAAAAACTATTATGAAATGGAAAAATTTTCAGCACTTTTAAATGCAAAAAGTAATAATTTTGATAAAAAATGGAACTGTATAAAAGGAATATTCAATTAATTCAATTAGTATAAAATATATACTTAATGTTTTTGTTCAATATATATGCAATCTAATTCGTTCATGTACTATGTATTGGTGTGAAAGTGTTGTGTGAAAGTGTATGTATGTGTACGTAAAACGAAAATGTTCATTCTCCTATAAAGAACATTGAAATATTTATGTCATGATCTGAATGAACGACAAAAATAAAAAAAAAAAAAAAAAAAAAAATCGATCGGTAGTACAGCGGGCACGCTCTATAGGTTGGGAAAAGTTTCCCGTATTCTATCAACCGGTTAGTAGGACAATACTAGCAGCAAACTGGTCAAAGTTCGCAATGATGGAATCGAATACATGTTGCATTGTATTTAATGTAAGCCTCTTGGGGAGGGGGACAACTTCCTTGACGTTCGCAACTGGCTTAAGTATGATTATACTTCAACAGGTCCGGTCGATCATGAAGTATATGTTTATTATTACATTTAGCATTTCCATACCCTTATTAACAAACGATGTCAAATCCATTATACATGTGACCAACCAAGCCCGATATAAATTACCATTATATACATGTACATGTAGTTGTTTGTGAATGTCCTAAAATGCATCTATATAGGATTTTAATTGGTATTTTGCTCATTATAGTTGTTAAATTAACTTGAAATTAAAAAAAAATTAATAAAGGTCATTGTATAAAACGCTGGATTATGTATCGGTGATACATTTACATCTACAAGAAAGTGAATCTGATGTTTTTCGCCGATAACTTAATTGTAGCTAACAAGCATACTTCAAGTTGCATACATAAAGTTTTCAGAGAAGAGCAAGTCGAACAAACAAATTATGAAAAAACAAATAGGTTTCACGTGGGAAATATGAGGCGATGCTTCTGTTGATAACAGGGGAAGCTAATAGACAGCAAGGATTGGCTTTTTATTCAATCAGTTTTCTGAACTCTATACAAAATCTGGAAGCCTCAGAACAGAGAGAAGAGGAAGTATTTTTATCCAAATTACTTTAATGTTTAAAGATGGATGATGGAATACTATAAAGTTATATATTCTTTTTTTCTACGTTGGTAATCACCCGAAACCTTACTATTTTTCTCCACAACGGAAATATCTCGTCCGTTTCAGGATTGAATTTCTCGGAAAAAATTTAAGTTAGACGACTTCTTCCAATCAGAATGCTAAGGATTCTAAAAACAATACATATTTAGGTAAACACAAAATTTCACTCTAGTTCATTTATGAATCCATACATATACGTATAATGAGACCAAAAAAAATGAAAAGACTCTATTCAATTCTTTGTTTAAATTATGATGCTGGTCCCAGACATCTCAAAAAAGTTGTTATTGAACAACAGTGAACCCTCACAAAGGGTTTGTGATCAGATACCTAGAGTTAGTAAGCATCTCCTGTGTGCTAACTACATTCGTCACTTGTACTCCGTACATGTAGTGATTTACATCATTTTATAGTGTCGCATCCTTGTTATAAAGCTATTGAAATTGCTCTACTTCTACTATCATTCACCATTCTGGGCATCAAGATTACATACTTTATGATTTGAACATCGCTATAACATAGTTGTAAATAAGTTCTACTTGTTGGAAGTTATTTAACGAAAGTGTTTAAGCTAGGAATAAATTATAGGAAATAAAAGAGCACTGTAATACTTAAGCATATAAAGGCAAGACATATTGGACAGAAACGTTGTTAACATTGGCGTAACAACCACAATAAAGAAGAACACAATACAGAAAACACAATACAGAAAAAATGGATAAAACACATGATGACGTTAACAAAATCATTTGTCTTATTATTACAAAAAAAAACCCAAACCAAACCCCCCAAATAGGCTGGTACATGTATCTGACGATCAAACAAAATAGGCAAATGATTAAAAGGAGCTCTTAATTATGCACAGATTATAAACGTGTACCATATGGTGCGTTCATCCTGATTACACGCGCATGATCCTCCCTCTACTAAAATATCTGGGAGCATAGAAATGTCAACAAATATTGTATAAAGATCTTCTAACGGTGAGATGACAAAACAGGATAATCAGATACAGGGTATATCGATCAAATCTATAAAAGGCATGTATATGCAAAACCAATGTAATTCCCTTATATGAAATTGCATAATTATTCGTATGAAAACTTAGTGATGCAAAATACGTTAGCTCTATATGTAGAAACATGCCACGACGGCCGTTCAAACATGCAAACCGAACCCTTGTTGACCTAGATATCACATCGAAAGTGGCGAATTTTGAAAACAAGAATGTACCTGGCAACTGTGGAGCATATACTGTACATGTATAGAGTCTGTCATGATTAGTGTTTTGTTATAGTCTGGGATGTATCACTGGGTTGGGTGCACCCCCCTTGATCCTCCAAAACCGGCCTAACTTTGTAGCATATTTTGCGCTCTTTCAGGTAAAAATTTGTCTCATGGAAATTTCCATTGCAAAAGTGGTGTTTTTTGGGAAAAACATGTTTTTTAGTCAAAAATCACTGAAAATAGGAAAAAAATTATAACTCTTTTATGGTTGATGTTTTTAAAAATTGAAAAGTGTAAATATATAGTATTTTTGATGCTCTTTCAGATGAAATAAGTTGCAAGTTCCAATTCCTATTTTTACTGTGTGTTTTGGGGTAAAAAAGTCGAATTTTCGCCAAAATTCACAGAAATTTGAGGAAATTTTAATTTATTTCTGCTTCTCAGCTCCTCAATATTGCATATGATCGTTCAATGATGATTTAAAAAACATCTTTAAAGTCTCCTCTTTCAAATGACATATATTTTATATTCTTATTTTTTTGCAAAATCCTCGAAATTAATTATTTTATACAGAAACCTAACCTGTATTTTCAATCAGAAATCTCAGATTTCTGTATATTTATTTAAAGAACCCTTATTTGTTATAAAAGCAATGATTGAAAGCTATTTTCTAGTGTAACTTTTCACACTCTATCAGATTATATATGTTTTACTAACATTTCATTCAAAATCAGCGTGTTTTTTGGAGAAAAACGTATTTTTTCATTTAAAAATAGCTGATTTCTGGAGAATATTTATTGAATCTATAGAAGTTCTTGAAATGATAGCAGGAATGTATTTTGAACTGTAATTATTTAGGTTCACTCATAAATTACATGTATGAAACATAAAAGGTATATTTTCTACTTGATTTTGGGGCAAAATGCCTGTTTTTTGTCTAGAAATTACAGATTTCTGGAAAAATTTTATTAATTCATTTTCTTTGCTAAAACTATACATTTAAAGCTATTATCATTAAACAAAGTAATCATCTTGTCAGATGATTGTGAAATTAAATGTAATAATCAATTAAAACCATCATTTTTGTGTAAAATATGCATTTTTATGCAAAAACCACTTATTTTGAGAAAATAAGTACTAGCTCTTTTAATTTGCCTAAATTGATATGTTTTAGCTTTGATATTATGCTGTTTCTTATTATAAATGGATAGAAATGTTATTTGATAACTGAAATTTAATTTATATCTTATTTTGGGGCAAAAAACCTTATTTATGTGAAAAATTCACTTATTTCTGTTAATATTTTTTAAAATTTATATTTCTTATTTAATCAACACTGGAGAGGTTTCATATAATTGGATGACATAAATGTGATCAAATTTAATGAGTTAGAAGAGATTTCTTTGATTATCTTGCTATTTTGGGTGGAAAATCTTGATTTTTATTTAAAAATCGCTAATTTCTGGAAAATCCTTATTACTATGAAATCAGACGTTATTATTTATATTCAAAAGAGTTCCTGGGGTATATCATATCTTGTTCTTGTAAGTCATATGCATTTGAAATATCATCTGTTAATTCAATTGATATTTTGGGGCAAAAACCTAATTTATGTGCAAAATTCACTTATTTCTGTGAAAATTGTTTTAAATCTATATTTTTTATTCAATCAAAGCTGGAGAGGTTTCATATAATTGGATGGCATAAAAGTGATCAAGTTTAATGAGTTAGAAGAGATTTCTTTGATTATCTTGCTTTTTTGGGTGGAAAATCTCAATTTTTATTTAAAAACCGCTGATTTCTGGAAAATCCTTATTACTATGAAATGTGTCGTTATCATTTATATTCTAAAGTGTTCCTGGGTATATCATAGTTTGTCCTTGTACGTCATATGTTTTTGAAGTATCCTCTGTTAATTTAATTGGTATTTTGGGGCAAAAAATATGTTTTATATGAATATATAGCCTATATCAAGAAACTTATTATTGAAAGTCTTATATTTCAGTTGAATAGGAAATACAGAGGATAATAATCATAGTTTGAAATATGATACTTTCTATAGTAAGTTTCTTGATATAGGCTATACGTAATTCATAAAAAATAGAAAGTATCATATTTCAAACACCATTTTTCATGGAGCTCTTGCGACTTGTGTTGCATGCAATCAGGAGACGCTGACTTTCCCCGGGCACCTAGTCTCACTTCGGAATGTTATTCATTCCGAGGTTCGCAACCGTTCCAATGGAAATTTTAATGATTTTGCCTTGCTTTCTCGACTTTGGCCATTGTATCTACAAAGGTTATAAGAAATAAAGTATATATATAAAGAGACTGAACAACTGATAGGTACTTCTTTTTTGATTATTCTTTTGATAACAGATAAAAACCATATTTTTTATATATATTATCATTTGCGTTCAATATGTGTATCTGTGGGAAGGGCAAAGCAAATTATTTGAGAGAAATTTGAATGTTTTCCATCAAAGAACAGAGGAGTTTATAATTACCTAAAAACCTTCAAAAGTGTACGGAAACTGTTCCGACACCAGTATAGGTGTCCAGACATGCTTTTGTCTAAGATGTCTCTTATCAATGGATGGATAGTTGATTAATATTCTATCGTCATACTTTCTATTCGCGGTTGGAGTATTATGTACGTGACATTTTGTAAAGTTTTATGAGCATTTATAGCTTCTTTAATGAGTCTGTTTCAATTTTCAGTTAAAGAAGCCGTGCACATTTAGCAAAAGTTAATGTTCAGTAAAACATCTGAACACCATCATTTTCATTATGTCATTCTGTAATTTCGAAGTGAATTCCTGTAGCCGACTATTTACCGAATTCCGCGGGAAGCTTTGTAAATGATCATCAATCAGTAATGTATCTGTGATCCAAACAAGGAAATCCTTGATTACTTTAGGATTGGACGAAGTCCCAGGTCATCGTGCTGATCAAACACTAATGTAACATAAAAACGTGTACATGGAAACTCATCTGTCATTCTTACGAAACGGAGAAGAAATATTCTCATTATGAACAATGTAATTCTCTCTCATAAACAATGTAGCGTCATAATTTACACCGTATGCCATGTATTGAGTAGTCACGTGTCGATCTATTTTCAGCCAAAGTGCAAGAGAGAGGTCTTGAAGAACAAATAAAGGGCTAACATCTATGTCCAAACCCTATTCAAGTCCAAGAGGCGATGCATGTAGGAACTTTATATATGATGTCTGTTTCAATTTCGAAGATAAAGTTGAATGACGTTTATTTTTGCATTTGATTATCATATTTAACTTTTATTAAAAAAAAATTGGTAAGTGATAGGCCTTTGATATTCCATATGTGTATTACTTTTGACAGGACCTTTCAAAACGTACCATGATTTTTGACCTCGTGACCTTGACCTAGATATTTGACCTACTTTTTCAAAAAAGTTAAGATTGGCTGGAAAGTGATAGGACTTTGATATTTCACATGTTTATATCTTGTAACAAGACCATTTTAAACATACCATAATTTTTGACTTCATGACCTTGACCTAGATATTTGACCTTCTTTTAAAAAAAAATAAGATTGCCTATATCTTTTGATTGGTAAGTGATAGGGCTTTGATATTTCATATATTTCTTTCTTGTGACCAGACCTTTCTAAACATTCTATAATTTTTGACCTCGTGACCTTGACCTAGATATCTGACCTACTTTTTGGAAAAGTTAAAATTGGCTATATCTTTCGATTGGTAAGTGATAGGGCTTTAATATTTCACATGTGTATTCCTTGTGATAATACCTTGCTAAATGTATCATAATTTTTGACTAAGTGACCTTGACCTAGATATTTGACCTACTTTTCAAAGAAATAAAGACTGATTAATCTTTTGATTTGTAAGTGATACGGTTCAAATATTTCACACATGTATTTATTATGATGAGACCTTTCTGTTGTTACCAAAATTTTTACGTAGTGACCTTGAACTAAATGACTGAGCCTCTTTTCTAAAAATTTGAAATAGACCATATATCATAATAGTTGAGTAAGAGGTATGATATTTCACATGTGAATATCATTTGACAAGGCCTTCCTACTGATACCACTAATTTTGAACCAAGTGACCTTGACCTATTTTTTAAAAATAAGCCACTTCGCATGCGATACAAACATTTCTTGGATTGCTATTTTATTGAATTTTTAACTTATTATCTTGAATCGTCAACTTACTATCTTGAAAAATCAACTCAAAATCTTCAATTTTTTGAGTTGGCAAAGCCAACTCTCATTGCTATGGCTTTCAACTTTGCACTTGATAACCCTGCACGGACCAAACAACACACAATGTTACTGGCGCAGTAAGAAATAGGACCACTACGATTTGACAAAAGAACATATTAGACGACAGACGTTTCAGTTCAAGTTGTAAATAATGGGTTAAATGCATTATGAGAATGCAAAAAAATGCTACAAGGAACGATGCTACAGGAATAGCGATCACATGTTGATGTCAGTACATTAAAATATGGCGCATCTTTTTTCTTTGTACTTCCCTCCTCTGTATAAGGAGCACCCCATTTTAAGATAGATAGGTAAACGTATTGTATTTAGGATAAAAAAGACCTTAGATTTAAAAAAAATGTGGATGTGTAGAAGACTAAAGACAAGTAAATAAATAAATCAATTAATCAATAATACTTATTTAAAGTCAGACATAATTTATAACAATCAACATTAGCTCTGATGATCTATATACCGACTAGGAAAAAAGGTTTTTCAGTTTGATACTTAATAAACCTAAGATGTTGGTTTTAAGTTGGTCAAGAAGTTTCAAAAGCAAATATCTCCTAAAGTAATAGTGATATGACATTATACTTCATACATACACCCATAACAATTGCAACAAATTTGACATGATTATATTGACCTCGAACTCTGACCTCAAAATCAGTTATTTGGTTAAGAAGTTCTATCATTTTATATATTTAAATATATTTCCAGACTTTTTTTTTTTTTTTTTTTAGATTTGAGACAACTCTTGAATTGTGAGAATCACTCATTCAAGCATTTGAGGCATAGATTTTGAGTTTGATTTGTGCCAGTGTTATACTTGTCTTCTGTATGTTCGTCTCAATGTTACTTTTTGCCAACTCGCAGGACTTTCAGTCCTTTGATAATTAACTTTCTTGAAAATTCAACTAACTATCTTGAAGATTCAACTTAGAATAGTAAGTTAAAAATTCAAGATAATATCTTGAAAATCAAAGGTAGTTAATTGAAAATTCCAGATATTAAGTTGAATTTTCAATAAAGTTTGTTGGATTTTCAAGATAGTAAGTTGATAATTCAAGATAATAAGTTGAAAATTCAAGTTAGTTATGACAAATATGGAAAAAAAACCATATCCCTATATAGAATGACAAAATTGTTAATCGAAAAATCATCAAACCAAGGGCATACAAAACCAGGATAAAACCAGAACTAAGGCAAAGAAACCGAAATAAAACAAATCTACAATATGAAGAGAAGTTAACTCCCTGTGAAGGAGTGAGATCAGTAAGTTGAAGATTAAAGTTAGTAAGTTGAAAATTCAAGTTAGTAAGTTGAATCCTCAAGATAGCAAGTTGAATTCTCGATCAAGATAGTAAGTTGAAAATTCATGATGATAGGTTAACAATTTAAGATAGTAACTTGAAAATTCAAGATAGTTACTTGACCATCCAAAATAGCAAGTTGAATTTTCGGGATATTAAGTATAATTTATAAGATACTGAGTTGAAAGTTCAAAGAAAGCAAGTTGAAAATGTCAGTTTTTAAGTTGAATTTTCAAGATTATATTAAGTTGAAAATTCAATATAATAAGTTGAATTCTCAAGATAGTAATTTGAATTCTCAAGATAGTAATTTGAATTCTCAAGATACTAAGTTGAAAATTCAAGATACTAAGTTGAATTTGCAAGATAGCTTCTTGAACATTCAAAATAGTAAGCTGAATTTTCGGGATACTAAGTTGACATAAGTTATTAAGCTGAATTTTCAAGATTACAAGTTAATAATAATGATAATTCAAGTTAGTAAGTTGAAAATTTATGTTAGTAAGTTGAATTCTCAAGATAGTAAGCTGAAAATTCTATATTGTTACTTGAATATTCAAAATAGTAAGTGGAATTTTCAAGAAAAGGGAAGGATCTCCAGCATGACAACCCTGCAGACACCCAGCGAAACAAACCCACAAGAAACTGATACAGATTGACATCTGACAAAACTACAAACCGCACAAGGACGCTAGAACATGATACAATATAATCGAAACAGACGCACATAAACATCAAAGACAACACATAAAAGGAAGGAGACCAATTTGCATCTGGCGCCGACTTTGGACGGTCATCTGCTATTAGCAGATGGTGTAGTTATCCGAATTACGTGCGCACAACCCTCCTACTTATCCAGATACACATAGGTCTCCATAGACGTACAATTGTTGTATAAACATCAAACTTCTCACTGTAAGGTGACATCACAAACAAGAAAGTTAAACGCAGAGGCCTCTAGAAACACATATTCTATGTAAATGTATCTAAAAAGTATATGGCATGCGTTTAACAGTCTGTGCTCTGCTGGCTGAAGCGAGCTCAAGATCAGTCACCCGAGAAGTCTGACCAACTTTCAGATAGGACAGAGAATCAGGACCCAGTCTTCTCTGATGATATTTAAACAAGGCCCGTCATGGAGTCCGGTCGTCACGGTTGGCCAGTGTGAAACGTTGGAAAAGACACTGGTACAAAACTGTAGATTGGTACAGTACCATGCCCAGTGTTCTTTTGATGACTTAAGGATCATATCCTCGGTAAAGCAGGCGACCGACTATTTTCTTATATTTTGGGTTGAAGTTTGATCTGCCTTTGATCCTACTGATTTTGTTTATGAAGTCACCGTAAAACTAAGGCAGTGAAATTCCAAATGATACATACTCTGATGCTGAAGTTGTCCCAAATTTTGAAACTAAGTTTAATTTTGATAGTACAAGTAAGTTGAAAATTCAAGTTAGTAAGTTTAATATTCATGCAAGTAAGTTGGTTTTTCAAGATAATAAGTTGAATATCCAAGTTATTACGTTGAAAATTCAATGTTAGAAAGTTGAATTTGCCAGATACATGTCGTAAGTTGAAAATTCAAGAAGAGTATCTTGAATATTCAAGATACTAAGTTAAAAATTCAAGTAAATATGTTAGATTTTCAAGATAATAATGACAAATATGGATAATGACCATATCCCTGTATACAACACAAAATCGATAATTCAGAAAATCAGAAACCGAAGGCATACAAAATCAGGATAAAACAGGAACCAAAGCAATCAAACAAAAACCTCCACCATATGAAAAGAAGCGAACTCCCGATATGGGAGTGAGACCAGGTGCCAAGGAAGAGTAAGCATCTCCTGCTTGCATGCAAGTTGAATATCCAAGATAGTACGTTGAAAATTCAATGTTATGAAGTTTAATTTGCCCGATACAAATCGTAAGTTGAAAATTTAAGAAAAGTTTATTGAAAATTCAAAATACTAAGTTAAAAATTCAAGATAATAAGTTGAAAATTCAAATATAATAAGATTAAAATTCAAGAAACGATTCTTGAAGATTCAAGATAGCAATTAGATCGAATTTTCAAGATAGTAAGTGGAAAATTCAAGATGAGTAAAAAAAAAAATCGGTAACCATAATTGGCTTCTGTATATATGAAAAGAAGGGAGGAGATCTCCAACAAGACCCCGTTGCAGCATCAACAGTAAAACACCAAAACACCCGATGCAAAAACACAAAAGACGAGTACAGCATGAGGCGGAAAACAGACACACGACATGTAAACATCAAACACAAAAGACTACACATAAACCGACGAGACCAATGGATAACCGGTGCCGACTTTGGACGGCCATCTGTCACGCAAGTAGCAAATGGTGTGGTTATCCTGGATTACGTGCGCACAACCCTCTCACTTCTCCAATTACCCAGAGGTCTCGAAGAACGTACAATTGTGGTGTAAATCAACCTCCTCACTGCAAGATGACATCACACAAACAAGTCCGCGAAACGCAGAGGCCCCAGAGACACAGATGAATATGTAAATGGATATAAAAAGAGGGAATGCTTAATACAGTCCGTGCTCTGCCGGCTGTAGCGAGCTCATGTATGTAATCACCCGAGGAGTCCGACTGACATTCAGAGAGGACAGGTGGTCGGGGCCCTGTCTTCTCTAAAGAGGTTTGGACAGGGCCCGTCATGGAGTCCCGTCGTCACAGTCAGTCAGAGTGCAAGTCTCAAGGATGCGCTTGTACAAGACTGTAGATTGGTCAAGTACCAAGCCTAGTGTCCGTCTGGTGACATTAGGATCATATCCACGGTATAAAAGGCGTTTGATGATTCTGACGCATTTTCGATGGTTATGTTGCCTACCTTTGATCCTTTTTATTTTGTTTACCATATCACCATAAAAGACAGGTTGTGTAATACCCATAGTAATGTACTCTGTTGCATGTATAGTTCCGAATTTTAAAAGAAGTTGACTGTAATTTTTGTAAAATTTCCAGAAAGTCTTGACTAGTTTATGAAAGCGGAAACCTTGACCTAAAAGTTTTTCGGTAATTTGTAAATTTCTACTGTGAAAATCCAAAATATCAGTACATGCTCTAGCATGAGATGCGAATGTGTTTCATCTGTTTTTGGAGATATTGATGACTACTTGGACCGAAACATACACACAAAATCATACAAGAAGCACGCTTATCCTATCTATAAATCCTTCAAGTTCTTCAATGAATGTAACTATGGTGCATATTATACATTTGTATGTCAAAGACATTTTAACAACGAGTCCTTCTATACATGTATGTAGGAGTAGCTTACAATTTGTATGAGACAAGATCATTATCTCAATTTGTAGAGAACAGTTTTATTGCATTCTTTCTATTTTCATTTGTGACATAAGGAATGTGTGGGTTTGTAAAGCCTGTTAATTGAAACATCAAGTGGATAGGGGCGTCCAAATTAACTGCATACACACGGATATATGCAAAAGTTTCGTGATGGACTTGGCCAAGTACCAAATGCATGTAGGATCGCCAATGAGATGAATTTTCATTAGAGTCTGTTAATTTGGGTGATTAACTCTTCATGTGAAGACATGCAGGCATCTGAACAGTACATATATTACACTGATTAACTTCCCACAGTCCCCAGTATATTTCTGGCATATCTCTCCGAGAGAAAGTATTCCTACGATCTGTCAACAGCCTAGTCCGATGGATTCTTGTTTTCATTCAAGCCACAGAACGTCTTGATCCAACCATTAATGAACCCTTTTGAACGACAAGAGAAAATAAGGAAATATTGATGGAATGTTTATCAAGCTATAGAAGCCCTATGTTTGTGATATTTGTCGGACATATCATTCTATATAGGGGAAATGCACTCAAATGAAAATCACTTCTGGTGCCTTCTAAGTGTTGCCTAGTCGCGAACAATCCTTTCTCTTGAATACTGCATGCTACGTACAGTATATAGGTCTTTTGAACCTATTGTTCGGCAAGGGAAAGGGCTTTCCTAAAATACGTAAATTTTCGTTAATGTCGTAAAATGTTATTGATAGTTTTTATTTGTTCGAGTAAAAGCAAAGGAATGGTGCTAGACAATATACTTCATACAACGCAAAACACAAAAATTTTTTATAAGCATGAAATTGCATTACATGCGTAACATAAAATAAGTACTGACAATATATATTACAAAACATGATTTTTACTACACAACGTCAAGGAACGACAAATGTCGTCTATAATTTTCTGAAGTTGTAATTGAGAAATAAATCTATCAATGTTAAAGTTAACAGCATTTTATCATGATACGACCTTTCTAACATATACAGCATCCTTCTTTTGGGCAAAACAAAGGATCGATCAGCAAAACTTTGAAAGTTGTGTTTTGATCGATGAGATTTCAAAACAAATTTATAATAACGACAGAAACAAAGAGATTTTCTCCGCCATGGACAACAATGGATGCAAATCATTGTCTCGTTGTGAACTTACTAAATTCCCTGTATTTCCTTTAAGACAACGCTTTTGTGCGATTTGGTACACTGTCCATAAGCAGGTTGTCGGAAATTGTATGGGTATTTTCTGCGCGCCTCTTATGGATTTGTTTGTCGTTTTATTTTTACATTCGTATTCGCTTGAATTTTGCGAGATAATCATCTGAAAAAAACCTCGATTTATAAGTTCCTTGATATTTTGAGTTCTCTACGCGTTTAATTCATTTTGATATACACAAGTCAGTAGATTACTGAATGAATGATAATAAATAATCTTAAAAATAAAACGTTTCTTCCCCCTCTTAGAACTTTCTAGGGTGTTTATCTCATTATACGTCATTTGCTAACACTTTGGGCTCTCATTTAAGTTATTGCAAAAACGAGAAAACCCCATTTTTAAAAAATTCTATGATATATCTTTTGTAATGGAGCAATCAACGCTATTTTATTTAACAGGTCGTACGTCCCTAACACAAACTGATTAGGGTTATGAGCTCTAAATTAAGCGAGTGCATTACGGAGGTAAATAAGTCGCTTTTGAACATGTATAAATTTGTACACTTCTCCTAACATAAATTTATTAGTAACGATGTTTGGACAAGACTATTTAGAGAGTTAAAGAGATTGAGAGAAAAGAAACCTGTCACATCTCATCTATTTCTTATTTTCAAAAGGACATTTTTTATTATCGAGGACTTTATTTTGCGTCAAACCAGGCTCACGAAATTACGCGAAAATAAAGTCCTCGCTCATAAAAAAGCGTCTACAGTATTTAATAACAAATTTAAGGGGGGGGGGTGTTGCTAATTGGCCCCCGGTATCACAATGAAGAAAAAGAAAAAATAACCAAAATCATAGTAAATAGCGCCACAATGAGATCAGATACCCGGAGAGAGTAAGTATCTACTTTTTACTAGCAACACCTGTAACTCACGCCGTGAAGAACAAAATCATATCCATTAGATTTGTTAAATTCGTTTTTGATGATTCTGACCTGATTTCTTCTAACATCGAGGACAACAATATAATGTTTAATATTTTCATTATATCGTCCAAAAAAATTTCGCGGTCGCTAACAAATGTACCCTTGGTTCTTTTTTTTCTGTTTGTCTCATTGTCCTCAGAGCAAAGCCGTTTTTGTTTGAGCTTGCTCTGAAATAGTGTATCAATTGCAATATGAATACACCATAGGCAGTGGACAAAAGAATGTTACTACTTGGGAAAATTTGTAATTTTAAAGTTGAAGTTGATACACTTGTCATATATTGAAATTTTCGTCAAAAAATAAACATGAGACCAAAATATTAAGCATAGTTAATGCTTGAAGTGATTTCCTTCACCTCTAGTTCACACGGATATATTGTGCTACTTAAGGTACTTAAGGTACTGTATGTAGAATTGAATTTGAGCCCCAAGTGTTTCTTTCTGTGAGAGAGCAAAGACTGAACGAACTCGGCTTTCATATGAATGTAGAAAAACATCACCAAGAAGTGGAGCACATCTGGTTCCCATTGGAATTCACACGATTTGCCGAAAGACCATTCCTCAAAACAACACAAATATGTTATCGAACAGAAAGTCCAACATTTGATTACATCTTCTTCTGTTTACCTATTATCAGAATTTTAAGTTTTATTGTAAACCTCAACAATGTACATGTATTTGCAATTGCCAATTTTTCCTGGTGAAGCTATTTTTAATGATTTAGAAGATTCCTTCTTTCAATCGTTGTGTAAAGAGTCGGAAAGTCGTATAATTTCGTCGAAAATACACAGGTGTTCTTTAAGTTCTTTTGTTTTATTTTAAATATCCACATTTGGTTGATACCGCTATTAGAGTTAATTGTTTCACAATATATTTTTGAAGACCGGTGTTGATTTCTGAAAGAATTTTAGTTAAAATTATCGACACAGATTTGGTGGAGCATTTTGACAATCCAGTTATACCGGTAAAGCGTTAATTGTATGTTGATTTGTGCATTTTTGATATACAGTACAAGTAAGATAATTCTTTTAATACGGAAGTGTTCCAACTCTATACCTTCTTGAAGAAAATTTCAAACTAATCTATTATGCACAAGACACGTGTTTCGGATTCGGATATTAAATCCCCATCAGTGATGCTTCCAGCCAATGTGCTTTTCATTAGCCGCCAAAATTCATTTCAGTAGCACCCTCTATTTCTAAGTCTAATTCTTGTGCGAAGAAAACTGGAGAGAACTGATTTGTTGTTTTCATTTATATATACTACTAATGTAGAAAAAATAGTGGGAACATAGATAGGATTCCCTGTGTTGAATGTATGCCTAATTCCTTTTTTGAGGTTGATGTTGTCTCCGTCTGTTTGATTCTCCTGTATTGAAAAGACAAATATGGATAATGACCATATCCCAATACACAGTACAAAATCGATAATCCAGAAAATCATAAACCCAAGGCATACAAAATCAGGGTAAAACAAGAACCGAAGCAAACAAAGAAAAAAAAACCTACACCATATAAAATGAAGCGAACTCCCAAAATGGGAGTGAGACCAGGTGCCCAGGAAGAGTAAGCATCTCCTGCTTGCATGCGACACCCGTCACTTCACTTTTGTAGAATTGTCACATCCGGTTACTTCCATTTCGGAAGATACAAGTATATAATTATATCTCCAGCGTAGACTATGTCTAACGACAGTCACGGTCAAATTGTTTCGGGAGCCCCTAATTTTCCAAAAATGATCCCAATCGTCAGTTATATTTCCAGCGTATACTAAGTCTAGGGATAATCAGGTCACATGGTTTCGGGATCATCTAATTATCGATAATTATCCCAATCGTCAGTTATATTTCCAGCGTAGGCTATGTGTAATGAAAGTCATGGTCACATGGTCAAACTGTGTTGCCAAAGAAAGATCATGCAACATGCTTGTGCTTATACAGCGTCTTTTTATTAATTGTGCAAAAAATTGTCACTGCACTATGAAAGTAACAGCATGTCCATTGGCTTTCGGTGTCTAAATCGGCTTTGATTTAAATTGATTTGGTATCTTTAAGATTTTTTAGGTTGTAAGATTAATTGTTATGAAAATATTTGCTTAACTTGGGTGATCGAATTACTAGAAGATGGAAATAACCCTTTCTAATGATAAATTATTACACTAATTAATAAGGGGAGTGTGCCTTACGACTCTTATCTCTTGATAATTTGATAGAAATAGTAACTGCTATTTACTCTTTGATATGTCCTGCTATCCATGGAGACAAGTTCACGTCACATCTCTCTTACATAAATCTCTATCTGTCGACACAGACGGAAATTTCCATTAAAGTAAATGGAAGTGTAACGGAACATCCATCGTCTCAAAAAATTGTTGTCAATACTTGTATATCGTCTACAGGGAAATGAAATAATCACTTCAATGAGGAACTGAAAATTCCACTTAATCCACGAACTATGGCATATCAGACTTAGTCTATCCTAGCATTCCTATTTCTCTTTACGCAATACCGTCTAAGAGGACAGGAAATTTACGTCTTCGGTGCGCAATGATCGTTAGTAAAATGAAACCAATTGTCGGTCACCATGAAAAATGTATGCAATCCATTTTTTGGAAGATAATGATGACACGGAACTCAAAGAAAAAAGAGACAAACAATCTCTAAAAATGAATTCGGATAATTAACTGAACTCCTGTAGACGAAATAATTTAGTATCTGCCAAACCATACGTGGTAAACATATCTCCAGACACCTTTATTCTTAATTTACGGAGTATTTCAGATTTATAAATACAAATAGAAATCAAAGCCACACATCTAACGTTCTACGTTGTAAGATTAATTTTTCGGCAAAGGTCTTTGAGTCAAGTAATACAATAACCAGACTTTCAAACCTAGTAGGAATTAGAGGTGAAAGATACCACTAAAAGCGTTGACTTTGCTTAATGTTTAGATCTCATGCAATCTTTTGACGATGGTCACACGAAACTTCAAAATATAACGAACGTGACATCTTCAACTTCAAAATTGCAAATTTCCCTTTCCTAAATATCGCTATTGACACGCTATTCCAAAGCAAGCTCAAACTACAACGACTTCGTTCCGAGGCCAAGAAAAACCAACCAAAACATACTAAAATCAAAGGTAACTTTTTGAGTGACTGACATTGACACTGAATAACAGTTTGTACGACACAATGAAAATATTTTTAAAATTATATTAATGATATCCCATTATCCTCATTGCCGGAGGATATTGTAGGTTAAGCACTGAATTTAACAAATTTACCGGATTGACTTTCTTTTCTGTACAGCCTAAGTGACGGGTGTTGATGCAAACAGGGAATGTTTACTCTCCCCGGACACCTGATCTCATCTCTAGAATTTTTGCAGAATGTTAATGTGCTTGTTTGAGATCTCCTCCCTTTCCTTGATTATAATATTTGTTGTGAAAAAATATTTTCTAAGTCTCTTACTCTTTGTCAGTATGGTGGTACAATGTACTCGATGTTCGCTGTGTTTGTATTTTGTATATTAAATTCCACTAGTAATTATTATATAACATATTTGTACGTCCGTTTTTAGACGTGACGTATTATGATATGGCGATGTCAGTCCGTCTATTCGTCCATCCGTCCGTCAATCCATCCCTCCATCCGTCCGTCTGTCTCCTTGTTAGCAAGATAGAGATAAAACCGTTTGAGCGAGGAACTACATGTATAAAGGAGCTGTTAAGATAAGGCGTAAAATCTGCCCTGAAAAGTCGTAATTTCAAAATGCGAAATTTGAGACTTTTTTCCCCGTAGTAATGACAAATAACATGGTCCAAATACGAATCTACTGTCAGATTGGATAAATAATTCAAAATGAGACCGATATTTGGGTTAAAATTTGTGTTTTCCACATGGAAATCAATTGAAAAAAGAAATGTTTTTATAAAACAGCCCCCCCCCCTCGTTTCAGGATTCTACTTCCACCATAGGTGTATACCAAGACAAAAAAAATCTGCCTAAGTGGGGTTCTGAAGCGAGGGGGAGGCAATGTCCTACATGCGAAAAATAAAAAAGGGGATTCCGATGAACGAACCCCCCTTCTCTTGTTTGTTTTTCAAATAATGCACCGAGAAAAATTAATTAAGCTTAAAGCTCTCGTTTGGTCCTACCTTCTTATATACTTTAACTTGCATCATATACGAGTATGTTACATGATTCATGAGATGTTTAAATGAAAAGTACCACTGAAGAAGATTTACTATCCGAAACACTGGTCTGGTACATTGAAATTGTTTTGAATTTTTCTTCGAGAAGGTAAATCCGTATCATAATACTTTTAAGAGAACCGCCTAAAATGCATTCCGTACTTGCGCTTGTTCAATTTAGATAAAGTTGTCCTTCCAGTTTCTTTGAGGCTACATTTGTATGTATTGTTTCCATTTGTTTGTTCCATTTTCCTTTCTCGAGATTTTTATATATTTTTTTCAACAATTTGTAAGCATTTTTTGATTGTGATTTTTGGAATATGATATTGGGTTCTGTGTTTGACTTCGATTTACTTAAAGAAGGAAATTTAATTCTAATAAGATTGGATGGTAGAAATTTGTGTCTAGACGAGACACAAGAAAATTTAATTCTAATAAGATTGGATGGTAGAAATTTGTGTCTAGACGAGACACAAGGAAATTTAATTCTAATAAGATTGGATGGTAGAAATTTGTGTCTAGACGAGACACAAGGACATTTAATTCTAATAAGATTGGATGGTAGAAATTTGTGTCTAGATGAGACACAAGGACATTTAATTCTAATAAGATTGGATGGTAGAAATTTGTGTCTAGACGAGACACAAGGACATTTAATTCTAATAAGATTGGATGGTAGAAATTTGTGTCTAGACGAGACACAAGGACATTTAATTCTAATAAGATTGGATGGTAGAAATTTGTGTCTAGACGAGACACAAGGACATTTAATTCTAATAAGATTGGATGGTAGAAATTTGTGTCTAGACGAGACACAAGGAAATTTAATTCTAATAAGATTGGATGGTAGAAATTTGTGTCTAGACGAGACACAAGGAAATTTAATTCTAATAAGATTGGATGGTAGAAATTTGTGTCTAGACGAGACACAAGGACATTTAATTCTAATAAGATTGGATGGTAGAAATTTGTGTCTAGACGAGACACAAGGACATTTAATTCTAATAAGATTGGATGGTAGAAATTTGTGTCTAGACGAGACACAAGGAAATTTAATTCTAATAAGATTGGATGGTAGAAATTTGTGTCTAGACGAGACACAAGGAAATTTAATTCTAATAAGATTGGATGGTAGAAATTTGTGTCTAGACGAGACACAAGGACATTTAATTCTAATAAGATTGGATGGTAGAAATTTGTGTCTAGACGAGACACAAGGACATTTAATTCTAATAAGATTGGATGGTAGAAATTTGTGTCTAGACGAGACACAAGGACATTTAATTCTAATAAGATTGGATGGTAGAAATTTGTGTCTAGACGAGACACAAGGACATTTAATTCTAATAAGATTGGATGGTAGAAATTTGTGTCTAGACGAGACACAAGGACATTTAATTCTAATAAGATTGGATGGTAGAAATTTGTGTCTAGACGAGACACAAGGAAATTTAATTCTAATAAGATTGGATGGTAGAAATTTGTGTCTAGACGAGACACAAGGAAATTTAATTCTAATAAGATTGGATGGTAGAAATTTGTGTCTAGACGAGACACAAGGAAATTTAATTCTAATAAGATTGGATGGTAGAAATTTGTGTCTAGACGAGACACAAGGAAATTTAATTCTAATAAGATTGGATGGTAGAAATTTGTGTCTAGACGAGACACAAGGAAATTTAATTCTAATAAGATTGGATGGTAGAAATTTGTGTCTAGACGAGACACAAGGAAATTTAATTCTAATAAGATTGGATGGTAGAAATTTGTGTCTAGACGAGACACAAGGAAATTTAATTCTAATAAGATTGGATGGTAGAAATTTGTGTCTAGACGAGACACAAGGAAATTTAATTCTAATAAGATTGGATGGTAGAAATTTGTGTCTAGACGAGACGCAAGGAAATTTAATTCTAATAAGATTGGATGGTAGAAATTTGTGTCTAGACGAGACACAAGGAAATTTAATTCTAATAAGATTGGATGGTAGAAATTTGTGTCTAGACGAGACACAAGGAAATTTAATTCTAATAAGATTGGATGGTAGAAATTTGTGTCTAGACGAGACACAAGATAAGATTGGATGGTAGAAATTTGTGTCTAGACGAGACACAAGGAAATTTAATTCTAATAAGATTGGATGGTAGAAATTTGTGTCTAGACGAGACAATATTTGCAGAAATGCGCATGTGCTACTTATTTATGAGGTTAGATCATAAATCTATATTTCAATATTGATAACATTAATGCAAATTAATGCAAACCTCTGCCTATGAAAGCTGGCTCTTTGGCATCAATGTAATGTAATTTTTAGAAATTCCCTCTAAATGTTCATTTTTGTTCATTATTTGGATTAAACCTGTTTCGGCATCGAGCTTTGATATTGTTTTCATTAGTGGCGTCCCAAACCAACTGGGAGAAAACCTTTTACAGGCGTATTAAGTACATCGACCAAGGGTAATGGTACAAGTTATTAGCATTATAGATGAACGTATAGATGCCTTTGTACATTTGTACATGTAGTTGAATTCCTTGCGTTGATGTCAAGCAATTTTTATTTCTCTTTTATTGTAAAGTCCAAGCAACACTTTGAACCGGAACACAAAGGGAAGTGGAAGTCATGAGGGGGCGACTTATACTTAAAACAATCGGTAGATCTTACGAGGAATGAGGAAACATGTTCTCCTACGTACGTGGAATTTAGGAAAGGGAGAACAAATATACATTTTATACTTAGCAAAGTGTATAAAAAGAAAGGACTGCAAACGGAAATGTTAAGATACCCAAAATTTTAATCTAAATTTTTGTCATGCTCTTGGAACATTATAGATCTTATTTTAGAGAAAGTGCGTACCAAAATATTAATTTTGCCAGAGAATGACTCCAAATTTACCTTTTACGAGTATATATCTTATCTCGTAGAAAAAAAACGTCTATTCTTTGATCCTTCTTTTGCCGTTATTATTCAACAAGATCTAAAATGAGCTTTAAAACTGCCTTTAGTTCGACATGAGCTAGCATATGATATGAGAGGTGAGACGCATTGAAGGTGAATTGAAGTTTAAAAAAGAATTCAGGCCAAGGAAAAAAATCACTTGCAAATATTCGTCTTTTGATTTCAAAAATGAATTCTCTATATCTTTGAATATTTGAAACACCCCTCACTTCAACAACAAAACAACTGAAATGTAATGAAGAACAAATCCTTACTACGGATAGGGAATAAAAAAATTACTTCCACATTCAAAAATGACAAGATCCATTAATAAGAGAAAGTCATTCAAAATAAAAAAAATAATGCGAAATATGTTAAATGTACATGTACATTGAACGACTATAGGAAGTGTATGTTGAAACTCATTGGGGTTTTTTTTGCGAAGATTACTACATTATACGTCCTTCGAGGTACTTAATAAAATCAGGTTTCTGGGATTGATCGTTTGCTGTGAGGACTTATTCATTCTTAAATTTGATCTCAAGATGCTTACTTATGATCCTGTATCTTGCTTGCATTTACTTGTGTTAATGGACTAATGTCAAACCGAATTTCCTGTTAATCCTTTTAATGGTGAACTACAGTTGCAGAACGGCTTAACGCTGTCTGTGTTAATCCATGATGAAAGATGGTCATTTTTCTCACTAAGTTACTGGGATAAAAGATGGAACCCATGTATCAATATCAGAAATATGACATAATTGATCTAAAAAATAATCGACTAAAAATGAAATTACAATTACAATACGCAATTTATTTTTAGAATAATTTAAAAGATTTTAGCGGAGTTAGCAAAATCAGAGTTTTTCAAGACAACTCGGTTATTGCTTGTTATGGAAAATTTATCTTATGCTCTAACAGAAATGTCACTCTTAAAAAGTTACAAGTTTTTGCTTTATAGCAACATTAAGTGTTGTAATTAAAACCAAGGAGCTACTTGTAAACTTATTCATATCCCACCCATCCTGCTTCATCTTTCGGTTCATTTTTGCACACTCATAGGCAATTTAACATAGCTATTGAATTTGAAGACGTTTAACATTTGTACCACTTTGTGAGTGTCACTGGTGGTGGACCAACGCACAAACAAAACACACATGACAACACATACCCAAACAAACACACAAACAAAACACACACGACAATACAAGACCAACGATCACACAAAGCAGACATGACAACACATACCTCGACCAACGTTAAAACAAAGAACACATGACAACACATACACGTACCTCGACCAACGCTCAATCAAAGAACACATGACAACACATACCTGGACTAACGCTCAAACAAAGAACACATGACAACACATACCTGGACCAACGCTCAAACAAAGAACACATGACAACACATACCTGGACCAACGCTCAAACAAAGAACACATGACAACACATACCTGGACCAACGCTCAAACAAAGAACACATGACAACACATACCTCGACCAACGCTCAATCAAAGAACACAAGACAACACAAACCTGGACTAACGCTCAAACAAAGAACACATGACAACACATACCTCGACCAACGCTCAAACAAAGAACACATGACAACACATACCTCGACCAACGCTCAAACAAAGAACACATGACAACACATACCTGGACTAACGCTCAAACAAAGAACACATGACAACACATATCTCGACAAACGCTCAAACAAAGAACACATGACAACACATACCTGGACTAACGCTCAAACAAAGAACACATGACAACACATACCTCGACCAACTCTCAAACAAAGAACACATGACAACACATACCTCGACCAACGCTCAAACAAAGTCCACATGACAACACATACCTGGAACAACGCTCACACAAAGAAGACATGACAACACATACATTGACCAACGCTCATACAAAGCACACATGGCAACACATACCTGGACTAACGCTCATACAAAGCACACATGACAACACATACCTCGACCAATATGTACAGACGCTGACTTTTGGCAATCTTTTGCCTATTCAAAGGAAATTGTGTAGGTATCCGTCTAATTCCGTGCTCAAATGCAGAAATTCGTTATCTCTTCATGTATTAAAACACTAGTCAAATCTCATGTTAATACCAGAATGTGTTTTATCATCAAAATACAAGGTTATTGTTAATGAACTTGAAAGGAAAGAGGGTATACGCTCTTCAGCTCATGGGAAAGACGCTCTTGACCTTAATTTGAATTTAGGACATAAGATTTGTCTGAGTGTTAAATAACTATGTATATTCAAATCAAACAGGAAATTCAACAATGGTTAATTTGAGCAATTATGTACAAATGAGGAAAATGTTAATTTCTATGAAATAAAAAGGTAGTATGTCATTCCGTTCGAAAAGGAGATTTGCTTTGGAACAATTTTTCACTTTCTTTTTTAAGAAATGATTGTCTTACTTTGGGTATTCATGGATGTATCATTCTGGTTGGTAACGTGTAATGTAACAGCGTCAAATGTATAATTTTTTTGTGGGTAAATTCTCCCTAAATGCAAAACTTGAACGTTACGTCACAATAGCAACCCAAGTTACTGGAAAATAATTCTAGTTGCCTAATGGGTGTTTAACATGGGGAATCTACAGGTAATGTAAATATTTTATAATGAACACTTTTTAATGTCCTCATATTGCAAATATTGAAAAATAACCTGATTAATTCGGTGCGTTATTCAATAGCGCCACCTACAATACATTCCGTACTTAGCTTGGATTCTGGATATTGTTTTCTCTCACTTGAGACTAATTTGTCCGCAAATGTTAAACGTCTTCAAATTCAATAGTATCATTTAAGACCTGATAAATTTATAGCATGGACCAGACATGCACGTTTCGGGTACTAAACCCTCGTCAGTGATCCTCAGTCTAAACAATGTAAAATGGCCAAAAAGTATGAAAATTATTTTGTCCAAAAATGTACCAAAAGACGTAGAAGAATGGGTGGGATATGATGCTACAGGACCCACTTTTTAGAAATTTCAAGAAATTTCGTAACAGAAAATTACAAATGCGTTAAAGAGACAGACGATCAACCGAAGTTGATCGAACTTGGCTACATGTGCCCTCGGGGACTCCTGGTCCACCAGAGCAGTGACACTCACCAAGTAGCTCAAATGTTGAACGTCTTCAAATTCAATAGCATCATTTAAGACCTGATAAATTTATAGCATGGACCAGACATGCACGTTTCGGGTACTAAACCCTCGTCAGTGATCCTCAGTCTAAACAATGTAAAATGGCCAAAAAGTATGAAAATTATTTTGTCCAAAAATGTACCAAAAGACGTAGAAGAATGGGTGGGATATGATGCTACAGGACCCACTTTTTAGAAATTTCAAGAAATTTCGTAACAGAAAATTTCAAATGCGTTAAAGAGACAGACGATCAACCGAAGTTGATCGAACTTGGCTACATGTGCCCTCGGGGACTCTTGGTCCACCAGCAGTGACACTCACAAAATTAGTTGTCAGGAAATGTTGGCGATTTTAAAAATATATGTCAAGTGTTTCTTTAATTTGACAGCCACTTTCGATGATTTACATTGTTTTTATTTCAAATAATACGGAAGTGTTCCAACTCTGTACCTCCTTGAAGAAAATTTCAAACGAATTTTAATTCAAGTCATGTGTTCGGACAGTGATGCTTCCAGCCAAAGTAATTTTCAGGAACAGTCAAAATTCATTTCAGTACTAGCGTCCTCTGGTGTTATTTATTTGAATCTTAATTTGAGCATTGACTTTGCAAAGAGTGCTGTGCTCCGAATTTCCTGTGGGTCGTTCTTTAACATAGTACAATGATATCTGTGACCAAAATAGCATTTGAGGATGCTGCTCAGATGTTAAGCTCCTTTTATTTCGATGATATTTTTGGATAATACTAGTGACAATATTCTTTCATAAATAAACCACATTTAAAAGAATTGATAAAAGATACTTTATTACTCATCGAGGTAGTTTAAAGTTTTGATATGGAAATATATACAAAATTCCATAACAATATAAGATTATATATAACAAAATATAAAATAATTAATTTTTTAAATACCACTTTCAATAAAAGTAATAATATCTTTACAAAGTTATTATGTCTTTTATCTAAATACCCATAACAACTTAATATTGAAAATATCCCATAAAAACACCCCAAAACTGTAATTCCGAGCACCCATCTTTTTCCATAGCTTTAAATCGCTATACGTCAATCGTATAGTGAAATACGTTTTATATGAAGTGAAATACTTGGTTTTTTAAAAGTAAAATTTCCGGAAAGTTTGAAGCCAAGAGTATAAAGAAGAGATACAAATGAAAATTTTCACTTGATTATTGATACATGTATGTAAATGTATTGTCTATAATTGTATATATGTTTATGCTGATGAGCCTTCAGGCTTAAAACTAATAAAACATTAAACCATTAAACCATAAAAATCTTATTGTTGCTTCAATTCGAAAGAAATATATGAAACTCCTGTAAAGTGAACTCACTTCTCATATTTCATAACAAATTTATAGAACGGAGTAGCATTTACGTCTGACACAACATTTACGAGTAGACAGAAATTAAAAACCATACATTTAAGTTAAATAATATCAAATGAACAACCATTGAAACAAATGCAAAAAAAAAGAGGAAATTTAAAGACAATACAAAAAGAAACAATAAATGAGGTAAAAGTTACAAATCTCTCATACAATAACAATAAAAATAGGAATGAAGGCCTATACCTTATTTTGATGGAAGTAATGGTGAAAATACCGTTATGAACTGTCGACCCAATATGAATAAGTCTAATGATTCCTTTTGGAATGAACTTTAATCAACGAAAAAAAAAAAAAAAAAAAAAAAAAAAAAAAAAGAAAAAGAAAAAAGGGAATATGAAATTCAGATACTTGATGATGAAATTTTTAACCAACTAACTTACTTAGATTTTTATTTTGATTTCAATGAATTTTGAATAGAATTAATAAATCATAAATTAATAAATCATACATTAATAAATCATGAATTAGGACAAAGAGTCATGTCAATGAATACATGTATGATGAGACCTTAATTACACTGTATAGAGATGTTGATATCACACAAAATTTATCAATAATTATGTTCCCGCAACAGAACATAATATGGTAAAAGTGAAGTTAGGTAAGATTCAGCATTACTCAAAATGATAAAATCTCTAGTAAACTCTTCGACAGAACCTCTTACATTTCTAATGTGCTCGGGCATAATGTTCCTGCTCACGTGACTTAGGGATTCAAAACTCCCGTCAAGTACTTTCGACAACTCGCAAAGAATTCTCATCAGCTTAGTTGTTATTTCGTTGTATTTAGTAACGATAGACGACATATCTTTAACACGATTAGACGATGCATCGAATTGTGCTTGTTCGATGAAAACCATCAGTGTTGATAATCCCTTATAGTCTTCTTTGATATAATTGTTCATCTGAAAATACGGAAATTAATTAAAAATTTAAAAAAAAGGGATAATAGTATATGAATAAAGCTTCCTTTAATATCCTGATTTTAATCTTTTAAATTAATGTATTGCGTAATCTACTGAAATGCACAATTTTAAAAAAAACTTAATGATATTTACGAATGGGACTTTTTTTTAATGCTGTTTCAGTTTAGGAAAATCTCAGAATCACAATTATTAGTCAACTATTACTGCCTACCTCAGAGAATTGGATTGTGACGTTGTTTGACCTGGTTATCGGAAATCCAGCTAACGGAAAGGAGAGTGTCCGCTCATTGAGAAGAAGTTCTTGACCTGCGCTTAACTGAAGAACGTCCGAGTATACATTTACGTTATATCAAAGTAGAATACAGGAAATTCATACGATAAATTTTATTTATCCATTAATGAGTGACAAACAAGAATGATAGTATCAAATATTTGTATGTCTTTTATTTGTGCATTTTTATTATTGCCGAAATAATTTTAACTGACTTTGTCACATCACCGTTCAAAGTAATCATTGTTTAGTTTTTCGTCCGTTGGTTGGTACCTTTAAAAAAAATTCACAGAAAACCAACACAAGTGAAAGATTATTCTTACATGCATTCTCTATTTGGATATTTTTGAAACAATATTATACATCAATATTACATACATCATATCAATTGATACTTACATATGCCTGATATTGATTCTGGAACAAGTCAGCAAGTTCCCCTATTTGTATCTCAATCCTCCGTATAATGCTAGCCCGGGATATTTGAACATAAATCTGATTATTGAGGATGGCCATCAACTGACCAGATGTTTGTTGTCTACACGGCGACGTCCAGGGCCGAATTTCTACCATAGATGCCGAGATCTTCTCATTGTGTATGAGAAAACCAACAAAGTTGAAAAGGACAACAAGACCTGTTGAATGTATTATATTTCTAAGATTATGTTTTTGCTTTTTGAAAAAGAAGATATTTTAATGGTATGCTATAATGATAAGGAAACCGCATGTTACCTCGACATGAAAACATATTTTACATTTTCAAATATATGTGTTGACCCTTTATTTCATCTGCCACGCAATCGAACAGTTTTGTCGAATAACTTATCGGCAAAGGAACCATATTCCAACACAAAACATTCTAGACAAGTTTTGTCTCGCGGAAACAATAAACACATTGTACAATTTATGTAAAAAGAAAATTTAATTCAAGAAATCTCAAAAGCTTAATAATTTTTGTAAAAATGTCACATTCATAAAAAGGCTCTGAATGAATTATTTTCGTTTTACCTTTCATGATTGTTGTCTTAACAAAAACAAAAATCTCTTCCTTTTCAAATTTTATATTAAAATAAAATGTATTTCTTTCAAATTCAGTCATTTTGTAATAAAAGATTGGGAAATTCATGTGTTAAACATAGCTCGAAACTAGAGGGAAATTATACGTGCGGCAATGTGTACACCCACTAACGTTACACAATACCGTAGGACATGTTTCCGAGAATTCGAAGTAAATTTACATTTAAAACTGAGGATGCGCTTCCCTATTCATAGTCAATAAAACGGATCGAAGTTGGCGTCACTGATTTTTTAATGAAGAAAATCGAAGTACTAGTAACCAAATTCTTTTCGCTACAGAGCTGCCTTCCGTACAAGGATTTCTAAATACACAATAATGGTGCCGTTTTCAACACAGTTTAAAAAAGAAATATATTTCTTTTCTCACAAGGGAAAGGGCCACGAGACCCCTAAATCGGCCCTCGATTTTTCTCTAGAAATAAATTTCATGAGAAATACTTGATATCTCTCCTGAAAAACACGAATATTGACCGCTTTTGATGAAAAGGAAAATATAACCAAAGAGCCATCTACCTGCAATGACGTCATGGAGTGATGTCATTTTGATGTAATTGACAAAATTTGGCGAAAATTGCTGGAAAATTTGTGTTCTGTGGAAGAATTCAATGTGGCCGCATGCTTTAACTGAGGTAAAACGTTTATAACTAAAGGATATCTTGATAATCTTTCACATGTAAATTTTTATGCCCCCTTCGAAGATTAGAAGACTTATAGGTTTGCCGCTGTCGGTCTGTCGGTCTGTCGGTCGGTCAGCGACATCAGTTTCCGTTCAATATCTCTGGAATGGATTCACATATTGGAATGAAATTTTGTATACAGACACATCAAACGAAAATCTAGGTCAAGTTCATATTTGGGTCTGATCAAAAAAAAATTGACAGAGTTATGCCCCTTGCATTTCGAAAAATACCAAAATTTCAGGGTTTCCGTTCAATATCTCTTGAATGGAGTTACATATTGAAATGAAATTTTGTATACAGACACATCAAATAAAAATCCAGGTCAAGTTCGTATTAAGGTCCGATCGAAAAAAATTTGACAGAGTTATGCCCCTTGCACTTCGAAAAATACCAAAATTTCAGGGTTTCTGTTCAATATCTCTTGAGTGGAGTTACACATTGAGATGAAATTTTGTATACAGACACATCAAATGAAAATCTAGGTCAAGTGTATATTTGGGTCCAATCAACAAAATTTTGACACTTCAAAAAACCCCCCCAAAATTTCAGGGTTTCCGTTCAATATCTGTTGAGTGGAGTTACATATTGAAATGAAATTTTGTATACGGATACATCAAATGACAATCTAGGTCAACTTCTTATTTGGGTCCAAGCAACAAAATTTTGACAGAGTTATGCCCATTGCATTTCGAAAAATACCAAAATTTCAGAGTTTCCGTTCAATATCTCTTGAATGGAGTTACATATTGAAATGAAATTTTGTATACAGACACATCAAATAAAAATCCAGGTCAAGTTCGTATTAAGGTCCGATCGAAAAAATTTTGACAGAGTTATGCCCCTTGCACTTCGAAAAATACCAAAATTTCAGGGTTTCTGTTCAATATCTCTTGAGTGGAGTTACATATTGAAATGAAATTTTGTATACAGACACATCAAATTAAAGTCTAGGTGAAGTGTATATTTGGGTCCGATCAAAAAAAATTTTACAGAGTAATGCCCCTTGCACTTCGAAAAATACCAAAATTTCAGGGTTTCCGTTCAATATCTCTTGAGTGGAGTTACATATAGAAATGAAATTTTGTATACAGACACATCAAATGAAAATCTAGGTCAAGTTCATATTTAGGTCCGATCAAAAAAATTTGGACAGAGTTATGCCCCTTGCACTTTGAAAAATACCAAAACTTCAGGATTTCTGTTCAATATCTCTTGAGTGGAGTTACATATTGAAATGAAACTGTTACTTTATACCCCCATAGGTTGTATCAATGCAAGTATAAAGTTGTGACGGACTTAAATCACAGAAGGGGTAGGGGGGCATTAATGTTTAACAAACATGACTTTTAACTTGTTGATCTTAGTTAATGCATGCGACCATTGTTAATTGAATAGAAATATGTAGTTTTTGCATCAATTTTGCGGAATATGACGCGGAATATGGTGTTTTCAAAGCGCTTAAAGCTATTGATAAACGCAATGTTTACAAAAAAATAGAATCGTGATTCGGTATAGAACGTTTCAAAATGTCAAATCACAGTTAAAAATGCTATGAATTTAATGTTCAGAATAAGGGACAATATCGGGCTTTGTGGCCATACCCCTTTTTGCATTTTTTTATTATTATACTAATGTATTCAGTTGCTGTGCTCTTTCTCTCTTCTAAAATATATATTTTGTTTTCCGGTTATATTCAATCTAATGTTTTTGGTTGGCGTAAGGCTTATCTATTTTCTTGTAAGTCATACTTAAAGTCATACTGTTGCCTGAAAGAAGCTTTGTTTTGGCACTTCATTAATTTGACGTCATAAATACTATTTTATTATTTCGGGAACTTATCTTTTCATTCTGGGAAATTGGAAAAGTGGGAGGGTTGTGCGCACGTAATCCAGGATAACCTAACCGTCTGCTACTGACGTGACAGATGGCCGTCCTAAGTCGGCCCGGATTGTCCATTGGTCTCGTTGGTTTATGTGTAATCATTTGTGTTTGTTGTTTCTTTGTAATTTGACGTTCCTTTCGAAACCTATTCGAAACTTTGTTTTTAACTATAATAAAGTTACATCGGATCCTGACATACTTGAATCGTGTCCTGCTTCTTGAGAATGTGCAACTGTCAAATAACAGAAATAATTAAGTAAAACAAAGATTTTGCGATCAACAAAACAAGGAAATGCGCATTGTATTTTACATCCACACGCTTCAAATTAGCAGCGTAGCTGCCTATACGACCCCATAACATTCAAGGCAATCATTGCATTTTCTTCCTCCGTTTGACGGTGTGACAATATTTGTCGCTAAAACGTAACTTAAAGACATTGTACTACATGTAGATGATAATGGGGATAAACCCTGATTTGTAGTTCTGGATCTCTAGTTTCTAATTGGCTGATCGTTGATGGACATTATACGATATTGACCGCTTACGAAAAATATGACTTTACTTCTTTTCATATGGTGGAAGTTTTTGTTTGTTTGCTTTTGTTCCTGTTTTATCCTGATTTCGTATGCCTCGGTTTCTGATTTTCTGAATTATCGATTTTGTGCTGTAAACAGGGATATGGTCATTATCCATATTTGTCATTTGTATGCATTTTTATAGTTTTAACTGTCTGTTCATAATTTTCCATGCTTCATCCTTGTCTCATCATGAACATATTCTTAATTTGTCCATGCAAATTGTTTATATATAAATGAAACAGAAATAATACAAACAAAAAATGAAAATCAAACAAACAAACAAACCTACAACAATCAAAGACACTCTGATGAAAATACTAACCGAGAAGGCGATATAGAAATAGAAATGACCATACATTAAAGGATGCTCTATTCTATAGAAGGTCACCTACTAAATGGTGTACTCATCCGAAATACTTCTTCTCACATTTTCGAATATAACGCCCGACTATTATTTCTGATTTGAAAAATTGAATTGCTCGACAAAAAAAAAATTAGAACACTTCAAAATAATAAATTAGTGTAACCAGGTACAAAATAGCTTTCTCTGGGTTCCATGTGTTTCAGTTGGAAATAGGACATTCAGATCACTCAATAGGAACCTAAAACTGTCAATATGTATAACACTTGTCTCATGATGCAATCGAAAGATGTAGCTATACATGTGACAGAGGAAATTTGGACTTTTGATATAATTTTTTGTCGGCTATACATTTTATCAATTACTTTCCTTTTTACCGTATTTATTCTTTGAGACTTCCTTTTTGATCTTCTTTTTGGTACGGACGTCCGACGCTGAGCTGACAGCATCAGTCTTATCGTAATAAAAGTTTGCTTTCATTATTGTTGTATTATATCTTGGAATCTTTAATATTCGTAGTTTAAGATCGGAACTTGGATACATTGCACTGACTTCATTCCTTACGTCATACTTTTCATTCCTTTTCCCATACTTTTTACTTTATTCGGAGCGTTTCGGTAAAAACGGCCATCAAAGCACCAACATTCCAGGCTCCTGTCGAGCAATCTTTCCGTTGTCAACCGACGACAACACACACTTTTCTGCTTTTTATCTCCGGAATATATAGCTTTTCATTTGTTGTATCGTAGAAGTATGTATATAGTCTTAATTAATGTAGGATTTCTAATTACATTACCAATATTACGTATGACTATGTGGTGTTTGTGCTACGACAGCATCACAAAACAAAGCCCCCCCCCACACACACATTCTGTGACCCTTGAGGAATTTCCATTAAATCCCCTGAACGCCTTGAGGTGGTTCTCTAACCCATTGCATCATGAAAAGCATCTACTTAATTTGTAAAAGCTACGAATCTGAACGGAGGGAAAGTACAGATGATAAAAGGGAAAAATTGCACAACGTTAACAAAAGGCATATCTCGATGTCTAAAACAAAGAGAACGAAGAGTAGTACAAAAGTAAATGTCATGAGATACTTTTTATTATTTTATAGAAACTTCATGCGCAGTTTTACAATTCACGTATTTTCATTACAACTTGTCACAATCGGGGCTCCATACATGATCTTGACACGGCATATGAAAATGAGGTATTTTTCATGAATTTAGCAACAGGATGATATAATTCCACTTTCGGCAGTTACTTTTATCGAACATGCGTATATATATATATATACCGGTAAAAAGATACGATTTGATAGAAACTTTAACACGTGGTCAACCGAATCAAAATCTACGGAATCTTTTCTGGGAAATGACGCGTAACTTAAAAGTGTATACGCATTAGTTTTTTATATTTATTTTTAAGCGTCTAGAAAAATTATCGTTAAAAGGCCTATATTTCGATTCTTCATATTTCATAGAAAGCATAAAACTGCTTTTTTCGAAAGAAAGGGAAATATTCTACCTCTAAAACAATTCTTTATCATATTTACATATCTAATGCAAGGAATGTTGATCAGTCTTTTGCTTAAATGGATAGTAGCCAGGAGACCTAGAAAGTGGCTGGGGCGTCGCCCACTGTAAAAGGCCCAAACCTGTTGCGTCTACGGACACATACGCAACAGGTAATTTAGGTGTCCCTAGAATTAGTTTATATGACATTAGAGATGAAACATTTGTAGTAAGTAGCAACCATGAGTTTTGGTATAAACATGCAGATGGGTACATTAGAATCAAGTCCTGTAAGATTGAAGTAGTCGATATACGAAAAGAGCACAAATATTCGCCAAGCGATTGCTCAATTTCTAAGTGCGGCACGAAGAACTGCAAAACTTGTAACATCCTGATAACAGACATTTCATTCTCAAGTAATCTCACAAAACAAACATTTAACACGCATAGTTTTGAAAACCTAAGCTGTAAGACATCTAATGTTGTCTACGGAATAGAGTGCTCATTTTGTGGATTGATTTATGTACATGAAACCAAAGGTCAGCTCCGAACCCGAATGTCAGGACAAAAATAAATAATAAAGTCCACTCATCGGCATTTTGACCAGGCCGATCACTCTGTTTTATCTATGAGAGTCAGAATCCTGGAGAGAATTTATAACAGCCCACAAACAATTCCAATTTGAGCACACCTTTCCGTCGCAACAGAGAAGAGTTCTGGATAATAAAACTTAACACTGCAGCACCCTATGGGTGCAACGATAACATCAGCAGCATAGGAAACTTAACAAGTCCCGGTTGTCAATCGGTAAATGTGACTAGCTTATTCAACAGACCACAAAGAAGACCTCGAAGTCATGGCATTCGTAAATATAATGCCGTTCGAAAAGGAGATTTGCTTTGGAACAATTTTCACTTTCCTTTTTAAGAAATGACTGTCTTACTTTAGGTATTTATGGGTGTATCATTCTGGTTGGTAACGTGTAATGTAATAGCGTCAAATGTAATTTTGTTAATAAATTCTCACTAAATGCAAAACTTGAACGTAACGTCACAATAGCAACCCAAGTTACTGAAATATAATTCTAGTTGCCTAATGGGTGTTTAACATGGGGAATCTACAGGTAATGTAAATATTTTATAATGAACACTTTTTAATGTCCTTATATTGCAAATATTGAAAAAAAAATAAACTGATTAATTCGGTGCGTTATTCAATAGCGCCTCCTACAATACATTCCGAACTCGCATTGGATTCTGGATATTGTTTTCTCTCACTTGAGACTGATTTGTCCGCAAAATTAGTTGTCAGGAAATGTTGGCGATTTAAAAAATATATTTCAAGTGCTTCTTTAATTTGACAGCCACTTTCGATAATTTACATTGTTTTTATTTCAAATAATACGGAAGTGCTCCAACTCTTTACCTTCTCGAAGAAAATTTCAAATCAATTTTAATTCATCAATCAAGTGTTTGGGACAGTGATGTTTCCAGCAAAAGTTATTTTCAGGAACAGTCAAAATGCATTTCAGTAGCGCCCTCTGGTGTTATTTATTTGAATAAATTTGGGCATTGACTTTGCAAAGAGTGCTACGCTCCAAATTTCCTGTAGGTCCTTCAGTAACATAGTACAATAATATCTGTGACCAAAATAGCATTGGAGGATGCTGCTCAGATGTTAAGCTCCTTTAATTTCGATGATATTTTTGGATGAAATGACGACAAGTTTCAAAGAAACATTTGGATAATACTAGTGACAATATTATTTCATAAATAAACCACATTTAAAAGAATTGATTAAAAATCTTTTATTCCTCATCGTAATGTGGAAATACATACAAAATTCCATAACAATATAAGATAATATATCACGAAATATAAAATAATCAATTTTATAATACCACTTTCAATGAAAGTAATAATATCTTTACAAAGTTATTATGTCGTTTATCTGAATATCCATAACAACTAAATATTGACAATATCCCGTAAAACACCCCAAAACTGTAATTCCGAGCACCCATATTTTTGCCATAGCTTTAAATCGTTATACGTCAATATTATAGTGAAATACGTTTTATATGAAGTGAAATACTTGGTTTTTTAAAGTAAAATTTCCGGAAAGTTTTGAACCAAAGTGTATAAAAAGACAAATTCTGACTGTTGCTGTCTGTTGCTTTAATTCGAATGAAATAAAAGAACTCACTTCTCATATTTCATAACAAATTTATAGAACGGAGTACCATTTACGTTTGAACAACATTTACGAGTAGACAGGAATTACGAACCATACATTTAAGTTAAATAATATCAAATGAACAACCATTGGAACAAATGCAAAAAAAAAAGAAATTTAAAGACAATATAAAGACAATACAAAAAGAAACAATAAATGAGGTAAAAGTTACAAATCTTTCATACAATAACAATAAAAATAGGAATGCAGGCCTATACCTTATTTTGATGGAAGTAATGGTGAAAATACCGTTATGAACTGTCGACCCAATATAAATAAGTCTAATGATTTGGAAGTAGAAATTCCTTTTGGAATGAACTTTAATCAACAAAAAAAAAAAAAAAAAAAAAAAAAAAATAAAAAAATAAAAAAATAAAAAATTAAAAAAAAAAAGGAATATGAAATTCAGATACTTGATGATGAAATTTTTAACCAACTAACTTACTTAGATTTTTATTTTGATTTCAATGAATTTTGAATATCATTAATAAATCATAAATTAATAAATCATAAATGAGGACGAAAAGTCATGTCAATGAATGCATGTATGATGAGACCTTAATTACACTGTATAGAGATGCTGACATCACAAAATTTATCAATAATTATGTTCCCGCAAAAGAACATAATATGGTAAAAGTGAAGTTAGGTAAGATTCAGCATTACTTAAAATGATAAAATCTCTGGTAAAGTCTTCGACACAACCTCTTACATTTCTAATGTGCTCGGGCATAATGTTCCTGCTCACGTGACTTAGGGATTCAAAACTCCCACCAAGTACTTTCGACAACTCGCAAAGAATTCTTATCAGCTTAGTTGTTATTTCGTTGTATTTAGTAACGATAGACGACATATCTTTAACACGATTAGACGATGCATCGAATTGTGCTTGTTCGATGAAAACCATCAGTGTTGATAATCCCTTATAGTCTTCTTTGATATAATTGTTCATCTGAAAATACGGAAATTAATTACAAATTTAAAAAAAAGGATAATAGTATGTAAATAAAGCTTCTTTTAAAGTCATGATTCTAATCTTTTAAATTAATATATTGCTTAATCTACTGAAATGCACAGCTTGAAAAAACTTAATGATATTTACGAATAGGACTTTTTTTTATGCTGTTTCAGTTTAGGAAAATCTCAGAATCACAATTATTAGTCAACTAGTACTGCCTACCTCAGAAATTGAATTGTGACGTTGTTTGGAGTTGACCTGGTTATCGGAAATCCAGCTAACGGAAAGGAGAGTATCCGCTCATGGGGAAGAAGTTGTTGACCTGCGCTTAACTGAAGAACGTCCGAGTATAAATTTACGTTATATCAAAGTGGAATACAGGAAATTCATACGATAAATTTTATTTTTCCATTAATGAGTGACAAACAAGAATGATAGTATTAAATATTTATGTCTTTTATTTGTGCATTTTTATTATTGCCGAAATAATTTTAACTGACTTTGTCACATCACCGTTCAAAGTAATCAATGTTTAGTTTTTCGTCCGTTGGTTGGTACCTTTAAAAAAATTCACAGAAAACCAACACAAGTGAAAATTATTCTTACATGCATTCTCTATTTGGATATTTTTGAAACAATATTATACATCAATATTACATACATCATATCAATTGATACTTACATATGCCTGATATTGATTCTGGAACAAGTCAGCAAGTTCCCCTATTTGTATCTCAATCCTCCGTATAATGCTAGCCCGGGATATTTGAACATGAATCTGATTATTGAGGATGGCCATCAACTGACCAGATGTTTGTTGTCTACACGGCGACGTCCAGGGCCGAATTTCTACCATAGATGCCCAAATCTTCTCATTGTGTATGAGAAAACCAACAAAGTTGAAAAGGACAACAAGACCTGTTGAATGTATTATATTTCTAAAATTATGTTTTTGCTTTTCGAAAAAGAATATATTTTAATGGTATGCTATAATGATAAGGAAACCGCATGTTACCTCGACATGAAAACATATTTTAAATTTTCAAAGATATGTGTTGACCCTTTATTTCATCTGCCACGCAATCAAATAGTTTTGTCGACTAACTTATCGGCAAAGAACCACTTTCCAACACAAAGCAGTCTAGACCAATTTGTCTCACGGAAACAATTAACACATTGTACAATTTATGTAAAAGGAGAATTTAATTCAAGAAATCTCAGAAGCTTAATAAAATTTGTAAAAATGTCACTCTCATAAAATTGCTGTGAATGAATTATTTTCGGTTTACCTTTCATGATTGCTGTCCTAACAAAAACAAAAATCTCTTTCTTTTCAAATTTTATGTTGAAATAAAATGTATTTCTTTCAAATTCAGTCATTTTGTAATAAAAGATTGGGAAATTCATGTGTTAAACATAGCTGGAAACTAGAGGGAAATTATACGTGCGGCATGTACACCCACTAACGTTACACAATACCGTAGGAAGTGTTTCCGAGAGTTCGAAGTACATTTACATTTAAAACTGAGGATGCGCTTCCCTATTCATAGTCAATAAACCGGATAGAAGTTGGCGTCACTGATTTTTTTTCATGAAGAAAATCGAAGTAACCAAATTATGTTCGCTATAGAGCTGCTTTCCGTACAAGGATTTCTAAATACACAATAATGGTGCCGTTTTCAACACAGTTTAAAAAAAGAAATATATTTCTTTCCTCACAAGGGAAATTTTCGCATTTTTTTTTATTATTTTACTTATGTATTCAGTTGCTTTGCTCTTTCTCTCTTCTAAAATATGTATTTTGTTTTCCGGTTTTATTCAATTTAATGTATTTGGTAGGCGTAAAGCTTATCTATTTTTTGTAAGTCATACTGTTGCCTGAAAGAAGCTTTCTTTTGGCACTTCATCAATTTGACGTCATAAATATTATTTTGCTGTTTCGGAAACTTATCATTTCATTCTGGGAAATCGGAAAAGTGGGAGGGTTTTGCGCACGTAATCCAGGATAACCTCACCGTCTGCTACTGACGTTACAGATGGCCGTCCTAAGTCGGCCCGGATTGTCCATTGGTAGCGTTGATTTATGTGTAATCATTTGTGTTTGATGTTTCTCTGTGATTTGACGTTCCTTGTACCATTATGACCTTTCTCTGCGTGTCTTCTTTGTGTTTTTACAGTGAGTGTTTTAGGGGTTTGCTGTTGGTGCTGCAACTAGGTGTTGTTGGAAATCCCCTCCTTTCATTCAAAAATATCATCGAAATCAAAGGAGGTTATCATCTTAGCACCATCCCTCGAATACTATTTTGAAAATAGATTTTATTTGGATGTTCTACTGAATCGACCTCACGGGAAATTTGGAGCCGCTTACTCTCTGCAAAGTAAATGCACAAATTTAATTTAAAAAAATAAAACCAGAGGGCGCTACTAAAATGAATTTTGGCTGTATCCGAAACACGTGTCTGGTGATATTTTCTTCAAGAAGGTATAGTGTTGGAACACTTCCGTATAGTAGAGCAACCAAGTAGCCAAATTTGAAATTTCAATCAACATTCCTAACACAGGGCTAAATTTCATATCAAACGAAGGAATACAACGTGGGCCATCAGTTTGAGGTGTCGTAAAAAATTTGTACGGTCAGAATTTCTGTAATTTCACAGAAAAGATGGAAATTAGTAAAATTCAAAATCATAGATGTTTGAACAAAAACTAACTTCTTTTTACAAATCGATAGTCCAGGTGACCGAAATAAATGTCATTATGCTTATTGAAGTCAAAAGAAACTTTTTGGATTAAATTGATTTTTCAAATTTCAACTTCATGGATGAATGAGCACACATTCTAAGATAAATAGGTAAAATGGAAAAATTGCCAATGAGAAATGATATTTTGATCTGTAAATGTGTTTTTGGAAAGTTTGATAGAGATCGATTTAAAAACTTTAGAGTTAAAGACAATAAAACTGCCCCTCCCGATAACATTGTTAATAACAATTCACTGCAAAATAAACTAGATGTTTCCTCGGTACTGTTACGGAGTTAAACACTACATAATTACAGCAAAGTGCAATTTCAATATATAAATATGAATAAAAGTATTGTTTTATTTTGAAGGAGACGACGACAATAATTTTGAAAATAATGGTTTTTTTTTCTTTCTGTACTATTTCTATTCTGATGATTTTAAACATTGTGATATGGAAGCCTTCTGTCCATCCAATTACAGAAATAATTAAGTAAAACAAGGAAATGCGCATTGTATTTTACATCCATAAGCTTCAAGTTAGATAAGCAGCATAGCTGCTTATACGACCCCATCACATTCAAGGCAATCATTGCATTTTCTTCCTCCGTTTGACGGTGTGACAACATTTGTCGCTAAAACGTAACTTAAAGACATTGTGCTACATGTAGATGATAATGGGGATAAACCCTGATTTCTAGTTCTGGATCTCTAGTTTCTGATTGGCTGATCGTTGATGGACATTACACGAAATTGACCGCTTACGAAAAATATGACTTTGTATGCATTTTTATAGTTTTAACTATCTGTTCATAATTTTCCATGCTTCATTCTAGTCTCATGGACATATTCTTAATTTGTCCATGCAAATTGTTTACATATAAATGAAACGGAAATAATACAAACAAATAATGAAAATCAAACAAACAAACCCACAACAATCAAAGACAATTTGATGAAAATACCAACCGAGAAGGCGATATTGAAATAGAAATGACCATGAATTAAAGGATGCTCTATTCTACAGAAGGTCACCTACTACGCACATAGTGAATGGTGTACTCATCCGAAATACTTCCTTTCACATTTTCGAATACAACGCCTGACTATTATTTCTGATTTGAAAAATTGAATTGCTCGACAAAAAAAAAAAAAAAAAAATAGAACACTTCAAAATAATAAATGAGTGTAACTAGGTACGAAATAGCTTTCTCTGGGTTCCATGTATTACAGTTGGAAATAGGACATTCAAATCACTCAATAGGCACCTAAAATTGCCGATATGTATTACACTTGTCTCATGATGCAATCGAAATGTTGTAGCTATACATGTGACATAAGAAATTTGTACTTTTGATATATTTTTTTAGTCATCTATACATTTTATCAATTACTTTCCTTTTTAACCGTATTTATTCTTTGAGACTTCCTTGTTGATCTTCTTTTTAGTACGGACGTCCGACGCTGAGCTGACAGCATCAGTCTCGTCGTAATAAAAGTTTGGTCTCAATATTGTTGTATCGTATCTTGGAATCTTTAATATTCGTAGTTGAAGATCGGAACTTGGATACATTGCACTGACTTCATTCTTTACGTCATACTCTACATGCCTTTTTTTTAAAATACTTTTTACTTTATTCGGAGCGTTTCGGGAAAAAACGGCCATCGAAGCACCAACATTCCAGGCTCTTGTCGAGCAATCTTTCCGTTGTCAACCGACGACAACACACATTTTTCTGCTTTTTACCTCCGGGATATATAGCTTTTCATTTGTTGTATCGTAGAAGTATGTATACAGTCTAAATTAATGTAGGATTGCTAATTACATTACCAATATTACGTATGACTATGTGGTGTTTGTGCTACGACAGCATCACAAAACAAAGCCCCCCCCCCATTCTGTGACCCTTGAGGAATTTCCATTGGATCCCCTGAACGCATTAAGGGGGTTCCCTAACCCATTGCATCATGAAAAGCATCTACTTTATTTGTAAAAGCTACGAATCTGAACGGAGGGAAAGTACGGATGATTAAAGGGGAAAATTGCACAACGTTAACAAAAGGCATATCTCGATGTTTAAAACAAAGAGAACGAAGAGCAGTACTAAAGTAAACGTCGTGAGATACTTTTTATTATTTTATAGAAACTTCATGCGAAGTTTTACAATTCCCGTATTTTCATTACAACTTGTCACAATCGGGGCTCCATACATGATCTTGACACTGCATATGAAAATGAGGTATTTTTCATGAATTTGTCAACAGGATGATATAATTCCACTTTCGGCAGCTACTTTTATCAAACATGCCTATATATATATACCGGAAAAAAGATACGATGTGATAGAAACTTTAACATGTGGTCAACCGAATCTTAATCTACGGAATCTTCTTTGGGAAATGATGCTTAACTTAAAAGTCTATACGCATTAGTTTTTCATATATTTATTTATAAGCCTCTAGAAAAATTATCGATAAAAAGGCCTCAGAAATAAGTAAGGGTTATTCTACTGTTTCCGAGGGCGTAGCCCGAGGAGCAGTTGAATAACCCACTTGTTGCACGGCAATTGTTAGGCCATCAAACAATTGTCACCGATGATTGACTAATTATACGTCGCCATTCCAAGTAGGAGAAAACTACTCATGGTCAGTAAATAGATGAGAATTTTATGCATTTGAAAAATTCATTTCAAAGAAAATAACGGAAAGAAAATCAGAAGAATTTGGTCCAGTCTATCAATTGAATGAGAGAAAATTAAAAAAAAAAGTGATATTTTAATTTTTCAAAGTAAATAGATTACATAGGAAGCGGATTTAAAGAGTTGCGGTTTAGGATTCCCCTGTACAGGTTTTCCAATAAATATTAAAAACTACGGGAATATTCCGCTATTGTTATATCTTTATTTCTGTTCAAAACTATTCAAGGGTACCAGTCAGTACATTATGAATCGAAATCAGACTATTCAATCGAAATCTTCCGAGTTTTGTCTGGTTTCGTTGGTAGTTGATCCTATGCAGATTGAAACATTTTAAAACGCATGGATCTAGAGTGAACATGGAGTCAGGTATCATCCCTTCCCCAGGCAACCCCCCGGCTGGAATTTGCAAAAAAAATGATGTAGTCCTATTTTCCCCTATTTTATTTCAAAATCAAAGACTGGACCCTTTAACTAACGGGCTGGACCCGCCTCCTGGAAAAAAATCTAGATCCGCCCGTGACATTTAAAATAGTTGTTCAAACCTTCAATCGTGGGATTTTTTTCCTATTAAAACAAGTTTAGTTATATAGGGAACATTCGTTTCCTTTTTTAAACGAGAGGCAACGGACGTCAGGTCAGTTAAGGATAGTTAACGACTCAGTTGGTCATTCAGTGATTAGTTCAATCATTAATTTAATCATTGCTTCACAATGAAAAATATTGCACCGTCTGGAAAGGTGTAAATTACCGTCTACAGCGTAGACCGTGCAACAATAAACATATATTTGTCGATGTATGTTTCGAGACAAAAATTCAGTCTTGAGGCTTTAAAAAAAATATAAACACGGATTCTTCATATTTCATAGAAATTTGCATAAAACTGCTATTTTTCGAAAGAAGAGAAAATATTCAACCTCTAAAACAATTCTATATCATATTTACATATCTAATGCAAGGAATGTCGAGCAGTCTTTTGCTGAGGGCATGTCATTTCTGAATGAAAGAATTTTAACGATTTTATGATAACCATATGAAAATATAGTATCCATGTCACTTAATCATTTTATGAAGGAAAATTAACAGGTCCGTGATGAAAATAAAGATTTATGCTTATTTGAAAACTGGGTAAAAAAAGCCGGAAATTTGTTGCTAAAAATAGCATATTTGTAAAGAAAATACAAAAAGTGTTGAAATGCACTCATTTGAATTTTATTTTACTTTTCTTTGTTTTTATACAATAAAACAGGTTAGAAACTTTGTATAAAAGTAGAATTTGATAAAGTGCTACCTTATGTACTAACTTCACCGATAATTAATAATTTTCTAGATTTTACACAAAAATAACGAAATTCATCCAAGTTAAGGTCAAAATTTCAGAGATACCGAATTTCAACGTTTTTTTTCAAACACACAGTAACACGTGCTCCTAGGGAAGACTTCAAAATATTGAAGAAAAAGTATATGTCCGTGTTCAAATAAGAGAGAACGGACGCCCACAAATAGTGTCAATTTGTGGTTTTCTTGAAAAAGTGTCAGAGTTGAAAATTTGCCTTATTTTGGGTGGAATTTAAATAATTTATAATTTTTCGGTATTCATCAGCCAAAAAATGTTTAAATCAATAATATTCCATACGTAAAACAAAATTCATTGGTAATTACTAACGTAAAAGAAATCCGAACAGTTAAAAAAAGTACCTCCACGTCAATTTTTACAGAAATTACCGCGAAACATTTTCTTACGCATACTTCATTCATTTTAGATCAAATTTTCAAACTTGGCCGCTTTAATTTGTCTAATGAATTAAAGTCTTAAAAAGAGTAAGAAATGATACATTGGCCATAATAAATTGAAATATCTATAAAAGTCAAGTTCAATGAGTGCTAAAACAGGACATGCGCAAGAATAGTCCAAAATCGTGACCAATGACGCACCTTAAATGGATAGTACTCAGGAGACCTACAAAGTGGCTGGGGTGTCGCCCACTATAAAAAGGCCCCAACCTGTTGCATCTACGGACACAAACGCAACAGGTAATTTAGGTGTCCCTAGAATTAGTTTACATGACATTAGAGATGAAACATTTGTAGTAAGTAGAAACCATGCGTTTTGGTATAAACATGCAGATGGGTACATTAAAATCAAGCCCTGTAGGATTGAAGTGGTCGATATACTAAAATGACAAATATGGATAATGACCATATCCCTGTTTACAGTACAAAATCGATAATTCAGAAAATCAGAAACCGAGGCATACGAAATCAGGATAAAACAGGAACAAAAGCAAACAAACAAAAACCTCCACCATATGAAAAGAAGCGAACTCCCGATATGAGAGTGAGACCAGGTGCCCAGGAAGAGTAAGCATCTCCTGCTTGCATGCAACACCCGCCGCTTCAATTCGGTAGAACTGTCACATTCGGTAACTTCCATTTCGGAAGACATGGAGTACAATCTTGGGTTGGATGGTTCAAATGGTCTACGACAGAATATCACCCATCATTCTGGAGAGTGGGACATCATAGTGTATGACGAGTTCCCCATATCGACCGTAGAACTTCCTCAGTGACGATGTTAGTCGGTCACAAGCATATCCCTGACTGAGAAGCTTATCTGAAAGACGCCTAGCTCTCAGAACAAAATCCGTATATTTCGCACTTGCTCTGGCATAGCGTATCAACTGAGATATGAACACGCCATAAGCAGGCGATGAAGGAATGTTGCTACTCAGAAAAGGAAAGTTTGTAATGCTGAAATTGAAGTCGTCACGTTTGTCATAGAGTGAGGTGTTCATGTGACCATCAGTGTCGTAGGACAACATTATGTCCAAATAGGATGCTGAATTATTTGTCTCTGTAGTTTCTTTGACTTCAAGCTCTGAAGGATAGATACTGCTCAGGAAATCCGCGAATTTTGGATTATTGATGGACAACACATCGTCTATGTATCTGTAAGTGAAGTTGAAGTCAGAAGCTAAGTATCTTTTCCCTTCAGAGACCAGAGATTGAATGAATTCAGCTTCGTACGAGTAAAGAAAAATGTCGGCAAGGAGTGGGGCATAATTGGTCCCCATTGGAATTCCGACAATTTGCTGGAAGACCTTTCCTCCAAACACCACAAAAATGTTGTCGATCAAAAAGTTTAACATCTGAATAATATCTGTTTCAGTGTACTTATTTTCAGAATCGGACTTTTCTTTTAGAAAGTAGGTTTTGTCATAGTTCACAACAATAAATTTGTATTTACGATTACCGTTCTTACTTGTAAACGCGTTACTTATTATTTTTGCGAGTCTTTCTTTCAATTTAGAATGTGGAATTGTAGTGTAAAGTGTCGAAAAATCAAAGGCTTTGATCGAATGAACTTTACTAAAATGAGAGGATTTCAGATGTTCTAAAAGTTCCTTCGAATTCTTTAAAATCCACATCTGGTTGATACCACTGCGAGAATATACTGTCGAACAATATTTTTGAAGCCCAGATTTGATTTCCGATAAAACTTTGGTGAGTAAGATCGATACAGATTTGGTAGAACATTTTGAGCACCAATTTTCCCCAAAAGAGCACCAATTTTCCCCAAAAGAGCACCAATTTTCCCCAAGCGATTGCTCAATTTCTAAGTGCGGCACGAAGAACTGCAAAACTTGTAACATCCTCATAACAGACACTTCATTCTCAAGTAATCTCACAAAACAAACATTTAACACGCATAGTTTTGAAATCCAAAACTGTAAGACATCTAATGTTGTCTACAGAATAGAGTGCTCACTTTGTGGATTGATTTATTTTAGTGAAACCAAAGGTCAGTTCCGAACCAGAATGTCTGGACATCGGTCAGAAATAAATAATAAAGGAAGTGAACTTCTTTATCGGCATTTTGACCAGGCCGATCACTCTGTTTTATCTATGAGAGTCAGAATCCTGGAGAAAATATATCACCCCACAATCAATCCCAATTTGAGCACATCTTTCCGTCGCAACAGAGAAGAGTTCTGGATAAAAAATCTTAACACTGCAGCACCCTATGGGTGCAACGATAATATCAACAGCATAGGAAACTTAACAAGTCCCGGTTGTAAACCGGTAAATGTGACTAGCTTATTCAACAGACCACAAAGAAGACCGCGAAATCATGGCATTCGTAAATATAATAGGCCTGGGATACATAGTTTCTCCTTCAATGGCTTGGTTCCATTTTTGAATGAGCCTCTAGGCCTGCATTATATTCGCACCAAATTATACTCTGTTCCTTTACAGAAGTTACACGAAATCTACGAATAAACGAAGGACCTCACATTTACAGACACACGTTCCCCAGAATACAGACTACTAGGAGTCAGCAGCATCTTGGACATTTCTACTTTTCGTTTATTTCAAGCAGTTAGATCAGATCAATCATAGGAGAAAACAAACCGTCCTTTCATTAAAGTAAGATTTGCAAACAAAGGTATTGATAAATTGAATCTTGGTCAAATTTTGAATCACAAAACAGTCACAGAAAAAATCCCACCATATTTCAAAAGAAAAGAAACTCCTTTAATTTCCTATAGCTACAAACCAAAATTTGCGTCTAAAATCTACAATTACAAACGAATCTTACAGTGTATCGATTTAAGTAATCCCTCACTACATCCACTTCCTTGCTAATGTTCTTCGTCGGATTACAACTACTCTCCTTGTGGACATGTTATTACTGGTGACCTTAGTATAGTCAAGAACCACAAGTTGAGAGAAATGTTAAAAAAGGGTCCCAAATACAGAGAAAGTATGTCCTTGACATGGAACCAAAATGTCAAAATTATCATGGACTCTTGTGAGGAATATGCAAGACGTTGGGCAAAGAAAGAGGATGTACAGCTCGACACCATTTCCGAATGAATAAAATCCATCAGAGGGTTAATTTTATCTAGAATTTACCGATTTAAATCAACTATGAACAACATATTCGAGTCTATCTTTAAAGACCATGATGTTATCACATAGCTTACCTACCTCCAAGAACATTATGTCATCACACCAGCAGACACAGCCTCAAACAATTACACATTTACTTGCAAAAAGTACTATTTCGACAGTCTAGTTAAAGAGTTGGGTTTAAATTCGACACCTGGAAATCCCACTTACACCCCAACAAACCTCTCTGCCTCTGAAATAATAACCACAAATCAGCTCTTGCTCCCTTTGGCTTCAACACTAACAATTTAGATTTAGATTTACCATACTTATACTGCATGCCTAAAATGCATAAGAATCCGTACAAACAACGTTCCATCGCTGGTTCCTCAAAATGTTCTACCAAATCTGTACCGATCTTACTCACCAAAGTTTTATCTGAAATCAAATTCTGGGCTTCAAAAATATTGTTCGACAGTATATTCTCGCAGTGGTATCAACCAGATGTTGATTTTAAAAAATTCGAAGGAACTTTTAGAACATCTGAAATCCACTCATTTTAGTAGAGTCCATTCGATGGAAGCCTTTGATTTTTCGACACTTTACACTACAATTCCACATTCTAAATTGAAAGACAGACTCGCAAAAATTATAAGTAATGCGTTTACAAGTAAGAACGGCAATCGCAAATACAAATTTATTGTTGTTAAATATGACAAAACCTACTTTGTAAAAGAAAAGTCCGATTCTGAAAATAAGATGTTAAACTTTCTGATCGACAACATTTTTGTGGTGTTTGGAGGAAAGGTCTTCCAGCAAATTGTCGGAATTCCAACTGTGCCCCACTCCTTGCCGACATTTTCCTTTACTCGTACGAAGCTGAATTCATTCAATCTTTGGTCTCTGAGGTAGCGTACAACTGCCAAAAGCATTTTTCGCAGTCGGCTTGAGAGGCCTTAACACATTTTCCAAATTGGTTATATTTCCCTTTTATCTATATCAGGAATTTATACCCTGGTAACATTAGTTTCGCACAAAAGGGGAAGAACTCTTACAGGAGTGTAACGCCACCTTAAGCTTTTTGTTATCCCCCCTTTTGAGACAAGTTATGTTGTTATATCAAATTATAGCGAGCGAAGCTCGCCCTTATGGTAACGCGTATACACATATCTTATTGAGAAAATATGCTGAATCAAAGAATGAGAATGTACTACTATGCTTTCAAAAAATTTCGTCCCCTCGCAGACAGAGTTGCTGCGGAGATGCTGGATATTGCCATTTAAAATATTTTTTCGACTCTAAGTAGACGTATATGTTATACTCAATTTTTGTTTATAAGTTCAATTTATTGAAAATATTTTTCATAAATCAGGTAACGATAAAGCATAAACAAGGCCGCGTAACCACGGGAAATCAGACATTTCCGGTTTTAAATGAGACGTTTCGCTCTGATTGCTTTTCTCGTCTCGGGTGGTTTCGTACTGTCAGAAGTCGGAATATGTTTGTTTTTTATTTTGTTCTTAAGTAATTTATTTTCAGCTAGCCTAAACATTATTCTTACAAAATAAAAATGAATTATAAAGAACCATATTTTAAGCCCCCCCCCCCCCCCTTAAAATGTTCATCTGCTGGTTTAGATCAATTTTACAAATGCTTCTGTGTTTCCACTCGCCTTAAACTACCTTTTTTGGCAATCATCAAACAGAAAGTTTTGTAAGATATTAAGATAATTATATAAACCATCATTGTCAAAATAAAAAAAAATCTTTTTTTAATTCATATAATCATATCTTTTTTCTCTCCGCTCGCACAAAAGGCTTTGCCTTGATTCATATTAAGATATTCCACATTATTTAATACATTTGTTTCTGCGATATGCATAATAAATTTGTCGCAACACTCCGTCAAGGTCAAATGCACACCTAACGAATAACCCCTCATAGACCTCATAGTAGCCAAATTAGGGAAGTGAACAAATTTAAGTAGACATTATTTTTCATACAATTTTAGTCAAAGCATACAATAAATAGATGAATTAGGACCAAAATGGCCATCTGTGAGAGTGGTTGCTATGGTAACGATATTATGTATTATCTTGCAGCTCGCGTTGTTTTCCACAAGTAATCGAGTAAGTGCGCAGAGTATTAGTCATTTCATTCCGAACGGTTGCCATGGTAACCCAATTTTAGCAACATTTTACATCAAAGTAAAGTTTTTGACATTTCTTTCATCTTTTGGTACCAGTCATTTTGTTTCCTGCTTTCTTAATTTGTCTCAACGGGATGGCTAAGAACATATGATGCCGCAGATGAAACCCCCTTTTCTGAAAATGGGTCCATGTACAAGGGCAGCTAAAATTTTCATAACAATCAAAAAATTTTGTATAATTACTTTACCACTCCAGTTATGGTACATTATGATACAGCAATGTCGTACCCTTAATATAATACAAACTGTTACCATGGTAACCAATGTTGAAAATTTGAACCTTTGCGACATATATGCTTAAGGTAGCGTACAACTGCCAAAAGCATTTTTCGCAGTCGGCTTGAGAGGCCTTAACACATTTCCAAATTGGTTGCCATGGCAACAACTTTTTTCTTTATTTTACCAAATAAATTGAACAATGGGACTTCAAAGTACCACAGAGAAGTAACTTGTTTGTTCTATCACAATAGCATAGTCAGAAGGGCTAGCCTTGTATGATGACAAATACCAGTAAAAAATAGGGTGAATTTTGGGAGGAAATACCTCTTTTCGTGAATCCCTCGAAGGAAGCACAGAATTTTCTCAGAATTTTTCAACTTCAAAATAACTTGCAAATTTCCTCCTCTTTCAAATGATACCAAATTCATCAGTACTTCCCAGATTCATTTTCTCAGTAATTAGAGAATCCCAAAAGACACCTACCTAAAACTTTGCTTTGGAGCACATGTACAGGGCTACTTTCTGTTTGCACCGGATATTGTCAAGTGACTGAGAAAAGGATGCTGGAACGGGTTTCCTACAAACTAATCCGGCTTTTTCCCTTCTAAACATCTGCATCAGCAATTTAAAATTCAAAAATCACTATTCTATATCACTGTTCCTCATCATATTTCCCTTTTATCTATATCAGGAATTTATACCCTGGTTACATTAGTTTCGTACAAAAGGGGAAGAACTCTTACAGGAGTGTAACGCCCCCTGAAGGGAAAAGATACTTAGCTTCTGACTTCAACTTCACTTCGGAGCTTGAAGTCAAAGAAACTACAGAGACAAATAATCATCATCCTATTTGGACATAATGTTATCCCACGACATTTTTGGTCACATGAACACCTCACTTTATGACAAACGTGACGACTTCAATTTCAGCATTACAAACTTTCCTTTTCTGAGTAGCAACATCCCCTCATCGCCTGCTTATGGCGTGTTCATATATATATACGGATTTTGTTCTGAGAGCTAAGCTTCTCAGTCAGGGATATGTTTGTGACCGACTAACATCGTCACTGAGGACGTTCTACGGTCGATATGGGGAACTTGTCATACACTATAATATCCCACTCTCCAGAATGGAGGATGATATTCTGTCATAGACCATTTGAACCACCCAACCGAAGATTGTACTCTATGTCTTCCGAAATAGAAGTAACCGGATGTGACAGTTCTACCGAATTGAAGCGGCGGGTGTTGCATGCAAGCAGGAGATGCTTAGTCTTCCTGGGCACCTGGTCTCACTCCCATATCGGGAGTTCGCTTCTTTTATATGGTGGAGGTTTTTGTTTGTTTGATTTGGTTCCTGTTTTATCCTGATTTTTTATGCCTTCGGTTTCTGATTTTCTGAATTATCGATTTTGTGCTGTATACATGGTCATTATCCATATTTGTCATGCAATGACTCTCTGTACAAAACAGAACCAAATATAGGAATATGGAGGAGGTAATTGATAAATATTTTAATTTTAGTTTTCACGGCTTTATCATTTTTAACCCAATTTAATTTAAACATAATCTTACCATGATATATTCTTTACGACAGCTGTTCTTGAAGGCAGGGGTATTCAGCTAAAAGTTAAAACCAAATTCAGGCCTGTGTTAGAGGATTTGATTAAACTCGAAAACTAAGCCCCTTTTACAATTTGGTCGCTCTACTAGTATTATTAATATAAACACTCCCCGTGACATGGATTTTTTGAGTGTATTAATTACTTCTTTCCAGCTCTGTCGCTTGAAAGAAGCTATGTTTTGGCACTTCATCAATTTGACGTCATAAATATTATTTTGCTATTTCGGAAACGCTATTTCAAAAATAAAATCGAAATTAAGGTTTTAATAGAGTAAACCCATTAGCCTCTAAGCTATTTTGGCCCCGGTCAGTTTTCTTTATATAAAATGTCAGAGACTGATATTGCTATAGTGTGTATGATAATTAAAATAAAGGCTAGTTTTTAGGTATCATTAAATTCTGTAAAATTTTTGGAAGATTTTCATGGGTTTTATTTTTAGATATGCATTTAATTATCAAACAGAAAGGAGTCACATGATAGAAGTGATTTCCGGTGAGGGGCTCAGAATGGGGACTCGTGAATATTGGTACTTCGTGATGTATTGTTGATTTCTCAAAAACGAATCGGCGGATCCCTTAATAATTTGGATATATATTATAGACAGATACAAAGTACAGACTGATATATATCTTATGTTCAGCATTCTTCTGGAACAGTATTCAAATCGGGATCAAAATCCATGTTGTCAAATCCCAATTTTTCTCTACTTTCACTTTCTCTCGAACTCGTGGTGTGGTTAGACTATTGTGTAAGTATGTATCATTCAGTTGAGATTAAATCTACAAGAAATTATCTTTCCATTGATATGTGGATTTCTATATCTTTCTTCTTAAGTAAGTCTGTAAATGACGTCAACTTTTGTATGTAGAAGTGTAGTTTTGGACACTGAATGTTTACGCTATTGTAACCTAACGGAGGTAAACATCTTACATGTAGCACCATCCCTACAATACTTTTTTGAACATATACATGTATTTTATTTGGATATGATACTTGATCGACTCTACAGGGAATTTGGAGCCGCATACACTCTGCAAAGTAAATGCACAAATTTAATTTCAAAATATAACCAGATGGCGCTACAAAAATGGATTTTGGCTGTGTCTAAAATCACTTTTGCTGGAAGCATTACTGATGAGGAATTTATATCCGAAACACTTGTCTGGTGCACAATAAATTGGCTTGAAATTTTCTTTAAGAATGTATAGAGTTGGAACACTTCCGTATAATTACAGAATTCAAGATTATGATTCAGGAAGACGAGTGAATATGGACAGGATAAAATAACTTTTCAATCTAACATTTAAAGCGCCTTATGGTAAAAGAAGGCATTTTATAAAATAAAACTATTCCGTCCATTGTTTTAATCAAATTATCAAACATTTTGTGTAATCAATCAGCAAAGCATACAAATATCCTTTTATAAATTTAAAATCCCCTATCTAATCGACGATGCAGTCAGTGGAGCAAGGTAAAAAACAAAGCCCAAAATCATGAACCATTTTCATGTTACCGTTAGACTTGCATTTTAAACGCTGCAAGACCCGACATCACAACTTTTGATGTTATTTTTCATTATGATGTCATGGATCTGGGTTGACGTCACAGTTAAAAGTTACGTCAAATGTTGTTATGTCAGGGGTTGGTGTGTTTAAAATTTAAGCCTACTGTAATAATGTGAAAATCATCTTTTTAAAAATCAAAGGGCCTTAAAATTTTGAAAAAATATAAAACAGGAATTGCTCCAAGAAGAATCGGACAAATAACACAGCATCATAGAAACACGAAGGACAACTTTATATATGTTATGTATGTAAGTAGGTAGGACCGAAAAGGATTTTTTTATTTCATTAAAAAAAAGAAGGTCGCACATTGGCCCAAGTATCAGAACTAGGAAATAATTGTAATATTGTAAATGGAGCTAGCTTGCAAATACAAAATGAGAATCCTAAATTGATAATCACTGGGCATACAAATCATAATAAACTTGACCAAACAAATTAACTAGAATTATCTGCAAAGAAGCAAAGGTGAATCCCGAAGAAGATGAAGATGAGATCAGATCCCCTTGGGGAGTAGACATATCCTTCTTACTAGCAACAACCGTCAGAAAAAGTGAAAACCAGTGAATGTGGCAAGGGGGTTGGAACGTGTTTATGTAGAATATCTCTCAACATTGCGAGACAGTTATTTATTTCATTGTATCGTCAAAGGAAATTAGAAAGAACCTGACGATAATCTCAACAGCACTCACAATAGAACACCACATAGAGCATCGACGGATCCCTAGCAAGCTAGAGGTGGGACCAAGTGCCCGGATGGAGTAAGCATCCCCTGTTTGGCAAGCCGCACCCGCCGTCGATGTTCACGTGCGAAACTGAAAACAATATCTACATAACATACACTGGCTGAGGCTATGTCTATGTAGAAAGTGCTATGGCGACCATGTCAGGGAAAGACATTTAAAACACTCACTGCCGAAGGAAATTGCAGTGACTAAGTAAGTCTCTCATATATATAGCCTTTGTTGATTAGTTTCTCGCCTAGAAGATTTGCCCTAAGAAAAACGTCGTTGTAGTATAAGCTAACACTAGAATAACGTTACGTTATCAATTTCGATATGAATACGCCAAAAGGCAAGGGACGAAGCGATATTTCTTCTCGTGGAATTTATGTTTTAATGTGGAACGGAGTTAATGCCTTCATTGCCCTCTGTCAACACAGGAACATATTGCGCTAAAAGATGGGAGGGGATCTCCAACCAGACCCGGTTGCAGAACCAACAGTAAAATAGCCGATGCCAAAACACAGAGAAGACGAGCGCAGTAAGAGACGAAAAAAATACATACGACATAGAAATATTAAACACGAAAGACTGGCCATATTTCATTGTCTTGATTGAGGATCATTAACGTGCATGTTTGGTCCATGCTGCAATGATGCTATGAATTGGAAGACGTAACAATCTTCTTTTAGTGTTCAAAGTTTCAAAACAGTTTGTTCAAAAATAGATTTGAAATGAATTTTAAAAACATTTTCACCAAAAATCTTGTTTATCCTCTTGACGGCATTAACCTTTGACCTTGAAAATCTAAAGGGCTCTATTACTTATTAAAGTCAATCTACATGGCAACTTTGAATGTCTTAGCTCAAATGGCTTTGTCTTATTTACAATACCAACAGCATTAACAGATATGGGCATGTACCTCCCCACCCTCCTTTCCACTCACTCAATACATCTTTTCTCAAATATAAGAAAAACATGTGAAAGGTCATGCCTTCTCCTGTAAGTATACAAATTTTCAAAACAATTTGAGCAAAAATAAATTTTAATGCATTTTTTTTTTTTTAATATTCTTACCACAAAAATATATTTTTAGTCCCAAAATCACCTTGCCCTTTGACACCTGACCTTTAAAAAGAAGAAAAATATTCTGTTCGCTAAATCCAATCTACATGGCAATTTTGAAGTTCTTAGCTCAAACGGTATGATCAGATCTCTATCTTTTTACAAGGGGACAGACGAAGACGATGCAATCAAAATAAAAATACGTCAAAAACACCGAATTTAACAATTAACTTGGTAAAACTTCTTTCCTGCACGTCGTAAGTGACGGGTGTTGCTAGCAAACAGGAGATGATTACTTTCCCCGGGCACCTGATCTCATCTCCATTGCGCAGTTACTTTTGCTTCTTTGCAGAATGTTTAAGTTGATTTTATTATTTCAATCTCCATAGAAGTTTTTGTAGAATTTATTGTAGGTGGCGCTGTAGAAATCAATCAATGCGGCGCCGAACACATGTTGGAATTTTGTATAAGTTTGGAAATGCTAAAGTTGATTATTGTACTATTTTAGTGTTCGCTGTGTTTTTATTTTGTTATGGCAGATTCAAAAATAAATAATAAAGTTTTGCAGGCTTTAAGATCAACGAAATTGCATTTATCAAATAAAGAGTGAATCAATTTCTTTAACGAATTTATTCAGGGTGGCGCTGTTTACAACGATTTTGGTCATTTCGTGGCCGATGAGCGAAACTAATACAAAAATTAGAATGGGCCTTGGGCTTCCTTTTTGGCCCTAGCTACTTAAATACTAAACTTGCATTGGATATGTTACATGAATCGTGTGATATATGAAAGTATTCTACATTGCCTTGGACTGGAGAAGGTTTATTAGATAAGTTGTCCTTCGTGTTTCTGTGGAGCTTGTGTCATTTTCTCCGTCTGTTTGTCCTATTTTCTAATAATATATTCCCGCATTTCGTAGTATACCGGGAAAATGCTGTGTAATGTTCCGAATATTCTGTAATTTGTTATGAACGTATCTAAGGTTATAGGGGTAGGGCCACGAAACCCCTTAATCGGCCCTATTTTATTCATTGAATATTTTTTTACCATCTTTTGTCAATAATGTATAAATGACGTCACATGATGAAATCATAGGATTTTTGGAGAGTTGTCCTTTTATTAAAAGTGGGAAACATAATTGATTTTTATGCTGAATATCAAGTATTTCTCATGAAGTTTAATTTTAAGGAAAATTGCAAGGCTGATTTAGGGGCTTCGTGGCCCTACCCTGTTGTCATTCTTTAGCCGACTTTTGAGCAGTGAAAACCAAAATTTTTATCTGTAACTTTGTTTTTGAGCTTTCATTCACAAAAAAAATGAAATGAAATAGGAATAACAAATGACTGATGAAAGATTGATATCTTTCCCAGTTTCAAAGTATTTATTTTTTACCGTAAGAAGCTGAAATGTTTCAATAATACTTCTAGGTATCTGGATGATATTCTAACCATTGACAATCCTGCTTTTGAATTATATAAGAATGAAATTTATCCACAAGAATTAACCCTTAACAAGGCAAACCTTTCAAATACAGAAACACCCTTTTTGGACCTAAATATCAAAATTGTAAACGGAAAGATTCATACAAGTGTATATGACAAAAGGGATGATTTTGGATTCAACATAGTAAATTTTTCCTGGCTTGACGGTGATGTTCCAAGATTACCGTCATACGGCATTTACATATCACAGCTCATCCGGTACGCTAGAGCATGTACTGATATTTTTGATTTTCACAGTAGAAATTTACAAATTACCAAAAAACTTTTAGGTCAAGGTTTCCGCTTTCATAAACTAGTCAAGACTTTCTGGAAATTTTACAAAAATTACAGTCAACTTCTTTTAAAATTCGGAACTATACATGCAACAGAGTACATTACTATGGGTATTACACAACCTGTCTTTTATGGTGATATGGTAAACAAAATAAAAAGGATCAAAGGTAGGCAACATAACCATCGAAAATGCGTCAGAATCATCGAACGCCTTTTATACCGTGGATATGATCCTAATGTCACCAGACGGACACTAGGCTTGGTACTTGACCAATCTACAGTCTTGTACAAGCGCATCCTTGAGACTTGCACTCTGACTAACTGTGACGACGGGACTCCATGACGGGCCCTGTCCAAACCTCTTTAGAGAAGACAGGGCCCGACCACCTGTCCTCTCCGAATGTCAATCGGACTCCTCGGGTGATTACATACATGAGCTCGCTACAGCCGGCAGAGCACGGACTGTATTAAGCATTCCCTCTTTTTATATCCATTTACATATTCATCTGTGTCTCTGGGGCCTCTGCGTTTCGCGGTCTTGTTTGTGTGATGTCATCTTACAGTGGGGAGGTTGATTTACACCACAATTGTACGTTCTTCGAGACCTCTGGGTAATTGGAGAAGTGAGAGGGTTGTGCGCACGTAATCCAGGATAACCACACCATTTGCTACTTACGTGACAGATGGCCGTCCAAAGTCGGCACCGGTTACCCATTGGTCTCGTCGGTTTATGTGTAGTCTTTTGTGTTTGATGTTTACATGTCGTGTGTCTCTTTTCCGTCTCGTGCTGTACCCGTCTTTTGTGTTTTTGCATCGGGTGTTTTGGTGTTTTACTGTTGATGCTGCAACGGGGTCTTGTTGGAGATCTCCTCCCTTCTTTTTATATCTACACTTATTTCGTGTTGCAGTGTGGAGTTGGTAAAGCAATTCCCCGCGACCCGATATTTGAAAGAAAGGAGGGGATCTCCAACAACACTAGGTTGCAGCACCCACAGCAAAATCCCCAAACACCCATGCAAAAAACACAGAACAGATACCCACAGAAAGAGACGCAAAAGGGACAAGGAACACCAACTCACAACATAGAAACATGAAACATAAAAGACTACACATAAACCAACGAGACCAATGGGCAACCGGTGCCGACTTAGGACGGCCATCTGCCACGTAAATAGCAGACGGTGTAGTTATCCTGGATTACGTGCGCACAACCCTCCCACTATTCCGATTTCCCAGAGGTCTCGAAGAACGCACAATTATGGTGTAAAACAACCTCCTCACTGTTAGGTGACCACACACAAACAAGACCGTAAAACACAGGGGTCCAAGCAACACAGATGAATATGTAAATGGATATAAAAAGAGGACGTGCGTAATACAGTCCGTGCTCTGCCGGCTGTAGCGAGCTCATATATGTTATCACCCGAGGAGTCCGACTGACATTCAGAGAGGACAGGTGGTCGGGGCCCTGTCTTCTCTAAAGAGGTTTGGACAGGGCCCGTCATGGAGTCCCGTCGTCACAGTCAGTCAGAGTGCAAGTCTTAAGAATGCGCTCGTGTTTTAATTTGAAGTGTTTTAATTTCATTGTGTTCTCTAACTTGGCTTTGTTGTAGTGTCTTCTACGTAAGACTCTAATTCACTTTTCTTCCATTATCGCATCATGGCATTTTTAAGGTCGCCTCGTATCAAACTAACCCCCTTGAGATTACCCTCTGTCACTACAGTCACTTTACCGTCATCGACATTCAACAGTAAAAAAACTTTTTCCTCACCAAGAGTACTCTTATCACCTCTCAAATTTAGACCCCACAGTCGTATTATACGCACAACTCCATCTGCAGGCTCTACATTCAACAACAGACACAGAGGGTTCTCATTTATTTCTAAGTGCAAAAGTAAAAGATGCTCGTTGTGTCACCTCATCAACTGCGACTCCATAATAACATCTACTGTAAATGGGCAGAAATTCAAAATCGAGGTAGACCAAGACATCGATTGATCGTCTCAAGATCTTATTTACGTAATGACTTGAAATGCCAGGGGATGTGGCGCACAATATGTAGGTGAGACAGGTCAACCTCCTTTAAAATCTCGTTTTAGCAACCATTCTTATAAGATCAGAACCTCACGTCAACAAAAACACAGAAACTTTCTTTATAATCACTTTGTTAAATATAATCATTCTATTTCGGATATCACCATTACTCCAGTTCAGACTTTTCCAAAACGTAAAAATGAAAGTAAGACCGAAATTAAAAAAACGCCGACTACAAGCTGAACTTGCCTGGATCACCAAACTTCAGACTGCGTACCCTCTTGGTTTAAACGATCAAATTTATGGACAACGAAACATTTCCGCAGCTTCTACCAATATCAACATCTTTTCAATTCGCCCAAACACTAAAAGGAAATACAGGTCGCACGGGAAAAGACGAAACAGACAAAAAAGAAAACGATCCAGAATATACCGCTCTCTCAACGATTTATTTACTATAGCACGCAATGGCGGAAGACATGAGCTGTTACATGCTCTGTCGTCAATACCAGTTATGCACTTGAAATCTATCTTGGATGAAGCAGAGGTTGCATTCTTAAGAAACACTGACTGATTCAGACTTAATATCATTGTATCATTCGCACAGTATAAACTTTATCCTATTGTGAAAAACACCTCACCTAAAAGACGATTCATAAAAATCCCGTTTATTAACAAAGGTTTTGATCTTCTAAACATCTCTAATATTTTTCGGGATCATCGCGTACAAAGTACCATTCCTAAATATTTTGAAAATTTAGAGCCACCTCTTATTTGTTATAAGTACAAGAAACCTATTCGAAACTTTGTTTTCAACTATAATAAAGTTACAACGGATCCTGACATACTTGAATCGTGTCCTGCTTCTTGAGAATGTGCAACTTCTAAATATCTCTACAAACCAGCTGGCCATGTTGTTACAGGTGACTTTTCAATTATCCAAGACAGACAGCTCCGTGGTCTTCTTAAAAAAGGACCTAAGTATAGAATCCCATCCAAGATAGATTTTGTCAAATGCCGTGAAGTGCTTACGGAAGCCTTAGATAATTATACGAAAAGATGGTGTAAATCAGAAGGAGTCGAACCGCATGCTCTGAATGACTGGAAAAACCTCATTTTAGATATCACGGATATTCGAATAGATAACTTCCATAAAAACCCTCATCTTTTTCAAAATCCACGTTCCAAATCAGAAAGATATTTCAAATCCAAACTAAGTAAATTACATGAAAAATATGTCTTTGCACCAGCTGATAAAGCAGCCAACAACACCATTATCATTTGAAAACGTTACTACATATCAACTTTGATTTCGGAACTTTCGTCTACTAATACATATATCAAAAGCAATGAAAGTGCATCTAACATTTTAGGCAAGCATAACAATGAACTGTCTTCATTCAATATCTCTATTTCTAAATTGGATCTCCCAACACTATATTGCATACCGACACTGCACAAGTCTCCTTACAAATTTCGATTTATTGCTAATTCTAGTAACTGCTCCACTACAATTTTGTCTAGAAATCTAACGTCAGCACTTACTGCTATTAAAGAACACATAACTAGATATTGTGAAACGGTTCTAAACAGGAACGATGTTTATTTATTTTTGTCTATTAAGAATTCAGGGGATGTGATTGAAAAAAAGAAATCTGAAAATTTCCAAGCCAAAACGATTTCTTCATACGACTTCTCTAATATGTACACCACACTTCCTCATGACAAAATTAATGATCGATTATCTAATCTCATTAAATGGTGTTTTGATCGAGAGCAAAAAAAACTTACATTTGTACATCTGAATCGAAGGGTTTCTATTCCTCGACAGACTACAAATCATACAAATCATGGACATGTAGTGACCTGTGTAATGCCTTGTCCTTCCTCTTGGACAATATTTATGTTAGATTTGGTGAGGATCTATACAAGCAGGTTGTAGGAATTCCTATTGGTACTAACTGTGCGCCTCTTGTTGCAGATTTATTTTTATACACTTATGAAAAAGAATTTGTCCAAAATCTTCAAAAGCAAAGAAAATTTGATGAGCTGAAATGTTTCAATAATACTTCTAGGTATCTGGATGATATTCTAACCATTGACAATCCTGCTTTTGAATTATATAAGAATGAAATTTATCCACAAGAATTAACCCTTAACAAGGCAAACCTTTCAAATACAGAAACACCCTTTTTGGACCTAAATATCAAAATTGTAAACGGAAAGATTCATACAAGTGTATATGACAAAAGGGATGATTTTGGATTCAACATAGTAAATTTCCCCTGGCTTGACGGTGATGTTCCAAGATTACCGTCATACGGCATTTACATATCACAGCTCATCCGGTACGCTAGAGCATGTACTGATATTTTTGATTTTCACAGTAGAAATTTACAAATTACCAAAAAACTTTTAGGTCAAGGTTTCCGCTTTCATAAACTAGTCAAGACTTTCTGGAAATTTTACAAAAATTACAGTCAACTTCTTTTAAAATTCGGATCTATACATGCAACAGAGTACATTACTATGGGTATTACACAACCTGTCTTTTATGGTGATATGGTAAACAAAATAAAAAGGATCAAAGGTAGGCAACATAACCATCGAAAATGCGTCAGAATCATCAAACGCCTTTTATACCGTGGATATGATCCTAATGTCACCAGACGGACACTAGGCTTGGTACTTGACCAATCTACAGTCTTGTACAAGCGCATCCTTGAGACTTGCACTGACTGACTGTGACGACGGGACTCCATGACGGGCCCTGTCCAAACCTCTTTAGAGAAGACAGGGCCCCGACCACCTGTCCTCTCTGAAAGTCAGTCGGACTCCTCGGGTGATTACATACATGAGCTCGCTACAGCCGGCAGAGCACGGACTGTATTAAGCATTCCCTCTTTTTATATCCATTTACATATTCATCTGTGTCTCTGGGGCCTCTGCGTTTCGCGGACTTGTTTGTGTGATGTCATCTTGCAGTGAGGAGGTTGATTTACACCACAATTGTACGTTCTTCGAGACCTCTGGGTAATTGGAGAAGTGAGAGGGTTGTGCGCACGTAATCCAGGATAACCACACCATTTGCTACTTACGTGACAGATGGCCGTCCAAAGTCGGCACCGGTTACCCATTGGTCTCGTCGGTTTATGTGTAGTCTTTTGTGTTTGATGTTTACATGTCGTGTGTCTCTTTTCCGTCTCTTGCTGTACTCGTCTTTTGTGTTTTTGCATCTGGTGTTTTGGTGTTTTACTGTTGATGCTGCAACGGGGTCTTGTTGGAGATCTCCTCCCTTCTTTTTTTATCTCAGTCTTTTTCCCCCTGGTTCTGATGTAAAACGGAAAGAAGAAATATTTGTAGATCATTATGAACTACATGTTATGATATGATGTATGTCGTGAAACAATTTATCTTGAATTCTACCTCTAGTTGCTACGGCGGGCTGTCGCAAATTGATATCTTTATTGACTGAGGAGAATGAATATCACAATTTGTTATGCGCTAAACCAAAGCTCATACTCCAATAAACTGTCGAAATTTTACCTTCAATTCTTATTTATTCATTACTTCTATGATTTACTGTAAGTATTTTAGGCATAATTAAGACTGTAGAAAAGGAGGAAGTCAATTTTTGGATACCATACCCATAACAGGGTATGCTTACTTTTCCCGGGCACCTGGTTCCACCTCTAGCTTGCCAGGGGTCTGTCGATGCTCAATTTGGTGCTCTATTGTTAGTGATGTTGAGATTATCGTCAGGATCTTCTTTAACTCACTTATATCGAATTATTGTATTAAATTAAAACGACATCTATTACTCATCATAATGAAATTTTATTTGATCTCGTATAAATAAAATGTAATACAATATATTAAAGGAATGTAAAAAAAATCATGAAATGTTCGTCACTGATGGGACTCGAACATACAACCTAACCTTTTGGGCACTTTACACATAAAAGACTGGTCCAATAATTATTTCGAGGAAAGAAATTCAAAAGTATTTCGAGAAGGAAGCTTTGATCTCAGAAATGATATGTTTACGATGATTGCTTGTCTCTATACTGGTCACCTATAGAATAAGACTTAAAGGAAAGTGAACAAGGTAGAAAAGATTTTTAAAATGTGATTAGAATTCTTTTAAATATTCAACGTCATCAGATTTTAGTTTTAAGATACAATATATATTCCATAAGGGATATAGCAAAAGTATATTCCCAAGACCCGACATGACATATTTTGGCAAATATTTTGACTATGACGTCTTAGATAAATCCTTGGAAATCAAGAGAGCAATGTCGAAGCACCTGCTATCATTTGTGAGGTCAAAATTCAGAAGTCTTCAAAATTATGTCATGTCAGGTCTTTTACACTATAAAATCTAGGTTCGGAACGGTTATTCTTATAATGGGGGGAAAAGTCTATTAGAAGGAAGATGGAGATGAAATAGACAAGTGAGGAGGAGGGGGAGGCGGAGGCGGATACTGGAGTTCAATAAAACATATGGATATTTTCAATGAGTGACTCTACATATACGTCAGCATCTCTTAGAATAGTGTAATCCCTGATTAGTTGCTGGATCTGTCCATCATCCGCGCTTAAATGTTGTGGTATGTCTCTATTCATGTGCCTTAATGTAGAAAAGCCATCGCCTAATATATTGGACAGTTCACACAGGATAATCCTCAGCTTTGAAATCATCGTATCGTATTTGTCTATTATATTAGACACATCAGATCTCTCAATCAGAGTGTAGGATCGCGCATCTGATCTTAATTTCTCTATGAATATCCAGAGTTTTGATAATCTAAGATATTGTTCCGATGTGAAGTTTGTCAGCTGCAAATAAATAAGTGTTACGCATGAAATTAACAGAATCACTGTGATGTTAATCTGAAAGTTTTGAAAAGGCAGAAAGATTCATTTAATTTTCCAAACGAATAACTAGTTCATAAACATGATATATTTGAAGGAAGAAATGGTTGATCGAAATGATAAGTACGTGTAAATGTAAGTTTAGATGTGAGAATCGATAAAAAAAATTTCATCATCAGAGAAGATACAAATTTATTTCAAATAAAATACTTTCAATGTCCAACAAGAAGATGTTGTAGTTTTGCGGTCTTGTATGTGTGTGGTCATCTGACAATGAGGAGGTTGTTTTACACCACAATTGTACGTTCTTCGAGACCTCTGGGTAATCGGAAAAGTGGGAGTGTTATGCGCACGTAATCCAGGATAACCACACCTTCTGATGGCCGTCCTAAGTCGGCACCGGTTGCCCATTGGCCTCGTTGGTTTATGTGTAGTCCTTTGTGTTTGAAGTTTCTGTGTTGTACGTTGACGTTCCTTGTCCCTTATGCGTCTCTTTCTGTGCTTGTCTGCTTTGTGTTTTTGCATTGAGTGTTTTGGGGTTTGCTGTGGGTGCTGCAGCCTGGTATTGTTGGAGATCCCCTCCTTTGTTTTGTCACAATGAATAATATGATTGGATGCGGAGCAATAAACAAAACATTACGTAAACTACCATGTCAATAACTAAAGAACTCATCTCCAAATATTGCAATACTGATGTGTACGGAAAAGTTGAAAAAATATTTCTGGTCTAATTTTTAGGTGAACTGAAAATAAATTAGGTGAATCCAGTTTTTGATCGCCGAGCGATTTAAGTGCCCAACATAGATGTGTGTTTTTCAACTCTGCCTAGAGAGGTGTAATTAAAACTGAACTGAAGCATAGACTCTCCCCGGGCACCTGGTCTCACTACGGAATACTGTTTATTCCGAGGTTCGCAACCGTTCCTATGGAAATTCTAATGATTTTGTCTTGACTTCTCTCGACTTTAAGACTGAATAACTTATATTGGTTCTTCTTCGATGTTTCACAACCAGATGCATGTCTATAAAAAAAACTAATTCAGTATCTGTAATGACAGCCCCCTCTCCAATAAGAAATAGTCCGGAAAACTTAAACTTACTCCAGGGGACGTAACTCTTCTTATAAAAAGATCGACAGTAACGAAACTCGAACTTGATCAGTATCACACCAAGATGTACATTGTATTCACAAAACAACAACAGTAGAATTGTATGGAAATCTGAAATTTTCATGCTATTTACTTTTTACGGGACCAAAAATCCGTGTAAAAATAGGTCAACTTGAACAAAAGTCAAACTTGATCTGTATCACACTTAGAAATTGATGTACCACACCAAAGACCTATATTTGAATCCTTGACCATACCAAATACAAAAAAAGTCAATATTTGCAAAATAAAAGTCCGTAACAAAAAATATCATGAAATTTACTAAGCCCAATGGCCATTACTCGTGTAACATTAGGTCAATTGAAGTAAAACTCAATATATTTCAGTAGACAAAAAACAAACTGCCATAATAATCGTTCATTTATATTAATAAGATTTTACAAAATAGAAAATATCCGCCTCCGTTACTCAATCAATCAATCAAATTCTTTATTTCAAGAAGATGGCCCATAAAGCATGGTGGCTTACGCTTTTTTATGGGTAACTGGAATATAAATCAAGAGTCAAGTGAGTTTATAAGACTTACTTGTGTTATGTTGATTATTTGAAATCCAGTTGGTGGATGAGAACCAAGTATTCGACCGACATCTCCCTACAAAATTAAATTTCTGGTATAATATGTATGTGCTAAGGGAGCAACCATTTCATTTTTATGGGAGAGAAATCTAATATATCTAATGGTCGAAATATCACGCTGAATGATTTAAACTTGCAGAGTAATTTTCAACATCGGAAAATTAAAAAATATTAATCAGGAGGGCCCTAAGCGGCCCCTGAAAAAAAATCCGGCTCTTAAAATTGGTGAAAAACAATTCCGGCTGTGGAAGTCTTCATGTCACTCCCCCTCCCCCATCTAAAAATCAAATGGTTGCTCCCTAAATAACGTTAGTAATAACATTATTATTTCTGCTATCCCGATTATTTTTAGAACTATAAAAACATAAAAATCACTGAAACACTTACATAAACATATCTCTCAATTTGCTCTTCTATACAATCCCGAAGTTCCCGAAGATTTGTCCTAATTTTTCGTACTCTGTCACTTAGGCTGATTTCGGATAATGGAGGTAGCATAAATATTTGGCGTAAAACTGTTTGTCCGGAGGAAGGATAAGTACATGGTGTTCTCCAGGGTGAAGGTTGTACAACAAAGGAATTACTTTCCTTCATAAACGAAGCCAAGTAAAGGCAAAAAAGGAATGATACAGCACCTGTTAAAGAGGGGAAATAATATTCTTACTACACTCACATTTATATGTATTCATAAATTGTCATTAAAAAACTGGCATGAAGCTTCCTTCCAATAGTCTTAATTCAGTTTCGTAGCTAACCGGTCAAAATGGGGAAAAATAATAATTGATATAAAAATTAAAAGTAAAAGATCGTTTAGCCATAAAAACATTGCTATATATAATCTCATCAGCGAATCGTTAAATCCTACATTAACGTCACAAGTCCAAGACTTTACCCCAAAAAAGCAAAACAACACAAACAACGAAATTTGAAAATTGCTTGCACTTCAAGTGATTAACAAAAATTGTTATAGTTTTGGGCATAAACACATTTTTATTTTATGTTCCTTTTTCTTTAATCAGAGTAAATAAAAACTGATAAATTATCTAAAATTATTGCAGAATAGTGAATTTTGTTTAATTTTACCTTTCATGTTTTCAAGTTTTATTTGATTTTTATTCTTTTTCAGTCTTTTACACCATTTTATATAAAATGTTCGGATTTTTTCTTGGGTGCAGCTTGCGAATTTAATGAAACTTATCAATAACAAGAAAATAATAATTGAAACTTGCAATAAGTTTTTCATCACGAATTTGACCTCAAATTTGATATTTGACGTGAATTATCCATTTCCTTCCTATATAGAAACTTGCTTACAATCAAAATAGGAAAATACGTGCCTGTTAGTATATAGCAAATGTACATTAACGAAATAAAATTGTATGTATATATATGTGCTTTTCTTTAAATTTCCACCAGCTTTGTTCAAAAATATACCATCGCTTTTCGGGAATTCTTGAAAAATTAATGATGACTATAAGCAAACAAACAAGAAACTATTCATAAATTCAATTCAACATATTGTTGCATTGGAAAGCTTCAATTGAAAAAAGAATGATGCGAATCCAGGTTTCATTTTTGAAATATTGATTCGAAAGCAATATGATAGAGTAGAGAATCCTTCCCTTTTCTTCTTAGAGGGAAAGCATGTTAGTATTTAGATTTTCGAAAATTCTTCGTAAAAGATAAGTTGTATTGATATCTTCGAACCTTGTTTTAAATAGTTTAAAACAAACTGACAAAACATAAATTCATGATTATCATGAATGTCCTCAGGACAGATGACAGTAAGCAAACTAAACAGCAACTCACCAACTGACGATCTTATAAATTAACGTATTTTTGCACAATCAAAAAGATATTGAAAATACAAAAAAATCACATATCTTTTACTTTATTTTTTGACACAATTTTCACACAAATTCAAAGGAATTTAATTTTTTTCTGCTTATCAGTACACAGTGCATGTGTTTCTTATATCGTTCATGGTAAGCAGCGTCGTTGGAAAGCTTTCATCACTGTCATTTTATACAAAAAGTCGTTTTTTTCTCCTGTAAACTAATTTAAAAAATTTTAGTCGTATGAATTTATTTTTTTGTAAATTGTATAACCTTATATATCCTTTCACAACGACTAAAGATTTTTGGTATAAATGTCTTAAAGGACTAGCTTATATCTATTAAGCGAAAATTCTCAAGATTATTAATTGCATTTTATGATTTTCGTCTGTAATGCCTTAAGTTTACTCTTGAATGATATATTCTGAAGAGAATTTTTCGGGGAGTTAGCCTATTTTTTATTTGAAAATAATAGACTGACAAATTAAGAAAAAAAGGAATATGCAAATTGCCATACAATATAACAAACAAAATGAAAATGAAGAATTTTAGATTAAATTCGCATGTCTAAATTTTTAACATTAAAATTAAAGATAAATGTATGACAAAGGAAGTTTTATTCAAAGGTCAAACAAGGTAACAAACAGTGATGTATGTTCTAGTTAAATGACACAACCTATACAAGTGCCTGTTTCTTTGTAAAATATTGGAAATTCCATGCCAAAAAGAAAATACATATACGAATGTAAACAAACATATACAAAGTACAAAAAGTAGTATTACTTTTAAATATAATCTACAATTAAACTTAAGTATTTTGAGAACTATGTTTGTCTTGCATTGTTATAGTATAACTTTTTACGGGATGGATTAAGTATTTCCTATTAAACAGATATCATAGTAACTTTGAATAAAACATTTGCAAAAAAATCGTATCCAAAACTTTTAGGGCAAGGGGTTCTATTTCATAAACATTAATTTTTTCTGGACGTTCTACAGAAATAACTGTGTACTCCTTTCAAAATTCTGGACAATCCCAGCATTAGACCATGCACTATTTGGAAATTGGTTGATCGTTTCTTCAACGTAAATTCGAAAATTTCTGTTATCAACATTTCTTGAAATTTTTAAAACGTGGGTCCTTTAGCATCATATCCCACCCACCTGCTACGTCTTCCGGTATATTTTTTTACCAAATAACTTTCACATTCTCTGGTCATATTACATTGTTTAGATTGAGGATCGCTGATGAGGGTGAAGTACAAATGTACCCGAAACGTGCATGCCTGGTCCATGCTGCAAATATTTATCTGCTCTTAAATTATGCTTTTGAATTTGAAGACGTTTAACATTTGTATTAAAGATGAAAAGGGTCAAAGTTGGGCTGAATTTTAATCGAAGCTGTAAAATCAATCACCTTCTACACTGAGGAAATAGTCCTAAAGTGATGAACAGAACTTTATGCATTGTACTGGACCCATTTACAGTTTTCTATGAAAACATACCTACCCGCTGACGCTTAAGATTAAATGTGTTTTACGGACAATTCCCATCTTTGATAGCATGTATAATGGCGTATTTTTTATACCAAATAGCGCTCATTTCTGAAGGTCATTTTCTGCATTTGTCGATTTCATAAATTTTCATAATTAAATAGGAGATAACTATTGCAGACTGTAATGCCTTATGCTTGATCAAGAATTATATCAGTTAAATGAATTAGTTAAATAATTTTCATTCCTTTTTGAGGAAATAAGTCTATTTTACATTTGAATAAAAAAAAAACCAGAATTGCACAAGCTAAAAAATTGAAATTGATTATGGAATTTTGAATGATGCTATTGAATTTGAAGACGTTTAACATTTGAACTATTTGATGAGTGTCACTGCTGGTGGACTAGGAGTCCCCGAGGACACATGTAGCCAAGTTCGATCAACTTTGGTTGATCGTCTGTCTCTTCAACGCATTCGAAAATTTCTGTTACCAAATTTCTTGGAATTTCTAAAGCATGGGTCCTGTAGCACCATATTCCAACAATCCTGCTACGTCTCTCGGCACATTTTAGGACATCATGATTTTCATACTTTTTGGCCATATTACATTGTTTAGATTAAGGATCATTGGAAAGGGTAAAGTACCCGAAACGTGCATGTAACACGAGAAACGTCTTGCAAGAATCGTTTTACAAATGTACTTAATTTATGATACGTCGGGGAGTAGAAAGAGAGAATAAATCAGAAGAAAATATGAAGTAAATGGTTACTGTCCTACGCCGCTTCAAAACTTTCTAAGATTTGTTATAGGAAAACGGTAAGACATAGTTTATGATTGCACGTTAATTAGAAATATTATCTTCTTAACAATTATCAAATTCATGCTGTCATATTATAAGCATTTTCTTCACATCACACCATTTCTCCCTGTCCTCTTCGTTTCGACGGGTAATCAGCTGATTCGTTCCTTTAGTAGTATAGACAACTTTGATGTGTGGAACTCGTAAAAAAGGGGTTAGACAGTAAATGTTTTGAATATTTTTCCCTGACATGGTCGCATGAGCGCTTTCCATATAGACATAAACTCAGACAGTGCGTGTATTCTAAATATTGTTTTCATTTTCGTGCGTAAACATCGACGACGGATGCGGCTAGCCAAACAGGGCATGCTTACTCCTCCCGGGCACATGGTCCCACCTCTAGCTTGCTAGGGGTTCGTCGATGCTCAATTTTGTGCTCTATTGTGAGTGCTGTTGAGAATATCGTCAGTATCTTCTTTAACTTATTTGTGTCACACATATGCCCCTTGCCGTGTGAGCTCGTAAAAAAGTTCCTTTCGAGGGTTTTGACAGTAAGTGTTTTTCTCTGACATGGTCGCCAGAGTGCTTTTTATAAAGACTTAAACTCAGACAGTGCGTGTATTTTAGATATTGTTTTCATTTTCGTGCGTAAACATCGACGGCGGGTGCGACTAGCCAAACAGGGGATGCTTACTCCTCCCGGGCACCTGGTCCCACCTCTAGCTGGCTATGGATTCGATGCTAAATTGTGTGCTCTGTTGTGAGTGCTGTTGAGATTATCGTCAGGATTTTCTTTAACTCTTATGCCCTTTGCCGTGTGGAGCTCGTAAAAAGTCCCCCTCGAGGGGTTTGACAGTAAGTGTCTTGAATATTTTTTCCCTGACATTGTCACCAGAGCCCTTTCTTTCTAGACATAGACAGTGCATTGAGTTTAGATATTGTTTTCATTTTCGTGCGTGAACATCGACGGCGGGTGTGGCCGGCCAAACACGGGATGCTTACTCCTCCCGGGCATTTGGTCCCACCTCTAGCTTGCTAGGGGTCCGTCGATGCTCTATGTTGTGCTCTATTGTGAGTGTTGTTGGGATTATTGTCAGTATCGTCTCTAACTCATTTGTGTAAAGCATAAAAGAATTATGTTTGTCTTGCACTGTGATCGTATGATGTCCTTCGTTATTCGTTCCAGGTGACTGGATGTATTTATTTCTTTCCAGCCCTGTCGCCAGAAAAAAAGCTTTATTTTGGCCGTTTACCAATTTGACATCATACATGTTGTACGTATTAGGCACGGTCCATTTGATATTCTGGGGGGGGGGGGGGGGGGGGGGGCTTGGGTTTTTTGTCAGAGTAAGATTATTTTTTTCGCCCCGGACCGTGGCAAAATTATTTTTTCTTGCAAAGTTGGAGCAAGGGAAATTTTTTTTCTGACAATTATTGATGAGTATACCCGGTATTAGGAATGTTTGTGTTTTCGTTCAACAGAAATTCTTTATTTTTACTTAAATTGCTCTAAACATTACTAAATTCTTATGTAAAACTTGTATTCACTTCTAAACTGAGAGAGATAAAAGATTTTTACAATGTGATTTAAATTTCAGTAAATAAAATGTATACAGGGTCATGTAACATGTAAGAGGGCCTGAGGGGAGGGTCTCCTTAGAGAAAAAATTTTGAATTTCGAAATGTAAACTAGTGAAAAACGTAATTAAATTCTCCTTCCAAGATTGTATATAAATTTTAGACTCTATGGTGATACATGTATCTATTAATAGTAATAAATGATATTAATAATGTATTTAAGCATTTAAGGAAACCCCTTTTTTCAGTCACATGGATACTTTTGATATTTCTAAATATGAACTTGCCATTAAAGAAGAAAAGTATGGCGAGCCAAAAAAATTATATAAAGTGAAAAACTGTGGCGAGCGAAGCGAGCTGAAAAATTTCAGGAATTTTAAGTGAATTTTATGGTTATTCTTCAAATTCAGATTACTTGTAAGAGCAAGATTATTTTTTTCTGTAACACCATAAGCAAATTTATTTTTGTCTTCAAAATTCAGAGCATAATTATTTTTTTCGAAAAAACCCAAGCCCCCCCCCCCCCTGAATATCAAATGGACCGTGCCTTATTTTGCTATTTCGGAAACTTGTCATTCCATATCATCGAAATTAAAGGAGGTAAACATCTTCCCTCCAATGCTATTTTGAACGTAGATTTTATTTGGATATGCAACTATCCTACAGGAAATTTGGAGCCGCGCGCTCTCTGTAAAGTAAATGAACAAATTTAAATTAAAAAAAATTAAACCAGAGGGCGCTACCGAAGTCAATTTGGCTGGAAGCATCACTTATGAGGAAAAAAAGCATTTTATATACTTCCATTTTGAATTCGTGCATGAACATCGACGGCGGGTGCGGCTAGCCAACAGGGGATGCTTACTCCTCCCGGGCTCCTGATCCCACCTCTAGCTTGCTGGGGGTCCGTCGATGCTCAATTTGGTGATCTATTGTGAGTGCTGTTGAGATTATCGTCAGGATCTTCTTTAACTCATTTGTGTCACACTTATGCCCTTTGCCGTGTGGAGCTCGTAAAAAAGTTCCCCGCGAGGGGTTTGACAGTAAGTGTTTTGAATATTTTTCCCTGACATTGTCGCCATAGCACTTTCTATATAGACGGCCTCAGACAGCGCATGCATTTTTTATACTTCCATTTTGAATTCGTGCATGAACATTGACGGCGGGTGCGGCTAGCCAACAGGGGATGCTTACTCCTCCCGGGCACCTGATCCCACCTCTAGCTTGCTGGGGTCCGTCGATGCTCAATTTGGTGATCTATTGTGAGTGCTGTTGAGATTATCGTCAGGATCTTCTTTAACTCATTTATGAGGACTTTTAAATATCCGAAATACGTGTCTAGTGCATAATAAATTGGTTTGAATTTTTCTTCAAGAAGGTATAGAGTTGGAACACTTCCGTATTATCAATCAGTGAATGAAGTCAAACACAGAACCTGAATGACAAATATGGATAATGACCATATCCCTGTATACAGCACAAAATCGATAATTCAGAAAATCAGAAACCGAAGGCATACGAAATCAGGATAAAACAGAAACCAAAGCAAACAAACAAAAACCTCCACCACATGAAAAGAAGCGGACTCCCGATATGAGAGTGAGACCAACTGCCCAGGAAGAGTAAACATCTCCTGCTTGCATGCAACACCCGCCGCTTCGATTCGGTAGAACTGTCACATCCGGTAACTTCCATTTCGGAAGACATAGAGTACAATCTTTGGTTGGATGGTTCAAGTGGTCTATGACAGAATATCATCAGATTCCAAAACATCACAATAAAAAAGCTTACAAATTCTAAAATTAGAATCAAAATGAAAATAAGACAAACAGTCGGACACATCTACATAGATACGATGTCAACTTTTGTCATAAAAAAATCTCCAGTCTAGTGCAAGTACGGAATGCATTGTTCCGTCCGTTTGTTGGTCATTTTGGTAAAATAATTCTTATTGCTCTGTCCGTTTGTTGGCCATTTTTGTTTAATAATTCTTATTCCTCCGTCTGTTTGTTGGTTATTTTGATGTAATAATTCTTATTGCTCAGTCTATTTGTTGGTAAGTTTGGTATAATAATTCTTATTGCTCCGTGTGTTTGTTGGTCATTTTGGTGTAATAATTATTTTATTGCTCCGTCCGTTTGTTGGTAATTTTGGTATAATAATTCTTATTGCTCCGTCCGTTTGTTGGCCATTTTGATGTAATAATTCTTATTGCTCCGTCCGTTTGTTAGTCATTTTGATGTAAACAATTTTTAATTGCTCCGTCCGTTTTTTGGTCATTTTGGTATAATAATTCTTATTGCTCCGTCCGTTTGTTGGCCATTTTGGTTTCATAATTCTTACTGCTCCGTTTGTTTGTTGGTTATTTCGGTGTAATAGTTCTTATTGCTCCGTCTGTTTGTTGGTCATTTTGGTGTAATAATTCTTATTGCTCCGTCTCTTTGTTGGTCATTTTGGTGTAATAATTCTTATTGCTCCGTCTGATTGTTGGTCATTTTGGTATAATAATTCTTATTGCTCCGTCTGTTTGTTGGTCATTTTGGTGTAATAATTCTTATTGCTCCGTCTGTTTGTTGGCCATTTTGGTTTCATAATTCTTATTGCTCCGTTTGTTTGTTGGTCATTTTGGTGTAATATTTCTTATTGCTCCGTCTGTTTGTTGGTAATTTTGGTATAATAATTTTTATTGCTCTGTCTGTTTGTTGGCCATTTTGGTGTAATAATTCTTATTGCTCCGTCTGTGTGTGGTCATTTTGGTAAAATAATTCTTATTGCTCCGACTGTTTGTTGGCCATTTTGGTTTCATAATTCTTATTGCTTCGTCCGTTTGTTTGTCATTTTAGTATATTAATTCTTATTGCTCCGTCTGTTTGTTGGCAATTTTGGTTTCATAATTCTCATTGCTTCGTTTGTTTGTTGGTCATTTTGGTATAATAATTTTTATTGCTCCGTCTGTTTGTTGGCCATTTTGGTGTTATAATTCTTATTGCTCCGTCTGTTTGTTGGTCATTTCGTCGTAATAATTCTTACTGCTCCGTCTGTTTGTTGGTCATTTCGGTGTAATAATTCTTATTGCTCCGTCTGTTTGTTGGCCATTTCGGTGTAATAATTCTTATTGCTCCGTCTGTTTGTGGTCATTTTGGTATAATAATTCTTATTGCTCTGTCTGTTTGTTGGTCATTTTGGTTTCATAATTCTTATTGCTCAGTTTGTTTGTTGGTCATTTTGGTGTAATAATTACTATTGCTCCGTCTGTTTGTTGGTCATTTTGGTGTAATAATTCTTATTGCTCCGTCTGTTTGTTGGTCATTTTGATGTAATTATTCTTATTGCTCCGTCTGTTTGTTAGTCAGTATGGTGTAATAATTCTTATTGCTCAGTCCGGTTGTTGGTTATTTTGGTTAATAATTCTTATTTGGTATCATAATCATTTTTGTTACATCTGTTTGTTGTATTGATAGTCTCCCCTGCTATCCCCTTGTTCTCGTCGTGTGCGTGAGTGTTCCTCTGTCATCACTGTAACGTTATCTTGTTAGTGATATTATCCCGATTCAATAAGATGAAGAGGTTTGAATTGCGAATTTATTTTCGAAAAGTAAAAGTGTTCTTGATATATTTCATACTGATAAGTTCTACGACCTCCTTTTTCCCCTTGTCATCGTGTGGGCATCAATAAAGATCAGAATCATCACATGAGAGCTTCAGAGTCGGTGATGTCGTCAGTTCTGCTCTGGCAGAATTAGTAAAAGATATTGACAGATTAAGTAGCTAAGTGATGTGTCAGTCTCCAGCAAATGTATCATACATGCGGAGAATACTGACTCCTCGGTTTGACGGAGACAGTGAGATAATGATTTGATTTGACTGATTTTGTTACTCTATTTTGTAACTTGTTAGCTATATTAAATTCTCCATTTCATAATAAGCTGACAAATTTCTCTTCCCTGAGGTACGGTTAGCGACAGCACTTTCATCCAATAGACCTATATGGACAGGCAAAATTAGGTTAGGCTTCAGAACGTCGACCCACATCTTTGATCATGTATGATTTCTATATGGAGCAACTCATACATGTAGTTTAAGTGCATATGCTAATTGTCTTTCCTTGCATCTAAAATTATTATAATTTTATTACTATGGTTTATGAAAGTGAACATGAAAACAATAATTCGAAGTAAATCATTTTATTACAAAAAAATACAAATGTATAAAAATAACGTATGTGCAACAAAATTGAAAAAGAAGCATTTGTCTTTATTTTTGACATAAAATATAAATATTTCCTATTCCAAGAAATGAATTGCTTCAAGCACTATATAAATTTCAATTGATATATTAATAAGATTTTCAAAATCCAACTCGGAAATTCACTGAAATTTGGACTAAATATTTTAATCTATGCATCAAAATGTCATCTATGGGAAAATCCTTACTTTCATTTTGTTTTTCAAATTCTTAATTGCTTTAGTCGTTAACAGATCATTGGAAAATATATGCACAACTAACATAAATCTATTGAAAGGAACGTGTTGCATTTCGCATGAAAACGTTCTTGACGTCGCAATGCTCTACAGAAACATGCCGAGACGGCTGTTCTATCCTGCAAACTGATCCCGTAGTGACCATACTTTAAACGTACCTTTTTACCCCCCCCCCCCCCCCAAAAAAAACATTTCAGATAACAAGATTGAAACGGACAATTGTGGCATATATCTACATGTATATAGAATGAATGCTATAATTCGTATTTTGTTGGTTACGGATATGCAACACACAGTAAGTGCACTTATCATATGTTACATGTATGCGCGTTACATGAAAAATAAATGCACTTCCAGTGTGTTGCATATCCTTAAAAAACTAATTAAGAATGAAATGCATACCATATCGATGACTAAAGAAATAGGAAAACTAGCAATGAATAGACAGCTTTAAAAGAGGAAACTTATTTAACTTGCATATGAAGAAGACATTATTCCTTTCCTTTGACATACCGAGAACACTCATGGTCTTATTTAGTACAGACCTGTCGTACCATTGACAGTTGTTTCCTGTTGAATTATTTCCTATAGCATGTATAATTTTTCTTGAATAAAAGTAAATAATGGCCCTCTTTTCGCTTCTTCGTGTATTTCAGTGTTACACCTACTCATAGGGTTCTGCATATAAAATTCGGATAACGACACATTTGTTATCATTATAACAGTACGATGGAGTGTTCCACTTGCCGATTTGGCATTGGGTTATATGTCGTGTGTTCTTAATGAAATGTTGTTGTTGACGTTGAAATCTTCACTTGCTGATGATATCCGTCTAGTAGTGTGTCCAGGGAGAGTATCTACACAGAAAAATAGAAACGTTTGCGTTGATGTTTGTCTCAATTCCGGATACTTGTAATATTTCCTCATCCTGAAAACCCAATCTCAGTTTTTCCGTTACTACTCATTTATACCTCTCTTTAATCACACTTGAAAAATGAAGTAGCTTTGCGTGCAAAATGAAATAACGGTATACACCCTCTCATAATAGGTATGGAAAATGAAAGAGTTAAAAAGACGAAATCACGAGCAAATTGCATATAAAAAGTAAATGAAGCGGTTATCAGAATATTGTACATATATCTTGTCCACTTATGGCTATTGATTCGTCATTCTTTTCGATGAAAAATTAAATCGAAAAAGAAATATTAAAACTTCCTATGTTTTTCTTAATCAAATCATGCTAGTAAATAATTGCATAAGATTCCAGAGTATTGTATCTGTTGCTGCTATGGATAAACAAGTAAGAAGGTGAAAGTAGTGAGTTAACAAAATTTTAAGAAAGTTTTTTTATCCAGGTTTTTTTAGGATGAATACTAAAGTCTAAAAAAAATGTTGGTAATTTGTAGTTTTTACTTTCAAAACCCTTACATTAGTACATGACCTTGCGTATTTGATGTATGAAAGATATGTCAATATCGTGCGACACCGATAGTTAACTGCGACATTCAAATACATCATGTATGAATCTGACAATTGTTTTAGGGTATAAAAAAAATCCCTCTCATGAAACCTAACATTAAGCTGGTAACCTCCGTGGATCTAATACAGGAAAATGAAATCAAAACAACTTACACTAAGGATGGTTTATATCACGCTCCATTCAAACTTACGTACCGTTATATAGTACTATATAAGTACCCTTAATACATTGTTTCCTAAAAGATATCGATAAGATTGTACATATAATTCTTATTTCATACACTCAAGTACATGCCACTTAAAGCTGCCCCTTGTAGTAGCATTGGGACACATTTGTGATTGTTGGTGGGGTTTTTTTCTTTGTGTGTGTGGGGGGGGGGGGGGGGGAGGCTGTTATAGTTACGCAAGTAGTCAGGGCATCCTTATTTGAGCACGTTGATGAGATGGACAGCAGCAATTATCTATTCATTCATGAATATACTTGGCTTCTGATGGGAATGCAATGAGTTATCGGTTTATCAAGTACATACAGAAACCTATCAAAGGTCAAACGACAAAGAGAAATGCCAATTTAACGGAAAGAGACAGAACGAAACCCCAGCAATAGGACGGTCATTTTCCCGTTGACTATAAGCGGCTAGCACCAACTGTTTCCTAGCATCAAGTGTCACTTCAAATTTGTAATTATTGTCAAATCGGAAAAATTCATACAACGATAGAATAGAATTTACAGTACAATGGTCGATAATTCTAATCAAAGTTAGTAAGTCATGCCAATGCAATTTCACAGTGACTAGACTCCGGGGGCTAAGTGACTTACGTGCCACTTTGTAGATTCCTTCCAGTTGATCTAATGAAAATGTAAATGGATAAATATAAAACCATTGAAAGCGAAAAAAATGCTTCGAATTTAGACATCATGGGTCTTAGAGTCAAACACAATACCTATATTAAATTTCAAAAATCACAAATAAAGGGTAAAACAAGATTATGAAAAATTCAATAATAAACAATATAACCAACCATTTTGGAAAGAAGCAGAGGAAATCTACATTGGAGATTGATAGAGATGATATAACGTGTCAGTGGAGAGTAAGCATTTCTTGCTTACTCCTTGCATTCCTTGCTTCCTTTTGTACTTTGGAGCAGATAAACTTGTTCCCAGTTATTTCTTTCCAGCTCTGTCGACTCAAGGAAGCCTTGTTTTGACCCTTTGACCCTTTATCATATTACTTTGCTATTTCGGAAATTTGTCAATTTATCCAAAAATATCATCGAAATTAATGGAGATAAACTTATTAAGTACCTCTCCTCTCCAATGCTACTTTGGTCAAACAATTTCACTATGCTACTTAGTCGACGCTAACTCTCTGAAAAGTAAATGAACAAATTATAAATTAAAACCAAAGGGCGACACTGAAATACATTTGGCTGTGTTAAAAATCACTCCGGCATTTAATAAGCACCACTGATGAGGATTTATTAGCCGAAACACATGTCTGGTGAAATAAAATTGGTTTAATGTAGAACCGTCACATTAGCCGTTCAGAAAAGGTCAGAATCGATGAACTGATCAAATTGGGTACCCTGGATGTATCACTTACAGCTATTTTATATTGCAAAACCCCTCCCTTTCTTCCTTCTCTTTTTTATTATTATTTGTTTTATTTTTGGAAGGTTCTAACCTGTTTTTTATTTTGTGGACAAAGAGATGTTCTAGTGTTTTAAATTTTCATTGTATTGTCAAAATACTGTCAGTCAAGAAAGTAGTCTAAGGTTGAGATTTTCTATGTTAATTCTAGCGTAATATTATTGACGCTCTCCATAAACTCAATGTTAAACATCGGCGGCGTCACGCCCAACTAAAACTATTTTCTTTGACTGTGTTGACTGTTAGCGTAGTAAGGACATATTACTTACACTGTTGGTTACGAGAGTTTGGTTCTATCCAATATCTCCCTATATGAATTTCGCTCTGAACATTTGCCGACAAAGTAGACAAAACATCAATTTTTCGATTTCTGGAGAGATCTGTGAGGACAGTAGATTAAAGTCCTGTCTTTGAGGGAAGATAATTTCATTCTTTGATAACGTCTCTGAAATCAGGCCTGGAATGATTCTGGTGACTTTTGTTTTTCAAGCAGATAATTATATGAAAAAAAAATATTATGTTTGAATTGCTGCTCTATTACTTAAAAGTTTTTCTGATTACAGAAATGGACAAATCGGGTTTTCATGGATAGCTTTATTTCATTATTTCCCATGACGTATTGTCTATTTTAAACACTAAAGCGGTGATATTCAGCCGTCAATACCAAAGAGACATGGCTATGTGAGAAGTATTCAGCCATATCCGAATCATTACAAAATCATCTTTTTACGTAGATACATATTCAACAAAGGTTTCGAAAGAACCATGGGGGAAATGATGGAACGCACATTGAGTGTTAAAGTTTTTTCATCACTTATAAGTTTCTCGATATGTACTTTTGTTGACTGAACAAAATACGGATCAAATTTAGCAAAATATTCAGCAAACGTCTTTTGATAACGTGATGAATATCTTTTACTCATCAAGACACTATGTACATTACTAGACGACCCGCCTACAGATAAATAGTTGCATATTAACGGACTTCGAATACATTCTATCATAATTTACTCTTTTAACATTTTCAGGAAAAAAGATACAGCCCGGACCACTCGTATTTTCTGACATTTAGTCGGACTCCTCTGGCGATTGTTCTTAAATGAAAGAAAAGAGAGGATCTCCAATAACATTAGGTTGCAGCACCCACAGCAAAACTCTAAAACACCCAATGCAAAAACACAATGCAGACATCCACAGAAAGAGACGCAAAAGGGTCAAGGAACACCAAATCACACCATAGAAAAATGAAACACAAAAGATCACACATAAACCAACGAGACCGATGGGCAAGCGGTGTTGACTTAGGACGGCCATCTGCCAAGCAAGTTGCAGATGGTGTGGTTATCCTGGATTACATCCGCACAATCCTTCCACTTTTCCGATTACCTAGACGTCTCGAAAAACGTACATTTGTGGTGTAAAACAACCTCCTCACTGTTAGATGACCACACAAAAACAAGACCGTAAACATTGGGGCCCAAGCAACACAGATGAATATGTTAATGAATATAGAAATAGAAGGCGTACGAAATACAGTCCATGCTCTCACGGCTGTAACGAGCTTATGTATGTTATCACCCGAGGAGTCCGACTGAGATTCAGATAGGACAGATGGTCGGGACCCTGTCTTCTCTTAAGAGAATTGGACAGGGCAATTCATGGAGTCCCTTCGTCACAGTCAGTCAAGAAGTCTTAAGAATGCGCTGGTACAAGACTGTAGATTGATCAAGTACCAAGCCTAGTGTCCGGCTGGTGACATTAGGATCATATCCATGGTATAACAGGCGTTTATTCTTACGAATTTTCGATGGTTATGCTGTCTACGTTTGATCCTTCTTAATTTCAAAATTATGTCACCATAAAATGCAGGCTGTGAAATACCCAAAGTAATAATCTCTGTTGCTTGTATGGATCCGAATTTCAAAAGAAGTTGAAAATAATTTTTGTAAAATTTCCAGAAAGTCTTTACCAGTTTGCAAAAGTGAAAACATTGACATAAAATTTTCTTCGTAATTTGTAAATTTCTACTAATAATATCCAAAACATCAGTACATACTCTATCTTACCGGAATCTAGGAACATCACCCTCATGCCAGGGAAAATTTACTATGTTGAATCAAAAATTATCTCTTTTGTCATATACACTTGTATGATTCTCTCCATTAACAATTTTGATATTTAGGTAAAAAAAATGGTGTTTCTATGTTTGTAACGTTTGTCGTGTTTAGAGTCAATTCTTGTGGATAAATACCATTTTTATACTTTTAAAAACAGGATTGTCGATAGTAAGAATATCATCCAGGTACCAAGATGTACCAATAAAACATATCACATCATCATGTTTTCTTTGCTTTTGAAGATTTTATATTAATTCTTTTTCAAACGTGTATAAAAATAAATCTGCAACAAGAGACGCACAATAAGTATCCATAGGGATCCCTACAACGTGCTTGTAGAGAATCTCACCAAATTTTACATAAATGTTGTCCAAGAGGAAGGAAAAGGCAATACACAGGTCACCCTTTTATTCAGATATACAAATTTAAAGTTTCCCCTCTCGATTAAAGCATCATTTAATGAGTTTGGAATTTGATAATTAATTCTGTCGCGAGGAAGCGAGGTGTACATACATGTATTTGAAAAGTTGTATGGCTTGAAAATTTCTAGATTTCATTTTGTCCATCACATCCACTGAATTTGTGATAGACCAAAATAAATTTACATCATTCTTGTTTAGAACAGTTTCACAATTTTTTGATTTTTTGCTACGTGTTCGTGCTGACGTCAGATTTCTAGACAAATTTGTAGTTGAGCAGTTGCTAGAATAAGCAATACATCGAAATTTGTAAGGAGACTTGTGCAGTTTTGGTATGCAGTATATTGCAGGAAGATTCAATTAAGAAATGAATGAAGAAATATTACTGTTATGTTTGCTCAAAATGTTGATGGACACTTTCATTGCTTTTGATATAAGTATTTGTAGACGAAAGTTCCGAAACTAAAGTTATGAACTTGCTCCTTTAGCACAAAATTCCTGTTCGGAGAGCACGGATTACTTTCTGGAAAGCCCAGATCAGAATCAATTCAAAATAAGATGCAGCCTGAAAATGTCTCTTTAATGTTGTCATTGATGTTTCACATTGCCTTTGCTTCTATAATAGTCATTTTAGTTGGTCCTTTTGGATGTATGTTTAACGTCTTCTAATTCATTAGCATCATTTTATAGCAGATAAATTTACAGCATGGACTAGACATGCACGTTTGGACACCCAACCCTCGCCAGTGATCCTCAATCCAAGAAATGTAATATGGTCAAAATCTGTGAAAAGTATGTCCTAAATATACCGAAAGACGTAGCAAGATATTAGACGTTTATTAGTGTTATATTTTTACTTGATGTCAACCATTTGTTACAATTTTGTTCTTATTGGATATATAAACATTTTTCGTTGGTCATGTGTGTGTGTGTGTTCCGCTATAGTCATCATAACGTACATTCAGACAGTGCATGTATTGTAGATATTATTTCAGTTTCGTGTGTGAACATGGACGGCGGATGCGGCTAGCCACACAGGGGATGCTTACTCATCCCGGACACCTGGTCCCACCTCTAGCTTCCGTCGATGCTAAATTTAGTGCTCTATTGTGAGTGTTGTTGAGATTGTCGTCATGATCTTCTTTATCTCATTTGTTTGAGATTCTTCTTTATCCTTCCTGCGAGGTGGCTTTCCTGTAGTCCTGTATATAGTCGACATCCATATAAACTCACCACTTTACTATCACTACTGTATTAAAAATTACCACCTCTAGGTGAATATTTTTTCTTTTATGTATTGTTCTTTTTGCATAAATAGTGTCTGTTCTTGATTGGTATATTCATGAATTCGTATGTTTATTTCTTTGTCCTTATACTGTGATTTCCTCTTTCATATATTTTTCTTTTTGTAACCAATATGTGTTTCAATCGTGTTTTCTACACAGGATGGTACTGCTGGAGATATTTTGGATTGTCATCTAGATTGATAATAATTGCAATTGCAAACTATGAATTTCATGGAGCCGAGATTATCAATTGTTGATACCTGTTGTCAGTCCCTTGAAAGCGGGTTCCAGCTCGTTACCTTCTTAAAAGTCTGCAGTCTTTGTCCTTGTTTTGAAGTTGAACTGTCTGATATTTTATTGTTCTTAAAGGAAGTAAATATCGATTCTCTGCAAATACCATATTGAATGAAAAATTATTGATTAAATTTTTCACGGTCTAGGTTAGTTAGCTGACTTGATCTATTGGCTATTGCACGCTCTTCGAGACTGCTTGGTAACAGGACAAGTGGGAGGTTTATGCACACGTAATCGGGATAACAATACCGTTTGCTCCCAACATAGAGGATGACCGTTCAAAATTGGCATCAGTTATTATTAAATATTGATGGTTTATGTGTAGTATTTATCGTTTAGTGTTTTGATGGAAACTTTTGTGTTTGTGTTTTATACTTTTTGTCTTTATAATGTCTTTTGTTTTTCGTCCATTAACTTTTTTCACTTTAGGTTTTCGGTGTTTTGGTATGGGTGCCGCAACCCGATCCTGATGCAGTTCTCTCTCTTTATCAAGAGCTAAGGATTGCTGGAAGTCATAATATTCTTATCAATGTTCAAAATGCGGTTCTTTGCTTCATATATATGAAGAAATTTATATACCACATTGCATACCATCGCTTTACTCATTGGTCCTCGTTACAGTTTCCAATGCCTCACATATAAAAGAATGGAGGGGATCTCCAACAAGACCCTGTTGCAGCACCAACAGCAAAACACGAAAACCCTCGATGCGAAAACACTAAAGACGAGCATACCAAGAGACGGAAAAGAGACACACGAAATGTAAACATGAAACACAAAAGACTACACATAAACCAACGAGACCAATGGGTAACCGGTGCCGACTTTGGACGGCCATTTGCCACGCAAGTAGCAAATGGTGTGGTTATCCTGGATTACGTGCGCACAACCCTCTCACTTCTCCAATTACACAGAGGTCTCGAAGAACGTGCAAGTGTGGTGTAATACAACCTCCTCACTGTTAGATGACCACACACAAACAAGACCGCAAAACGCAGGGACCCAATATTAATAATCGGTTTCAAATCCTGTCATTGTCTGTTTTTCTTAATCTCTTAATATTGCCATGAAAGTTATCAATCTTTGAGGCATACAAAGTTAATAGACTATGAGATTGTATAGTGTTTGTTTTTCATGCTGATCAGTTTCAATCTGTCAGCAAGTCATTTGCAACCTTTTCAAAATGACCAAAATAACGACTGAAAAATAATTGTAACGACAGGATAATTCTACTGAAAATTGATGACCTATTTAATGTGCTACGTAGGCTTTATAAAAATGTTGTGAAGATGACTCTAATTCGGAGAGAAAATAGCATCTTAACATGTTTCAGCAGAATAAAACATCAACAAATCCTTAAAAAGGTTAGGAAAACCCATAAATTCTAATTTTAAGATACCGAAAAGGGCATACAAGTAAACGAACATCCATGAAATCTTTGATGTGCCACATTTTACTTGTTAGAGATTCCCGTAGGTATATTAGGAATGGAGTGGAACAAGGACTTCTTAATTGGAATTCCAAGATGCAATATGCTCGGAAACGAAGTTTCTTGAAAGACATTTGATCGACATTCAATATTCTATTAGATTAGTTAATTTCCATGCAGAAAGCTTTCACCTCATTGAAATTTTGAGCCATGATGGATTTGCCCTTACTTCCCTTTATTCTTAATTGATCTATTATCGAATATGAGTGAATCAAAGCCAAACACAATAGTGGAAACCAGATTCCAAAAAAAGCACAATAGAAAGGCTTACGAATTTTGAAAATAATGCAGAACAGAACTTTCTCATGCGAAAAAAAAAAATGGACAAATAGACGGAGACAATGACACATAAAACATTCGGAACATCAATACAAAACTTTCCCGCTATACTACGAAACGAGAGGAAAAAAAGAATTAGAAAATAGGCGAAACAGACGGATACAATGACACAGCTGCACAGAAACACAAAGATAAACTTATCAAATTAATTACCTCCAGTGCAAGTGCGGAAGGCATTGTAGAATACATAGGTGGCGCTGTCCAAATGCGCCGTCCTAATATCTGATATATCTAATGAATGATGTTATATATCCATTGCAAGTACTGTAAATTGGTTTTTATTCGTCAGGTACCAATTTTCGTCATTTTCGTCAGTACCTCCCTTGACGAAATTACGTATTGACGATTCTAATATGACTTGATTCTTTTTCCCTATTAAGACAACAGACGCGAGCCGGGCTCTATTCTCCAATATAGGCCCTATAACGATAAGCCACGCCTACCGATTTTCTGAAAGCAGATAAACCGGCAGGAACTGGTTTTTACCAAGAATCGATGTCTAAGTTTGGTCATCATTAGAATAGAAATAAAAAATGACAAGCCGGGCTCTATTGTCTCATAATGCCCTCGCGTCCTCAGCCAATCGCATTTATCACCTCGCCGCTGACGCGGCTCGGTAATAAATGCGATTGGCTGAGGACGCTCGGGCATTATGAGACAATAGAGCCCGGCTTGTCATTTTTTATTTCTTAAATATAAATAGTCCTGACAAAATATAGTGTTGAAAGGAAAAAAATAAATCTTAAGAGTTAATACGATAGGCAAATGATAAATCATTGAAAACTGATTATGCACACAAAGTCGCATATAATGTACTTCTAATTACCAAATGATATGTTTCCACAATAAGCTAGGTGGTATACATGTCTCTAATTGATTGTTAAACAAACAATGAAAACAAACGCATACGGCCTATACCTGAATGTTAAGTTCACGTTTAAACGGACAAATTTTCATTTTAGGAACCCTCGGATGACGAATTTACGTACTGACGAAATCGTCTTTTTGAACGAATTGACGAAAATTGGTACTGACGAAAATAAAGCAATTTACAGTATCTTACCGAATGTGATATTTCTGCTGAATTGAAGCGACGGGTGTTGCATTCAAGAAGGAGATGCTGACTCTTCCTTGACACCTCGTCTCACTCCTAATAGATCACTTGCCAAAATCAGTAATGGCTGACAAAATTACAAAAAAATGCCCGAGGCAGGCAACTTTCGCGCACTTTTTCATTGTTCCGAAAGAATAGAATTGCGTCTATTAACAGTGACGTCATAATGAGAAACAACGCCAAAAGATGTTGACTCGGACATTTTAAGTTTTTAATCAAGATCGGAAAATGGTCTATTAGGAGTTCGCTTCTTTTCATGTGGTGGAGGTTTTGTTTGTTTGCTTTGTTTACTGTTTTATTCTAATTTCGTGTGCCTTCGGTTTGTGATTTCCTGAATTATCGATTTTGTACTATAAATTGGGATATGGTTATTGTCCATATTTGTTATAGTATCGAAGTACGTACAACCAAAAAGAAAGCCCATGTCCCATCCAAATGTATGTCTTAGTGTTACCCGAAGTTTCGCCCATTACCCACCGAATGACAAACATAATTTTGAATATCGCCACCCTGAATTCGTTAAAACTACAATTGATAAATGCAATTCAATTGATCCCAAACCCTTCCAAATGACAAATATGGATAATGACCATATCCCTGTATACAGCACAAAATCGATAATTCAGAAATCAGAGACCGAAGGCATACAAAATCAGAATAAAACAGAAACCAAAGCAAACAAACAAAAACCTTCATGAAAAGAAGCGGATTCCCGATATGAGAGTGAGACCAGGTGCCCAGGAAGAGTAAGTATCTCCTGCTTGCATGCAACACCCGCCGCTTCAATTCGGTAGAACTTCACATCCGGTAACATCCATGTCGGAAGACATTGAGTACAATCTTTGGTTGGATGGTTCAAATGGTCTATGACAGAATATCATCCAACATTCTGGAGAGTGGGACATCATAGTGTATGACGAGTTCCCCATATCGAACGTAGAACTTCCTCAGTGACGATGTTAGTCGGTCACAAACATATCCCTGACTGAGGAGCTTATCTGAAAGACGCCTAGCTCTCAGAACAAAATCCGTATATTTGGTACTTGCTCTAGCATAGCGTATAAACTGAGATATGAACACGCCATAAGCAGGCGATGAAGGGATGTTGCTACTCAGGAAAGGAAAGTTTGTAATGCTGAAATTGAAGTCGTCACGTTTGTCATAGAATGACGTGTTCATTTGACCATCATTGTCGTAGGACAACATTATGTCCAAATAGGATGCTGAATTATTTGTCTCTGTAGTTTCTTTGACTTCCAGCTCCGAAGGATAGATACTGCTCAGGTAATCCGCGAAATTTGGATTATTGATGGAAAACATCGTCTATGTATCTGTAAGTGAAGTTGAAGTCAGAAGCTAAGTATATTTTCCCTTCAGAGACCAAAGATTGAATGAATTCAGCTTCGTACAAATGTACGAGTAAAAGAAAATGTCGGCAAGGAGTGGGACACAATTGGTCCCTATTGGAATTCCGACAATTTGCCGGAAAACCTTTCCTCCAAACACCACAAAAATGTTGTCTATCAGAAAGTTTAACATCTGAATAATATCAGTTTCAATGTACTTATTTTCCGAATCGGACTTTTCTTTTACAAAGTAGGTTTTGTCATAGTTAAGAACTATAAATTTGTATCGTTCTTACTTGTAAACGCATTATTTATAATTTTTGCGAGTCTCTTTTTCAATTTAGAATGTGGAATTGTAGTGTAAAGTGTCGAAAAATCAAAGGCTTTGATCGAACGGACTCAACTAAAATGAATGGATTTCATATGTTCTAAAAGGTTCTTAGAATTCTTTAAAATCCACATCTGGTTGATACCACTGCGAGAGTATACTGTCGAACAATATTTTTGAAGCCCAGATTTGATTTCAGATAAAACTTTGGAGAGTAAGATCGATACAGATTTGGTAGAAAATTTTGAGGAACCAGCTATGAAACGTTGTTTGTACTGTTTCTTATGCATTTTAGGTATGCAGTATAAGTATGGCAAATCTAAATCTAAATTGTTAGTGTCGAAGCATAAGGGAGCAAGAACTGATTTGTGGTTATCTTTTATTTCTGAGGCAGAAAGGTTTGTTGGGGGTGTAAGTGGGATTTCAAGTTGTCGAATTTAAACCCAACTCTTTAACTAGACTGTCGAAATAGTACTTTTTGCAAGTAAATGTGTAATTATTTGAGGCTTTGTCCGCTGGTGTGATGACATAATGTTCTTGGAGGTAGGTAAGCTTTGTGATAACATCAGGGGCTTTAAATATAGTCTCGAATCTGGTGTTCATAATAGATAAAAGTAACCCTCTGATGGATTTTATCCATTCGGAAAGGGTGTCGAGCTGTACATCCTCTTTCTTTGCCAAACGTCTTGCATATTCCTAACAAGAGTCCATGATAATTTTGACATTCTGGTTCCATGTAAAAGATGATAATGATGTTGTCAATGTCTTTTTTTTTTCTTTTTTTTTTCTGTTTGTAAACCGCTTCTTGGTTTGAAATTTTCTTCAAGAAGGTATAGAGTTGGAACTCTTCGACATTATTGATAATAGTAAAAAAAAAATACTTGTAAATTTTCCAACAATGATTTATGAAAATTACGAGACGATCCCCAAGAACACAATGTTGAAGTGATCACTGTGGAATACACACTCATGGTACGTAAAACTACCATATTAACAAAGTGCCTCAAACAACGAGAACAATCACAAACAACAAAGGGAAAACACCATTAATGAGTTAAAGAAGATCCTGACGACAATCTCAACAGCACTCACAATAGAGCACTATATTGAGCATCGACGGACCCCTAGCAAGCTAGAGGTGGGATCAGGTGCCCGGGAGGAGTAAGCATCCCCTGTTGGCTAGCCGCACCCGCCGTCGATGTTAATGCACGAAGGACACGAAGGACAACCCAATGACTACATTGTAAAGGAGGTTGGAAACGGAATTTCTTGAATATGGCACAACCGTATAACAGACGGTACTTCTATTTAAATTCTCAGATAATGCCATGTACCTTTTTTTCATTAATTCAATCTAAAACATTTACACAAGAATTCTTTGTTCGCTCAAGTGTTTAATGGTACATGTTAATATTATAGCTTGTTGAGAACACTTTTGCCTAAATTGATACAAAAATAAATGCCGTTGCATTTTAATCTGTCCTTGTAACAAGTATCCATTATAATTTTATTTTAAAAAAAAAAATGAAAAACAATTCTGCATATCTTGTTGTCCTCAATGTTGAAAGGTACGTGTATTTTAGGTTATAACCATTCAACAATGCACAATTTTACACATTCACCATTTATTACTTTATCTTCACGGCTAAAGTGATGGGTACTGCTAGCACCAAGGAGAAGCTATTAGAACTTTATCCAGGCACTTAAAAATATACCCGCAAGACGAAGCCATTCCTGTCCATTTTTCTTCGTCAAATTGGTTCCTAATTGGTTGATTTTCACTTCTAATAGACATGAAAATGTTTTACTCTTAAAATTGTAAATTGTATTTTGTATCTTCCTGTGCATATCATATTTTGTAATCTAAAAACATAAATACAATTCAATTTCACCTTTTCTTTGTTTGAAGTAAACTTTTTTTCAATATACTTCCTTGTCCATTTTGGACATTTTGATCAAGAAATTCTCATTTGTTTTTTAAATAAACAAGCATAGGCACAGATAAAATCCATTGTTATTGAAATTCGAAACATGTTGAAAGTAAAATTGTGGCATTTGTCGGAGAACTTTAGTGAAGTGATTAAGAAATCCTTTCTTTGGATTTAATCCATGCTTACATAAAACGTGTATTACCTAAGTCAGTAAAACGTTACAATAAAGCATTGAAAAGTAGAAAAAGCAATAAAAGTACATTTGTAGTTACCATAAATTCACATCAGGAAATCCTAGTATCTCTTAGCACGAACGTTGTAGGAAATGATAACCCTTACTTCCAATGGTATAGGGCAAAAACAAATTAATGGTACGATGGACAGATTAAGACGCAATGAACATTATCACTGCATTGTTAAATTGCCCGAGAGATTGCTCGATAAAGTTGATCTAGGTGATTTATTCAGAATGAATGGAGGAACATCTGATCACTAAAAAATGAGGATACAAAATGTGTCTTTCCTGATGACTTATGATACTTCATTTAACTACCCCTCCCCCCCCCCGAAATAAAATTTGTTTTTTTCATAATTTTTTGAAGTCAGAATCTTCTTTATCTCATTTAAGATATTTGAAATTTATAGTACAAAGAAGTAAAATACCTCTCTATTTCCGAGAGAAACAAAACAAAAAACAAAAAAACATAAAAAAAAGCCAAACACTTTGCACGAGCGCATTCTGTACGTCAGAAAGTATCAATGTCCACAAAACGGAAACAGAAAGACCAAAGGAATACATATGGCTTTCTGCACTACACAGAATGGTGATATCTTTATTCTGTTAAAAGGTTTCCTGAAAGGAATAAAACGAATACAATTTTCTTGGAAATCATTTGTTATAACTTGTAAGCTATATTCATGCCTGATATGTATCAAAAGTCAACGGGTTTGTTTTGGTAGAATAGGGTGCACTTCACAAATAAGAGCATGACGTATTTGAATATTGCATGATTCTCAATTGCCTTAACGAGTGGGATTTTATGACGCTCTGTTTATGAACATCGAAGTTTCATATACTCATTTCAGGATTTCAAATGAGAGAGGCAAAATTCCATTGATACGGATCTATATGAAATACAATGTATGAGCAAGTAGAAAGAATCCTCTGATCCTTTAAAATCGTTGAAGTGCCAGTAAACTCTTCTCCTATTTCATATTTTATTAGTGACTACCCAAGCCTTCTTATCTATTATCAGCTCCATTGATAAAGAAACTGCATCGATTAATCTACTCATAACAGCGGTGTATATTCCATATAGGCTAATAGGCTGTGGCTTACTCGTAACTTTTGTGACTTCGATAGAGTAAAATCGAGAAAATAGAAAACTTGAAAATGAGTTATTCCTTAAATCATACGTTGCAAAATATGGGTTAAAACCAAATGTATATATAGCCATTTACTTTATGAAGTTCAACAATTATCGAAGAAAAAATCGAAACGGTCAAGAACGTTACATTCAATTGCTTTAATTATTGCATATTTCGGGGAAAATGTCATTGAAGTCATTTCGATTATTCTCTTTATTGCTTTCTTGCCAGGTTTTTTGTGTGTGTGTGTGTGTTATTTTTTTTTCAGTCAGTATCGTACATTGTTAGTGAAGGTTTGTCTTGCAGTCGATTATGCAACCTGTATGGTCTGGTCTAGGACATCTTCAAAATTGTAAACATTAAAATTCAGACGAATAATCACTATTTCAATAGATTTTCTAATAATTAATCATCGGTGATGATCGAGGCCGAAAAGGAAATATAAGTAGTGAATATGTCTGAAGAGCAAATTTGTAAACATGACCTAAATATATGCCAAATAGCCAGCTAAGGACATAGCTATGCGCTCAGGGAGATGCTACTTAATTTCAGAATAATTTATTCAAAGTAGGTATAAGACAATTTACAAATATATTTTGAAAAAGAATAGTGAAACTATGCGTACGATATCCTCGAGGACTGGTTGGACACGTGCAAATTTTCCGAGAATCGCTTCGCGATTCACGGAATTTGCACGTGACCAACCAGAATTATACTACCATGAACACCCAAAGTAAGACAGACATTTCTTAAATAAAAACACTATATTCTTTCCGTATGTTTCGGCCAACGGCCTTCCTCAGCGGATTTTATTATGTTTCTGTTACAATGCATATTTTCTAGCTCTTTGCTTTTATATCCCCGCTTTGTCAAATGCGTTTTAAGTTCATTTCGGCGCGTTTGATACGATTCCTCGGTGGAGCATATCCTTTTAAGTCTGAGTCCGAGTCCGTAAGGTATCGCTTCTTTTGTTTTCCACGGGTGGTTGGAACTTTTATGTAAAAAAAGTGTCGGTCAGTTTCTTTTGTAAATAAATCGGATCTGATGTGGCCATTTTCAATCGAAATTTGGACATCTAAAAATTCAATTGACTCTGTTGAATATCTCAGTTCCAATTTTATACATGGATGTATCTCGTTTGCGTTACGTACAAAGTCTAGAAGTTTTTCTTCCCCATAATTCCAAATTCCCCAAATGTCATCGATATATCTGTAATATGAAGACGGACAATTTTCGCAACGTTGAAATAATTCTTTTTCCTATTTCCCAATGTAAGTACAGGCATAGGTCATTCCTAGTTTTGATCTAATAGCCGTCCCAATTTTTTGTACGTAAGTCTTATCGTTAAAGATAAATGTATTCGAATTTAGAACGGTATCCATCATTTGCAATACGTCTTTTGTCGGTATCCGTTTTCTTTCCCTTTGTTCTAATGCCACTTCCATGGACTGCGATCTTTGCATCCTCTCTCGGTACACTTGGATAGAGCGCTCTTACGTCCAAACAGAACATAATTGTCTGATCTGATACAGGTTGCGGGATGTTCTCTGTTTTATTTGAAAAATCTGTCGAATCTTTTACATATGATGACAGAGGTTTTACATGAGTTAATAGTTAATTCTCTACTACTTCAGCCATATTTTCTGTGGCAGTATGTCGTCCATTTATAATAAGTCTCTGTGGATTACCAGGTTTATGCATCCTTGGATTCGCCTGTACTCTACCTCTTCTTGGTTCTTTTGGTAATAAATATTTTCTCATGTCTTTTGTTATCACTCCTCTTTTATGCATGTCATTGACCGTTTTCTTGATATCTCGTTCGATTTTCTTAACTTTTGTTTCCGAAATTAGTTCATACGTTTCGTGTTCCAGTAACTGCTTTTCAGTGTCGGATTGGTATGTGTCCGAATCCATGATCACAATTCCTGATCCTTTATCCGCCGGCCGGATAACAACAGAATTGTCATTCATTAACGCTTTTAAGGCCTGTTCATCTAGCTTTGTTATGTTCATCTTAAAATCTCTTTTTAGTCCGTTCATAATATCATTTTTCACTTCTACTATGTATTAATCGGGTCATCTTTTTCGTCCCTCTGCTGGTGTCCAATTTGACTTCCTTACCTTTTTCTTTATCATATCATTCTCGTTATCATCATTTTCCTCCTCGTCGCGGTCATAAAAGTACTCCCGTAATCTCATCTTTGGTTCCCACACTTTTATATCTGTAAGCAACTTATTTATGTCCATTTTCTTTCTTGTAGGTACATATTTAAGCACTTTACTCAACAATCTGGTTTCATGTTTAGTCAATTTTCTTTTCGATAAATTGTAAACCCCAGTATCGGTATTGTTACTTTTCCGCGAGTTTTGCGGCTTTGCGTTGGGCGGCGTATCATCGCATTTTGCGGATGCACTTTTATTTTTATACTTACCTCATGTTCTTCATTTGTCGACATTTTGACAATCTTAATATTGTTTGTTTCGGTGCTCTGTGTTCGATGCTCATTTCTAAAGGCGTTATCTTTGCTCTTTACATGATTAAAATGGTTATCTTTGTAATGAAGGACTAGAAAGTCCCGTTCGCTTGACGTATCGTCGAGAGCTGAGTATCTGTTCCACATTGTTGGATTTGTATCAATATCAGAGGTAACGAAAGTATCTCATTGTAGAACACGCATATATTTCCGATTCCATCACATAAGAATCTAGGGATCAGTCCGTCTTTTAAATATTTCGGACATGTTGATCTAATGGGATATCAACGCATTGCTCATATTCTGATGGGTTCGAACGTATTCCCTGTACCACCGATGATCTCACCTACGCATGTTTTTCTTCGTTTCCATGAATGTGTAGTGACACGCATCGGAAAAAACAATTGCCATCTCCGCGGACTTTATGAATACTAAATTCTCTACTTCTCGCGGAGTCTACCTGATTATTCGTCACACTTTTATTCTGTTTTTTATTGATTAGTACAGCAAGTTATTTTTTTATGACTGAGTCAAACACCGTATTTGTACACAATATTCCTCATCAATTGATTCAGGTTGGGCAATTGCTTCCCGCATTGTACTTAATGTATTCTCGATATCACGTAGCTCACTTTTACAAATCAGCATAGCTTCTTTCATTAATTTATGCGACGATTCTACAAGAATATTGTGTATTTGCTGATTGTCTTGTTTTGCTGAGCCCAAGTTTAGTCTCCATTTCAAGTGAAAGCCAATTGGAATAACATTGTTCTTTTCGCAATTTTTAAGAAAATTAAATGACTTACATATCTTGCTTTTTTGTCCAATAAACGGCGAAAATTCCGCAATCCATGATCGTCAATAGCTCCATACATCATGATGTAACAGAAAACTACTTCGTCTTTAAATACAACACAGCCGTTTCTTATATAAATACAATAAAAACACTATATTTTTTCCGTACGTTTCGGCCAACGGCCTTCCTCGGCGGATTTTATTATGTTTCTGTTACAATGCATATTGTGACGTCATAAAATTACGGCGCTTAAATAGCGTCTTCAAAATTGCGTTGTTCATTAGGAGCAAGTTTCACAAGTCGCTAGCGTAGTTAGATACATATGAGTAAGATAAAATTATTGATTTAACATTTAGCGGTTAAAACGTCTGTTGTAAAACAAAGGAGGGGATCTCCAACAACACCAGGCTGCAGCACCCACAGCAAAACCCCAATAAACCCAATGTAAAAACACAAACCAGACAAGCACAGAAAGAGACGCGTAAGGGACAAGGAACGTCAACGCACAACACAGACACATTAAACACAAAGGACTACACATAAACCAACGAGACCAATGGGCAACCGGTGCCGACTTATGACGGCCATCTGCCACGGAAATAGCAGAAGGTATGGTTATCCTGGATTACGTGCGCACGACCCTCCCACTTTTCCGATTACCCAGAGGTCTCGAAGAACGTACAATTGTGGTGTTAAACAACCTCCTCACTGTCAGATGACCACACACAAACAAGACCGCAAAACGCAGGGGCCCAAGCAACACAGATGAATATGTAAATGGATATAAAAAGAGGGCGTACGTAATACAATCCGTGCTCTGCCGCCGCGAGCTCATGTATGTTATCACCCGAGGAGTCCGACTGACATTCAGAGAGGACAGGTGGTCGAGACCCTGTCTTCTCTAAAGGGCCCGTTATGGAGTCCCGTCGTCACAGTCAGTCAGAGTGCAAGTTTTAAGAATGCGCTTGTACAAGACTGTAGATTGGTCAAGTGCCAAGCCTAGTGTTCGTCTGGTGACATTAGGATCATACCCACGGTATAAAAGACGTTTGATGATTCTGACGCATTTTCGATAGTGATGTTGTCTATTTTTGATCCTTCTTATCTTGTTAATAATGTCACCATAAAATGCAGGTTGTGAAATACCCAAAGTAATATACTCTGTTGCCTGTATTGGTCCGAATTTCAGAAGAAGTTGACAATACTTTTTGTAAAATTTCCAGAAAGTCTTTACTAGTTTGTGAAAGCGAAAACCTTGTCCTAAAAGTTTCTTGGTAATTGTAAATTTCTACTATGAAAATCCAAAACATCAGTACATGCTCTAGCATACCGGGTGAGCTGTGAAATGTAGATACCATAGGACGGTAATCTAGGAACATCACCGTCAAGCCAGGGGAAATTTACTATGTTGAATCCAAAATCATCTCTTTTGTCATACACACTTGTATAGATCTCTCCATGAACAATTTTGATATTTAGGTCCGAAAATGGTGTTTCTGTGTTTGAAACATTTGCCTTGTTTAGAATCAATTCTTGTGGATAAATAACATTTTTATATTTCTCATAAACAGGGTTGTCGATAGTAAGAATATCATCCAGGTACCTAGAAGTACCAATGAAACATTTCACATCATCATTCTTTCTTTGTTTTTGAAGATTTTGGATAAATTCCTTTTCATACGTGTATAAAAATAAATCTGCAACAAGAGGCGCACAATTAGTACCCATTGGAATCCCTACAACCTGCTTGTAGAGTTTCTCACCAAATCTTACATAAATATTGTCCAAAAGGAAGGACAAGGCAATACACAGGTCACTACATGTCCATGATTTGTATGATTTGTAATCTGTGGCGGAAAAGAAACTTGTAAGTGTCACAATATAACTGAGAAATTACAAAGTTATCACTTAGTTTTCATTTCATTTAAATCATGATAATTAAGATGACTAAAAGTTCAATTCTACTTATAGTTATATCAAGTCAATTTTCCTGTAAAGTCCAACTGGTTGGAGAGTCTTCAACTTTTTAATCCAAAAGGATTCCTTTGTTAGCCTGGCGGTTTCACTTTCATAGTTTTTCTCGATAATTATAACTTTGTAATCGGTGATCAAATGACCATTGTTTGTAAATTGTTCTGAAATTGGATCTTGTTTCATGTTACGGATGTTCGAAAGGTTGATCATTATCCTTTCATACAACGATAGCCCAGTCTGACAAACATATATAGTTCTATTACATCAATTACAAAACACAATAAATAACATGTGTTGTTTTGCAATAAGTGTCACCTTTAATGCGATATGTCTGTCCGTCTGTGCCTTGGAACGTGTTTGTTTGCATTACGTATTTACATATAGCGTTTTTTTTCCCGCACGGATTGCATTCGTCTGGATGTCCGTAGAAGATATTGTTGTGTTTCTTGTGTACAAGTATATCTTTTATGTTTTTATCTCTTCTGTACGCAATTAGCGGCGGTGCCGGAAATATCTCTCGCATCCGTTCGGAATTATATAATGTTGTTATCCTTTGCCGCACGATGTTATGGACGTTCGGTAGCGCGTCGCTGTAAGTTAACGCGAGAGGAACTCTGTCATTTGATCTTTTTTGTATTGTACTTCAGAAGTTTCTTCCTGTCCAGTGTTTCCGCTTTCGCGAGTTGTTTTTCTAGCTCTTTGTTTTTATATCCCCGCTTTGTCAAATGCGTTTTAAGTTCATTTCGGCGCTTTTGATACGATTCCTCGGTGGAGCATATCCTTTTAAGTCTGAGTCCGAGTCCGTAAAGTATCGCTTCTTTTGTTTTCCACGGGTGGTTGGAACTTTTATGTAAAAAAAAGTGTCGGTCAGTTTCTTTTGTAAATAAATCGGATCTGATGTGGCCATTTTCAATCGAAATTTGGACATCTAAAAATTCAATTGACTCTGTTGAATATCTCAGTTCCAATTTCATATTTGGATGTATCTCGTTTGCGTTACGTACAAAGTCTAGAAGTTTTTCTTCCCCATAATTCCAAATTCCCCAAATGTCATCGATATATCTGTAATATGAAGACGGACAATTTTCGCAACGTTAAAATAATTTTTTTTCCCATTTCTCCATGTAAGTACAGGCATAGGTCATTCCTAGTTTTGATCCAATAGCCGTCCCAATTTTTTGTACGTAAGTCTTATCATTAAAAGTAAACATTATATTCGAATTTAGAACGGTATCCATCATTTGCAATACGTCTTTTGTCGGTATCCGTTTTCTTTCCCTTTGTTCAAACGCCTCTTCCACCGCGATCTTTGCTTCCTCTCTAGGTACACTTGGATAGAGCGCTCCTACGTCTTACGTTCCTTTTTAGAATTTATATTTTTCATTTAATCAAAGCTGTAGGGATTTCATATAATGGGATGGCATGAAAGTGATCAAGATTATTGAGTAAGAAGAGATATCTTAGATTATCTTGCTATTTTGGGTGGAAAATCTCAATTTTTATTTAAAAATCGCTGATTTCTGAAAAATCCTTAGTACTATAAAATGTGTCATACTTTATCATGACGCCATACCGGGCGTCGTTCAATTTATCAGAATCCAGATGGTAATATAAATTCCCCTTAACAACCATCTGAATAACATTCATTTCTTAATTATCATTAGGAAATCATGGGAGATGTGTATTTGTCCACATCGTTTCGGATATCAAATTCCGGATTTGGTCAACTTGAGAATTATAAAATGAAATTAAGTTCTGTCATTTTTGGGTTGAAAAATCGATATTTTGAGAAATAGGCCTGTCATATTGATGGAATAACTTTATCGGCTTTTACAGGATAAAGATGATCTGTGTTTATACGTGCAGTGGGTAACATTTTAGTAATAAATAAGTTAAATAGCATTAGAAATAGTTGTATTTGCCGGGGGCGCATTCTGCTCTGTGTATTTATTTGATCTGATGCATTTAAAATGTATTGCTTTTCCTGGCATGTCGGGTCATTCTTGTTTTAGATTTGGTGCGTTTGAAACATAGATATATGACATAATATAATCGTCATATGAATACATTTGCATATAATATGAATCTAGGCATTGTCTAGAGGGAGCGTAGCATTTTGCAAGGTTATTGTCTAACTTTTGAAGAATCCGTTTGTCTGATAATCTACCAATTTATTTATCCACCAATTTATTCAAATTATGTTGATTTTGAATTAGTAATTCTTTCATTAGTATACGTAAAATAATGATCTTAGATCATAGCGAGCGAAGCTCGCCCTTACGGCTTTGTCTTGATTCATATTAGAGGTGTCACGTTATGATTCAGCGACAAATTAGACATTTTTAATTTCAAATTGATTTTCATTTAATTTATTTCTAATCCTCCATTAATTCGTAACGTTCAAAGGAACGTGACAATTTGGACTATATTCAGACACTTTTCCTCTAAGTCAATATATTCTCAATGATGTCTTTTTCTTTGTAATGCCGCTTGCTTTCTTTTACCTTGCTATTTGTTACTTTTTACTCTTTTAATTGATTGTATTTATCTGTTCTTAAATGATGCTATTCAATTTGAAGACGTTTACATTGACACTTTCTTTGTTCTTGTATGTGTCGGATTGAGTGAAATGACAAATATGGATAATGACCATATCCCTGTATACAGCACAAAATCGATAATTCAGAAAAATCAGAAACCGAAGGTATACAAAATCAGGATAAAACAGGAACCAAAGCAAACAAACAAAAACCTCCACCACATGAACTGAAGCGAACTCCCGATATTGGAGTGAGACCAGGTACCCAGGAAGAGTAAGCATCTCAAAGTGATTCGTATGAAAGAATGAGACATCTTGCGGAGTTAGCTGACCGCCACGGAGCTGACCGGGTGTGATTTGCATTTGTTCCGGAATTTCTGACTTCTGCAAATTAACTGTTTTTACGTACTGCGGACTTTCCAACTACAATCAAAATACTTGCATTTTATTTTATGAAGTAAATGTGTGTGTGAATGCGGATATTTTGTCATACAACATTTTGGACCTTAATAAATAAAATTAACTGTAATTGATTGCATTTTCATCGTTTCGAATTTGAACAATCACACGCAAAAAAGTAGTTGTGATAGAGGTAAAGGTATTCCTTCGGATCACGAACATCAGACTTCACGTGCAAAGGAAAGGAGGGGATCTCCAACTACACTAGGTTGCAACACCCACAGCAAAATCCCCAAACACCCATGCAAAACCCGCAAAACAGACACCAACAGAAAGAGACGCAAAAGGGACAAGGAACACCAACTCAAACCACAGAAACATGAAACATAAAAGACTACGCATAAACCAACGAGACCAATGGGCAACCGGTGCCGACTTAGGACGGCCATCTGCCTGGTAAATAGCAGACGGTGTGGTTATCCTGGATTACGTGCGCACAACCCTCCCACTATTCCGATCTCCCAGAGGTCTCGAAGAACGCACAATTAAGGTGTAAAACAACCTCCTCACTGTTAGATGACCACACACAAACAAGACCGTACAATACAGGGGTCCAAGCATCACAGATGAATATTTAAATGGATATAAAAAAAGGCCGTGCGTAATACAGTCCGTGCTCTGACGGTTGTAGTGAGCTCATATATGTTATCACCCGAGGAGTCCGACAGACATTCAGAGAGGACAGGTGGTCGGGGCCCTGTCTTCTCTAAGGAGGTTTGGACAGTGCCCGTCATGGAGTCCCGTCGTCAAAGTCAGTCAGAGAGCAAGTCTTAAGAATGCGCTTGACAAGACTGTAGATTAGTTAAGTACCAAGCTTAGTGTCCGTCTAGTGACATTAGGATCATATCCACGGTATAAAAGGCGTTTGATGACTCTGACGTATTTTCGATAAATATGCTGTCTACCTTTGATCCTTCTTATTTTGTTGATTATGTCACCATAAAATGCAGGTTGTGAAATACCTACAGTATTATACCCTGTTGCTTGTACAATGTTTGGTCCGAATTTCAAAAGAAGTTGATCATAATTTCTGTAAAATTTCCAGCAAGTCTTTACTAGTTTGTGAAAGCCAAAACCTTGACCTAAAAGTTTCGTTGTAATTTGTAAATTTCTATTATGAAAATCCAAACATCAGTACATGCTCTAGCGTACCGGATGAGCTGTGAAATGTAGATACCGTGTGACGGTAATCTAGGGACATCACCGTCAAGCCAGGGGAAATTTACTATGTTGAATCCAAAATCATCTCGTTTGTCGTATACACTTGTATGAATTTATCCATTGACAATTTTGATATTTAGGTCCAAAAATGGTGTTTCTGTGTCTATAACGTTTGCCTTGTTAAGAGTCAATTCTTGTGGATAAATAGCATCATTATACTTCTCAAAAACAGGATTATCGATAGTAAGAATTGGCTTGAAAATTTCTAGATTTCATTTTGTCAATCACATCCCCGGAAACTTTTATAGACCAAAATAAAGGAGTATGTATGGTTTACATAGTAAAGTGGCCCCCTAAAATCGACTTCTCCAAAATTAAATTTTGTTGTCATTTTTAGAAAGTTAAATATCTATATTTCAAGAAATCTGTTTACAAAAACTACTTCTCGATTTGTAAGACATTTTAAATTTCCATAAACATCATGAAAACCGGTGATTTTGTCAATTTTTCATGAAAAATAGTATAATTCTTGATTATTTTCCTTTTGCATGCACTTAGAGACGTACAAAAGTAACAACATGTCAAAATATAAAAGTTGTTCAGAAGCCCGCTCGATACCATCTTATAGGAATTTGTCGAAAATAAGCCCCAAAATGACGTTTTTCCTGAAATTTGGCAAAATATACAAATTTGGAAGCCAAAATTCTATGAAAGTGAGAAAGGTAATTAAAGAATATACATCATTTTATAAGTAGCCTACATTATAGACTAAATATTGGTACAAATTCATTACTTCATGAAAACTTCAGATTTTGCCCTGAAAGGGGGCCACTTTACTATATAAACTATATATAGTCCTTTACATCATTCCTGTTCAGGACAGTTTAACAATATTACAGTATGTGCTAAGTCGCACATACTGTAACGTCATACTTGACGTCATGACCTTTTGAGCACTGACATTATTTCATTATTTACTTTTTGAAAGAAAGCTGTTGTTACGTCGGTTAAATAAATTTTATTCAGCTGTGTATGACAAAGGAACTCGAAGGAAATTAAAATTGGATAAGTACTGATCGGTTTTAAATTATTGATTTCAAACAAAATTTATTCATTCACCACGGTTTGAATTTATGCAGGGCTACTGTGGTTTCAGGCGGAAATGGCGGAAAGAATACAAATTCTGAAAGGTGAGTATCTTTCAAAAGTCGATGTAAAGTAGGAACTTACAGATTTGTGTAGGCTTTCCTATCTAAAGGGTCGCTTCAGGACCAGTTGGCTTCGCCAACTGGTCGGGAGCTACGCTCCCTATGAATAAATTGAGCGATGTTTTGCCCTGTGCAAATCGCCCGATGCCTAAAAGCCCTATTTACACGGCGTGGTTTACCACGCGTGCACTGACCACGTATGGTAAGACATGCCGTGAAATTAGGGGATAAACATACCGAGGGTTTTTTTTTTGGGGGGGGGGGTTCCAACAGGTATATGTTGGATAAACTTTTGAAAACGCAGTTATACCGTCGGGGCTTGTAAACGTTTAACTGCGTTTCCTACAGTATATCCAACATATACATTGTACCTGTCGGAACCACAAGACACAGTACGTTTATCCCTATTCTAATTTATACCCCTCAGAGGGTCTCGTGAATCGCTTTAGAGGTGACGTAGCTACGGAGGACTAACAACGACCAACATAAATAATTGCGCTGCAAAATATAAAAAATAACTGCTTCGTGTTTATTACAATAGCAAAAAATCAAAGTGTTATCAATAATAAACTTACTTGATCCGTTGTTTATAAGTGGAGAACGCCGCTTACAAGCTCGTCACTTATTGCTTTACGTCAATTTATGACGTCATTGGAGCATAGAGCACAGGGAATAATGACGTCATATATAAAAAAGCTTGTAACGTGCAAATTTACTTAGGAATACATTTTAAAGTATGTCAAGTGAGTCTGTTTTGCGGCATGTATATCGTCGTTATACATGCTTGTAGAAATCCTGCGAACCAATCAGAATGCATGAAACAGAGTGAATTAGAAATAGGGGCTATACAATAAGCCTTTTTCACGTAACTGCGTGCCTAGCATTTTGTGGACGGCAAGTACTGACTTTCATGACGTCACAGTTAAAAACTTATTGTCTTTTGCGTCATATTGCGAGAAAGCTTCTTATTTTGCCGTCCAAAACAACCGGACCGCAGTTATGTGAAAAAGGCTTGTGCAAACGTGGTTAAACGCCGATTAGAGCTCTAATTCCACGTGGTACTACTACCTAAAGCAAAACAATTTGATCCATGTCAGGTCACTGTAATTTTGTTGTGCAAAAACGTTAAAGAAAATAGATTCTAATGTAAATATATTCAAAATCTGAGGTACCAAAAATACAAGTTTAATGAGTGTCCTCATGAGGAAAATATTCTCATCCATCATTGAAAAATACGTGTATCGATAAAATTTATATGACTACAAATAAGTATTATTATTCCGTGTATAGGTAATATTACTACATTAAACAAAATCAAATAGAAGATTATTGTGGTCATTATTTTTATCTAATGCAAGTGTGGAAAAACACACCGTGTAAATTGGGCGTTTGCTTTGCTTCCAAAATATACAGGGCCAGTACACGCGTGATAAACCACGCCGTGTAAATAGGCCTTAAGAGGCAACCATTTGATTTTTATGGGGGGGGGGGGATGGGAACAGGAATACTTTTGCCGGCCGGAATATTTTTTGGCTATTTTAGGAGCCGAACATTTTTTCGAAGGCCCATCGGGTCGGATTATTTTTTTTTTTTATTTTCAAGGTTGAGGGGGTATCCCCCGATGAAAAAATGAAGCAATTTGGTGGCATCTGAAGCGCATTTGAACTGATTTAAGAAGGGATTAGGCACAGGGATTTATCCCGTTTCCTCGTTGCATGATGGTACTAAACCCCAAAGAGGAAAACCGTCAGTGGCAGCAATGATGATTTGGACAATAAAAAAATCGACATTTTCTAATGCTGTATTGTTTTTGCAAGATATGCAGAAGTCAACATGTTCAGGATTTCCTAAGGAAAAAGGCGGACCAAGGAAAGTTTTGAAAAGGCAGGTTAGCCCATGGGGTTGGGTTCAACGGTTAAATTTACGTAAAACTTGGGGGATCAGCATTTTGTTTTTTGGAAATTCCAGGTATGACCCGACCCCCTTACCATCACTCTAGATCCGCGCTTGTTTGTTCAATTTTTGTAAGGTAAAGAAAATACCGGTAGGTAAATGATCATCAAGTTAAAATTTCCTTGACAAACAAGATATCACGGGTGCCGCATTCCCTTCATCGTCCAGATAGAATGATTGAATTATTTATTGGCAATTAGATTCTAAAAGTAAATAAATTAAAAAACATGCATTTTTGACTCTTTGAAATATTCTTGGAGGTAGCCAGTCCAAATCTGGCCAAAACAATTTTAATTGTTCATTTCAAACAGATTGATCATGACCGCAATTTTAAAACGATCTTTAAAAAAGTGAAATGTTCAATTTTGTGGAAGGCTATAATCGAGTCTTTGAAGATTTGGTAAAGAAATATGTCTTTAATAATTAATGCATTGCATATTGCATAGGACTGTTATTTCTTATTCATCTGGGCATCAGATGAAGAAAATACTATATGAACATGATTCAATGTAGGTTGTTTCCGAAACGTATGTAAAGCACGTCCACGTACAAACGATGGACATAGCAATGCATCCTTCCCGATTTTGTTATCTATTCCCGAGAAAATTTTGGAAAATTTATTCAAATCGGTGGTTTCTGGGGTGTTTTGGGGCTATTAATTCTAACTGATTTCATAGATATATTTCGGAAACAGTAGTTTAATGCTACCAAAAGCATGTCATAAGTGCCCCCTTGTTGGGCACTGCCGGGGGAAGGGGGGCACGTGACCCATGCCCCCCGGCTGCATCCGCTTCTGAGCGTCCTGGTAGGAAGGTGTAAATTTTTATTCCGGTTGGCAATTCGATACTAAAAATAAAGAAAAACATGCATTTTTTACTCTGCAGAATTCTTGGAGGTAGCCAGTCCAAATCTGACCAAAACAGTTTTAATTGTTCATTTTAAAAAGACTGATCATTACCTCAAGTTTAAAACGATCGTAAAAAAGTTTTTAAAAAATGTTAATTTAATAGAAGGTTATATTGAATATTTGGCAAAGAAATATGTGTGTTTCATGACTCGCATAGAAATGTTATTCCCGATTCAACCCTCAGTCTCAGATGAAGAAAATCCTATATCAATTAACATGGTAGGTTGTTTCCGAAACGTGTACGTCCATGTACAGTCGATGGACATGGCAGCAATGCATCCTTTCCGACTTTGATATCTATCCCCGAGAAAATTTTGGAAAAAAATTATTCAGATCGGTGGTTTCTGGGGTGTTTGGGGCTATTTCCGACTAATTTCTATTTTTTTTTTAGGGAACAGTGGCTTAATGCTACCAAAGCTTCCAAAAGCATGTCACAAGTGCCCCTTCGTTGGGCACTGCCGGGGGGGGGCAGTGTCCCCGTGCCCCCCGGCTGGATCCGCCACTGATATGATACATGTACCTATAATCAGTTCACAAATAAATGATACTCAATGCAGGCATGCTATATGATGCTAATGACATTTGCCTTTGAATAAAATAAAAAGGTCGTAAGGGCGGGAGGGGGGGGGGGCAATTTCATGATCCGGAAATTTGTTTTAGTCGGCCCGTCGAGCCAGGAATTTTTAGTCCCCTACCGGCTCGCCGGAGGGGACTTATAGTTTCCACCCCGTTTGTCTGTCCGTCCGTCCGTCCGTCCGTCACATTTTAGTTTTCCAGATTTTCTCCGCTGTCGTTGCATATATTGAACTCATTTTTGGTATGTGAGTTTATCTCAGTGTGATACAGATCAAGTTCGAGTTTGAATTCGATTCACCTATTTTTACAAGAGTTATGGCCCTTGGCATTAGCGAATTTCATGAAATTATCAGTTTTCCGGACTTTTCTTCCAAGGTATTGCAGATATTGAATTGATTTTTTTATATGTGAATACATCTTAGTGTTATACAGATCAAGTTCGAGTTTGGTTTTGATTGACCTATTTTCACAAGAGTTATGGCCCTTGGACTTTTGGACTTAGAAAATTTCTCAGTTCTACGGACTTTTCTTCCATGGTATTGCAGATATTGAAATCATTTTTGGTGTGTGAATATTATATCTCAGTGTGATACAAATCAAGTTCGTGTTTCAATTTGATTGACCCATTTCTACAGGAGTTATGGCCCCTGGACTTAGCAAATTTCATTAACTTCTTGGTTTTCAGTCTTTTCATGCCTTTGGTATGCAGATACATTATAGTATGATAAAAAATAAATTGAAGTTGGGTTTGATTTATTTGTTCTTACAAAAGATATGGCCTCATAAAATTTCATTAAATTTTCCTGTTTACCGGACCACAGGCCGAACGTTCGCCTGGCAATTATTCGTATGCGCCTCTCCAAAATCAAGGCTAATAACACTGGTTTTACACTCTTGTCGAAAAAATTCTCGGAAAAATAGAAATTCTCGAGGTGTGATTACTATTATTACTTTAATCAACAGACAAAAGGTGAAATTAGATACTGACCAAGTTTTGTTGACCTAGACCACAGAATAGCTGGTCCACTCCCTCACGCTGAAAATAAAATAGAATGGCTTCCTCTAGAATGCTACCGTCAACTGCATTGCATATTAGAATCTTATATCAACAAAACATAATTGCTTTTACTCCAATTCAGTTGATGTTACTCCCTCTTAACTGTTATCAAAATGTTCACCTGTCATCACTTATTCAATGCAAGCAGTCATTTATATCTCCAGTCATAGAGAGTGGACCAGCTAATGTCGAGTAAAAATAAATCGCTAGATTCCGTTTTTATTTTGGAGTTTCTCCCTTATCCTGAAGCCCAGGTCAACCAAACTTGGTCGGTATCTAGCTTAACCTTTTGTTCATCGATTAAAGTAAAAATAGTAATCATACCATGACAATTTCTATTTTTCCAAGGATTTTTCCGACGCGAGTGTAAAACCAGTGTTATTAGCCTTGATTTTTTAGTAGCACATACGAATACCCGGACGTTCTTCTCTATACTTCATAACAAACAAACACAATATATGCAATTGCCCGACGTGTGTTCCATATTTACGACTGCAGACGGGTAAAACACACATGCTTTTTTTCATAAATTTCTAAATATCATAAGCATGATTAAATGCCAGTAATCTTTAAGAGTATTCATGACCGGCCAGGAAAAACCATAGATAAAGCCAACGTAAATTCACTATGGTAACCTGTATCTGTTGCCTATGCGATTTAGCACGGTGTCATGTCATCAAGATTACTTAAGTGACAGACCTCACTATGACATATGCAAATCAAAAAAATTATATAGAACAAAATGTGAAAAATTTAATAAATGGAAATTTAAACTTGACTACACGGAGTTCGTGCCTAAAATGACCAAACCTTTGGTATCACATGACATCATAAGTACGATACGCTTTCTCATTGGTTATTTTGAACCTACCAGAAAAATAATTCCTGCTTTACTGACGAAACACGGGAACATTTTAATCTTTCCGCCTATGTTCCAGACCTTCTTCTAATACACATACTGAACTTATTTTGATGTTGGATACATCTCTCTTTTTTTTTTCTTCTTCTTATTTTTTTTCTTTTTTTTTTTTTTTTTTTTATTTTTTTTTTATTTTTATTTTTATTTTTTTTTTTTTTTTTTGCAAAACTTCCTGTCCAACCCCCATAAAAATCAAATGGTTGCTCCCTTAAGCATTACGGTTCAATGTGTTCGTACTGTTCCATTTCTTTGCATAATTGTCTCGCATTAATAAATTCTTAGATTTGACACCAGATATAATCCATTAGACTCAGCAAAATTATGTCTTACAAAATCTGCATCGAAGTCCTACGAGTTACATCCATTTCCTAACACGTTATGTAATCAAAGACTTAGTTGTAAATTACATTTCAGACATCAGGTAAAATCACTAGACATTCGGATAAATATTGTACTTTAAGACCGAAAGCGATATTCAAAGAAATTATTGCATCGACGAAATTACAACATAAAACTCCTGCAAGCTGACGGAAATAAACCCTTTTAGTTGATTGATCTTATCTCTTCTTATTAACAAAATCATTGAATTTTCGTTCATAAAATAAATTTCAAGAGTTCGGATGTAATAGTAACAAAATCACGGTAAATTGTACTTCCTGTAAAATTAAACCCGTTGGATTTAGATAGAGAATATCTGCGGACCCTTGATATGCCAGCATTTTTATCTTTATAGTCCATGATGGTTTGATCGGGACATTTCTACTGCTAACACAGGAGACAAAGTTAGAAAGGACGGGCGTTTGACCTGTCTGTCAATCAATAACAGGTTCAGACATATAAAATAGCTCTTAGCGAGCATCATCACCCGTCATTCATCAAACAGGGCACAAATGACCAAGAGCTTTTTTATTCCAATTCTTCAGAGATACTTGAATAATGATGGGCAAAGCAGCGTGTGATTCTTCGGACTTCTATGAGTAGATAATATCTAAGGTAAGTTATTATTACTTAATTTCACTTTTTAAGGTTTTAGACTGAAATTTATTTGATCTGATGATAAAGTCAATGATAAATTGAACTAAACGATATTTTATATGAAAGTAGTTATACCCTTTTTCTATAAATTTGAATTATATTTAAACAAATCATACATATATAACGGCCTTTTTGAATAGCAATAATGGAATTTCCCATCAATATCACGACACCGTAACACGTATATAAACAATGTTGCTGTAACTTCATACTCTTCAGGCCTTGAAACTCGTGAAAATCTTTGGTTGTCATTCGGGCAACCTGCTTTGAATATCAGGTTGCCCGAAACCATTTTTACTTGCCCGAAATCATTGAACTGAAAAACTAAGCTGTCATTCTTTATTTTTGCTAATTTGAATATTTTACATATATATATAAATTCCATTTCTTTTTCAATAAACATGATAAATTCCCCATTTGTTTTGGACTGCGTGTTTGCTACATTTTAAATTTCAAAATTATAGTTTCTATACCATGAAACAGAATAAACTTAAAAAGAGTGTACATTGTAAATTTTAATAATTATGATTGATCAATCTCTTTATGGCCGAAGATTCAATTACAATTTAAGGTTGGGAGGGACTCTTTGAGCGACCTTGGTTTCCTATGACTTTCATAGTCCCTTTTTGTTTTCCTTTTAGGTGGTTCAGCACCTTGTATTAATTTCCACATCACTGTTAAAAAAAAGAGTTATCATGCAGGAAATGACCAACCGGATTATAAAATTAGGGCTGATAACGGACCGTCGTACGGAAACTTTTAACCGATCTTGAAGTCTGCTATCTGAAAACTCCTAGTTTTTCTGATTCTGACTTAAAGCAAAGATGATTTAAACTTTTAGTTCATTATTTCATCGAGGTAAGCATACATTGAATGTCTGAAAATGGGTCGTCTGTCGGACGAATTGGTCTCATTTCTAGGTCGTCCCACAGGTATGTAGGTTGTTTTTGACGATCGGACGACCGCGAATTTCGAGCCCTGCAGTCTTAATCATGTTAATGGAGAATATGAAATTTCCCCCATTTTATACAACATTTACAAAATCATTTTATACTATGGCATAGAATATATTTAAATTGTATGATAAAATGATAAATATTATTCATGAGAACCTTGGCGCTCATGTTAGTTCTACATTTCGTTTAAAAAAAAATATGTTCAACACTTCAATTTTGCATGAATGTCAGTCTATCTTTGATACCGAAGATGACTTCAGAAATAAGGAAACATTTTCTGAATGAAAGACTTGATGTTTCATACATGTTGCTCGTCGATACGACATAATTGGTATTTCATTGTTAGTAATTTCAGGAAATTGTTACTCCATGGTTCATTCAAGGTCTCAAAGAGTACTTCTTTTGAATAAGATGAATCATGATGCATTCTAGTTTCCTTTTCAATCTGCCATTTATATAAATCGTAAACTTAATTATAATTGACATAATTATAAAGTACCTCATCGACTATTTTTATGAAGTTTATTTGTAAGAAAATATCAAAAGGATATCATTAAGTTTTTTTGTATCCCTGGTCACGAAAAAAAAAATTCTGAATCTACTGTCAATCTGTCCGTCTGTGAAAAAAAAAACAACGTGGTAGTTCTTCGAATTTTGTAGTAAATATGGTTTTCTTTTATTTCTTCTATTGCATAAGAGGCTAAATTTGGTAGAAATATGTTTCTTCTTGAGAGCCTCTCTGGGCTAATTCTATTAAGCCCGAATCAAGATATAATTTATATTTAGGTCCTCTCAAGTTATAGAAAAAACTAAATGCTTGTCTTCTTTGAAATAGTTTAATATTTTATTTATACCGCTAGGAGCAAAACACTGTTTCAGAATTGAAAAGTGAATCTTCATATTTCGGAATTTTCAAATCATACATGAAAAGGAACATACAAAACGTATTGCAAAACAATGTTTCAGAATTGAAAAGTGATACTTTTTCGTTGTGGAATTTTCAAATCATATATAAAAAGGAACAAACAAATTGTATTTAGATTCTAGACTCGGATGCAGCAGGAATAGAGAATTATATTGAATCGGTGAATTGAATCGAGTTTACACAAAGCCAAAATGACCACAATTTATGTGTAGTTCTTTGTGTTTGATGATTCTGTGTTTTGCGTTGACGTTTCTTGTCCCTTTTGCGTCACTTTCTGTACTTGTCTGTTCTGTGTTTTTGCATTGGGTGTTTTGGGGTTTTGATGTGGGTGCTGCAACCTGGTTTTGTTGGAGATCCCCCCCCCCCTTTAGTTCATTCTACTATTCTAGTATGTACAACACGCTTCCTCGTGAATAAATGAATTATCGATTGTCTAAACTAATTAAATGGTGTTTAATAAAGATGAGAAAACTTACTATCCTATGACACATTGAAATTAAAATTTAAATATTTAAATTTTGATTTTAATGTGTCATAGGACATTACCTTTGTACATCTGAATCAAAGGGTTTCTTTTCTTAAACAGACTACAAATCATACAAACAACGGACATGTAGTGACCTGTGTAATGCCTTGCCCTTCATCTTAGACAACTATATGTTAGATTAGGTTAGGATCTATACAAGAGGGTAATAGGAATTCCTATGGGAACTGTGCGCCTCTTGATGCATATTTATTCTTATACACCTATTTAAAAGAATTGATTCAAAATCTTCAAAAGCAAAGAAAACGCCAGTGGTACCTCTAGGTACCTGGATGACACTCCTGTTTTTTGAAACACATAAAAATGAAATTTATCCACAAGAATTGACACTCAACCGCCATTTTTTACCTAAATATCAAAATTGAAAACTAAAACAAAGGAGGGGATCTCCAACAACACCAGGTTGCAGCACCCACAGCAAAACCCCAAAACACTCAATGCACACTCACTAACTAAAGACGTTTCCATGTAAATACTGGTACATAAAGAATTCACTGCGTAGGATCGAAACGTATGATGTTGTGATTACCTTCAAGAGGTTTTTTGTTGTTATTTTCACAATTTAAGTGATACTACACAAAACGTTGCAGTATGGCAATGCCGAATAAGTAAGTCTATATCTCTGAAAAGTTTTGAGCTTTTGCAGACGATAGGTCAAGAACGTTTCTGTCGTAGACAAACTATTGAAGTGTTTGCAAATACTACAGAATTTCCATACACCTGGACGATATTTATTAGGTATTGCCTTACTGCAACGACTCATCAGTTTTGTAAAGTTTAATTTAGAAAATGAAAAATATATATCAAAATACTCTGTAAGGAATCACATCACCATACATTTCGATCCCACGCGATGTAATCTATAAATACCGCACATGATAATATAAGTGTATGATATTTCGTATGAATTTTTCTCGTAAGCGATGACAATCTTACTTTAGGTGCTCATGAATATTCATGTTTAATTTTGGTTGGTCACGTGTGAATTCTAAAAATTACGGGATTCGAAAGTGATCAGTCGTAGTTGTAATACACCCATGAACACCAAAAATAGTTAGGTTCTGACCACCTTAAAACTACGGGAAGTCTACTACTATAGATATAATGACCGACTTCATGACATCTTAATATGAAATTTCAATTTTCACTTGATTTTCACTACATTTTGCTCTTAATCCAATAATATTACTTTCAGAACTTTCCTTGTGTATAATGATGATATTATTTCAGAGCTGATGTAAATAATCTTACAATCATTTGCTAGAAATAATTTATCACAAGTCTCTTAAACGGAACCTGTGGTTTTTGACGATTAAAGTCAGCTTTCCTGGAGTTTGAGAACATAAAGATGCATAATGGGAATTGAACTTAAAGGATTGCAATTTATATAATAAAATCGTGATAAAACATTTGGTATGTAAAATTTTACTTTTTTTTTGTAATAAAACAGTTTTATTACAAAGAGTAAAATTTCACGACCAAGGATGCTGTAAAGAATTATAAAGTTATCACCTATCGTTCTATTACTTATACAAACTGGATTTTTGAAAACTTTAATTCCATTACGTGCCGTAATAACTAAAAACTTTGTCTACAAACAGTAAGTCTGAAGCTACTTGTATATTATGATGTTTCCTGATGTACTAAAAAAACAATGTAAGATATTTGGTCAAACCTAAAAGTTTTCAAACTTTCTGCTAAAATTTGTTCAATGATATCAACAAGTTATGTCTCATTAGTGATGCTCGAGGCCGAAAAAAAGAAAATCCAAACAATGTGAAATGATGAAGAGCAATAGCCTAAACTTGATTTAAAATGTCAATTTTAACATAAGTATAGTAACTATCTTTTTACATATTCAATATATTTGTGTTCACTGTGTGTCATTATGCTACCAATAACAATTTTGTTTTTACGAATAGGATTCTCTGGAGATTATTACAGTGTTGACCTTTATGTTTCATCAGTGTCTTGTTTGTTGGTCATTTTGATGTGATTGTTTATGTTGTCACAGTCGTTCATGGGATAGTTTTAATGTTAAACGTCTTCAAATTCGATAGCATCATTAAAAGTCAGATGAATTTGCAGCATGGGCCCGACATGCACGTTTCGGGTAATTATACCTCGTCAGTGATCCTCAATCTAAACAATGTCATATGGCCAAAAAGTGTGAAAATTATTAAGTCCATAAATGTACCGAAAGACGTAGCAGAATGGGGGGGGGGACACCCACGTTTTAGTTGTGGTGATGTCTTCATCTCTTCCCTTACGTTGTTGGTCACTTTTATGTCATTGTTCACGTTGTCACAGTCTGTTTGTTCATGTGGTAGTTTTAAGCGTGATGTCCTCATCTCTTCTTTTACGTGCGTGTGTCGCTGTGAACTTTATTATGCCATAATGATTAAATACTTTGTTTTACGTCCGGAAAAGTTTCTAAAATGTGAACGTTGTTACATGTAGGCATGCAAATAATTACATGTACACGTTTTTGTTTAACGTCGGCGGGCGGTATCTTTTAGGAAAATTGTAAGGAAAATAATCAGACACAAATTTGCACTTTTCCACTCCAAAAATATCAGGATATTCTAATCAAACTACATCTTAGATAATGATCCGGGATACCATAAAATGCCGACATGCAATCGTCAATATCAGGGAATAATTGAAAATATTCTTAAAATAACGTCAGAATTATCCGCCTCAATTGAAGAATGATTTTTTCATCATTTCACTGATACATCATGTTAGATAGATTACGCGAAAAGAATCATAATTATATATATGACGGGAGAGTACCTTTAAGAAAATGTTCTAAGAGTAAATCAAAATATTTCTCAATTGCCTTACGTAAAAGGCATAATAAATTATAAATAAAACGGAAAAAGACAATTAATTACACAATAATCTAAAACGAGTAGCGAAGTTCGATAAAAAAGAGGGGAGGGGTCTCTTAATATAAGTTCAAAGAACTTCTCAACTATCAGATAGGAAGGTACTTCTTTGATGCTTATTCAAATTAGCTTCGTAAATTGGATAATAGGTGTCACTTTGAAAGGTTTGACTTTATACAACAGCGTTTTATAAAAATATAAAGTTAAATTCTCTTTCGATTGCCAAATTATAAATCTATCTGCAACGATTTTTTTTAGTTAGACAGGATATCATTATTATTTTTACAGCATTATTCTCGGCCATCGTCAATTATTGTCATGTGATCTCGGGACACGACTCCGAAGTGTGATTAAAATGGGCCCAAAAGAGCAGAATCCTACAAGAGATCCATCCACTGTCTAGAAAGTAAATACATTAATGAAGGATAAGTACTTTAGCATCATAGAGATGACGAATTATTATATGGATGGATGAGACAATATGGGACCATTCCTAGGGAATCCGAGTCATTGACAGTGATTTATTGAAAGATTTCACTGAATGGTTTTCATTTTCGATGGAACGCACAATTCCCATTCAACATTGAAGAGGAATGAAAATTTAATAGACTTTAAAATCTGTCTGGTATTTTATTGAGACCGAATTTATGGTTCAATAAGAAACGATTTGTGCAGTATAAATTGACTCAAACAAAATTTAGACATATGAAATTTTGTTTCTGCATTCTGTATGTGAGTGTAAATCAATACCTTTAGAAACACAAAAAAAAAGAAAATCTTTTCGCTCGTCGTATAAAGGCGACCACTACTATTTGAGCAATACCTTATCTTCTGTATGTTCTATATAATATGCAATTAATATTGAGATTTCACTTTCAGATACAACGATGGAAGTCACCATTCAAAACATTCCCGATCATCTCAAGAATATGAGTTTTTCAAACATCTCAATAAACAATACTTTCATCTCGAGATGTGGTGAGAGTGTTCACGACAAAGACTATAATAAGCGTGTTCGAATAGCGACACTTTACATTACTATAATCGTAGGTACGATCGGAGGAGCGCTCGTATTTCTATGGATGTGGAATAACAGGCGATTGAAGGCTAGAGTGAATAGTTTATCACGTGTGAATAGTTTTATACTGAACCTAACAGTGGCAGACCTGATGGTGATGTTGTTAGCAGCTCTACCTCAACTTGTATGGGAGTACCAGGACAGCAGGGCGTGGTTTGGAGGAGAAGTATTGTGTAAATCCATCAAGTTTCTACAGAGCTTCTCCATGATGGCCAGTACCAACATGCTGGTTGTGATCGCCATAGATAGACACCAAGCTATCACCAAGCCTTTGAAAACCCCCGTCGCGGTAAATATCTCTTTCATTCTGAATACAAACTAATGTTGTCACAAACGCCCCTTTTCGTCTGTCAGATCGGAAATGAATAGCACATCTAGTTCGTTTGTAGAGATTAAGCAAGATGGTAAATATAAAACGTCGGAAATGATCGATTTAACGCTTTCTTTTCCGAGATTTTGTTGAGGGAAACTGATTTACTGCCGTAAACTTTGATATTCTTCACAGACAAAACGAATTTCTATTATGAGATAACTTCGACACTTTCAATTAAGATTTTATAGGGTTGCTGATAGCTAAAATAAATCACCCCTCTCGTCATACTCTAGTACTCTATTCTGAAAAGAGCTAAAGAAGTTATTTATTGTTACATTGAATCATTTCAGGTGTACAAGATGGCCGGATTAGCCTGGATTGTCGCTACTATTGCCTCTTGTCCAATGTTCTATGTTTTCCGTTTGGGAACGACTAATGGTGTTCCCAAATGTGAAAATATATTCCGTGGCAAGCCAATCCATCACAGACAGGCTTTCATCACTTACGCTGCCATTATGGTGTTTGTTATTCCTTTGATCATTCTGACAATATCGTATGTTTGTATCTTCCGTAAAATAGCCAGAAAAGCAAAGGATAGCCGAAGCAAGAAGAAATCATCTGTTAAACCAGGAAAATTTCATTTGCATAGCACAGCATCCAATTCCCTGCCAAAGGCAAAGATAAAAACACTGAAAATGACATTTGTTATTGTAATGGTTTATATTTTGTGTGGTATTCCATACTTTGTCGGAGAGATGATAATGTCGTATGGTGACAGTTGTACAATATCCATGCTAGCCTACGGCTTGATTGGGGGACTGGCCGCGGCAAATAGCGCCGCGAACCCCTTTGTTTTCCTTTTATTCAATGTCAACAGAAAGGGTACGCGGGATTCTCGGAGAACCTTCTCTGATGGTGGAGGCACAATTCGAACATTCATTTATTCCACAGCCAGTACCCGCTCTGGTAGCACAGGTCATGAAAGTAAAGGCCCATATAACTCTGTAAAAGGCAGCGTAAGGTGTCAGTGATTTGTTAAATTTAATACTAATGAAACATGCCTAAAATCACATCGAAATATCGTATTAGAATGAATCATCGTTATCTAAGTACATTTGACTTCGTCTTTACGTAACATTTCTTATCACAAAGTTTCATTATATTTTTTATCTTAAATTCCTTGATTTCTTTCGTATCCTATTTCTTTTTTCAAAAGTAATCCTTTTCATGTCTACTGTAAGAAAATGTTGATAAATTGTAAGTACCTTTCTTCAAATTTGAGAAAATGCACTAACGCTTGTTATTGTTCACCTCGTAGTCCATGATAATAAAAACTATTTTCGGTAATCACTAAATTAGTGTGTTGGCGGCTCGGACATAAAACTAAATTAAAGAATCCCTTAACGTTATAAAAAGCCTGTATATAACAAACACGAATCTTGAGGAATTAGAGAAGTCACGACAATCCGTCCTCCTTGGTATTTGTCAAAAAAGCGGATTCAGTTTTTTAGTCTTAATGTATAACACTCCCCCCCCCCCCCCCCAATTGTATATTATTCTTGAAGAATTTCTCAAACCAATTTAAATGCACGTGATACGTGCTTCGGATAGTAAATCTCATCAGTGGTACTTAATCAAAAGTGATTTCGGCACAGCCAACTGTATGTTATTCCCTCCAATGCTATTTTGAACATAAATTTTATTTGGATATGCTACTGATTCGACCCTACAGGAAATTTGGAGCCGAACACTCTCTGTAATGTAAATGTACAAATCTTAATTCAAAAAATTAAAGAGGTCGCTACTGAAATGATTTTGGTGGCTCCGCTGGAAGCATCACTGATTCGAATTTAATATTCGAAACACGTGTCTGATGCATGGAAATTGGTTTGGAATTTTCTTCAAGAAGATATAGTGTTGGAATCCTTCGACATTATTAGTAGCGCCATCTTCTAGTTTTATTTTTTGAATTTAAATTTGTGCATTTTACAAAGAGTGCCCGGCTCTAAATTTCCCGTAGGGTAGATTCAGAAGCATACATAGATCAAATCAATGTCCAAAATAGCATTAGATGGATGGATCTAAAAACGAAAGATTTAGCAATTTCATGACAAATACGATACCTTTATACCTACATGTATCAAAATAAAGAAAATAATGAATTTGATCTCTCTCTCTCTCTCTCTCTCTCTCTCTCTCGTTAGAGAAATACATACCTATTCAGATATGATTCATTTAACTTCTTTTTAGATGGAGAAAAGGTAGGCATGAATGCTGTTTAAACGCACATATTTACAATTTTTCATATATCACCATTAGAAAGTATGTCAGGGGCACACATTTTCTATTTCCAAAAATTAGCTTATTGGTGTCATACCAATAACATTTGATACTCATCATTCAATTAAATCCTTGTCTCTTATGAGAATCATAAAATATATTCAGAAACTAAAATCCCCCCAAAAAATATATTGACCAGACATATAACATTTGAAACTCATCATTTTATTAAATCCTTGTCTCTTATGAGAATCATAAAATATATTCAGAAACTGAAATCCCCCCCAAAAATAAAATTGACCAGACATATTTAAGTAAATAGAGGCACGGAAAAACAACGTAATCAATAAGCATAGTCTGTTTCGACTTTTTCGACCCCGGAGTCAGAGACTTAATGATCTGATAAAAAAAACGCCATATTGTTTTTCATATGATTTTGAGAAGATTTACAAATTTATTATTTCATCGCTACTTAATTGCGGGTGGGATAATCTATTGCAGCTGGGCGTCAGTGTGTTTGTTTGTTCGTTTATTTGTGAATGGACAGGAACGAAGGCAAGACAATCATCATAAAAACAGCAAACTTTCAAAAAAATCTTTTCTTTTTGGAGAGGATAAACTCTCTTTATTTTCAATGTCAAGGGTTGATTGACATCAAGACTCAAGACTTAAAAACTAGTTGTGAACAGAATGATCAAACATGGCACATAAACATGTACTCCCAATAGGAAGCGGATAAATCATATTGATGTTCAAGGTCAAGGTCAAGGATCAAAGATGAAGATTACTATGGCCTTAGGTTAAAGGGGTATGGACAAACTGTTGTTCGCCATATTGGATTTTATAATGTGTATAAGTGAAAATCTTTCCTGACACTGAATCAAGGCTCCAACTTTAACGGTTTTAACCTCTAAGTATTCTGTACCTCAATAGCTTCATTTTCTCATCTTTTCTACGAAAAATTACACTTTTTTAACATTAGAAAACTTTTAAATTCATGCACCGAACTGCAAAGCTGCACCTCAGAATAATTAATGGATATTACTATAACTTACCTTAAACAGTGCATTGATTCTACATCTACAAACATTTTTCGTTCAATTTTGAGTACACAGTTTCATAATCTTAAAAATATCGTGTTTATAGAAATATGGGGTTCTTTCGAAGACGAGCTTTTTCAGGTAGACACTTTTTACGTGCCGATCCCCAGCATAACTAGAAGAATTTTTTTAAAGAATTAAGTTCCTGGGGTAATTGAATAGAATTTCGACTGTTTGCGATTCATTAATTAATTATTCACATGATATATGTTAGAAAAGTGTGATAGTCTTGTGAATTATTGGTGACAAATAAGGCACGGTCCATTTGATATTCTGGGGGGGGGGGGCTTGGGTTTTTGTCGGAGCAAGATTATTTTTTTCATCCCGGACCAGGGCAAAATTATTTTTTTCTTGCAAAGTTGGAGCAAGGAAATTTTTCTTAACAAAGTGTTGCGCCTATTAAGAATGTTTGTGTTTTATCAATAGAAATTATTTATATTTTTACGAAAAACTCTAAATATTAATATATTAGTTTATTCTCATGCAAGTATTCAATTTACTTTTAAACAGAGAGATAAAAGATTTTTACAATACAATTCTCAATATTTTATAAAAGTACATGTATATAACATGTATAAGAGGGTCTGAGGGGAAGGTCTCCTAGACAAATTTTTAAATGTAGAATTGTAGATTGGTGAATAACTCATTAACTGAAGTTCTCCTTCCAAGCTTACAAGAACATAAAATTAGACTCTATGTGACACATGCAACATGTATTAATAGCAATAAATAGATAATATATTTAAGCTTAATAAGGAAGCTTTTTTTATTCACATACATGTATAACTTTTAATATCTTCTAATAATGTTTTGATAGAAAACTATGGCGAGCGAAGTGAGCCAAAAATATTTGATACAAGCTGAAAACTGCGGCGAGCGAAGCGAGCCGGAAAATTTTCAGGAACTTTAGCGAAATTTTATGGTAATTCTTCAAATTCAGATGATTTGTAAAAGCAAGATTATTTTTTCTGTCTCACCATAAGCAAATTTATTTTTTTCGTCAAAATTGTGAGCAAAATTATTTTTTTCGAAAAAAAACCCCAAGGCCCCCCCCAGAATATCAAATGGACCGTGCCTAACAAATGTTCAACATACCAGGGATCCGCCTTTGGATTCCTTTCTATGTTGATATGAATACTAGCCCCCTCCCCTCGCGTAAAATGAAGATACCCGGCATTTTGAGAAAGAATGATCAAAATTGGAGGACAAATGTTTATACAATGTAGACATATGATCATAGTAACGTTTGCAGTATGTTTAAGTATTAATCATGAATTCTGCAGAACCGTAGCTGCGCAGTTCTGTGCTCTACATGCAAATGGTCGTCGTGAATTTTTTTTTTTAAATTTTTTTGTCGGTACATCATTTCAATAGATAGATTTAGTATAAAGATGACAGTATCATGATGAAACCTGTTTTTTATGATAGATGAAAAGGATGGGGGAAAGAGGGGATGGGAGCCACATTCACTCACACTTTCACACTATACAACACAGACAAATATAATATATGTATCATTATAATGGGTGATACTTAAATTACAATAGTTATGAGAATGTTTTGAGTCAAAAAAAAGGGTAAAAATGATAAACAGATTATAAATTATATATCAAAAAGATCTTTCCAAGTATTCCAATGAGCTTCAAATTTTTCTATACATTTATTTTTACGAGCTATATAAAGATGAATCTGATAATTAAATTTCAAATAGTTCAATAAACTCATCATAGATGGATGACTGTGCTTCTTCAAGTTTTTGTATAAGAATTGTTTAGTGAAGAGAATAATGAAATTAAGAACATACTATTAGGCATATTCATCGTGAAAAATATTGATGCACTTGCTCAGAAAGATGGGAAAATGAAGATGTTGAGGTACAGAAAACTCAGTATTAAAATGGTTAAAACTGGAGTCTTAATTCTGCAGAACAGCAAATTTTCAAATATGCTTCAGTCACAGTAATACTACAAAATTCGCCTAGAGAATGCGCCCAACTAATTTTCACGGTCAAAAGCAAAGGTTACTATGTACTTGACTTTTGCAAACCGTGTTGATAGCAAAGATACTAAGCAGAATCATCAGTTATTTCCATAAATGTTCTCTCTAGGGACATGAGCCATATCTATTTTCAAGGTCATCGGCTCGAATATTGTTTGTTTTGTCTTTTATTCTTTTCGCTGTTTTTTAGCCAAAGTCTAAAGTGACCTTTACCTTTTTTCCCATGACCTAGAAAATTTTATGTTTATCTGTTTTCCAGGGGGTATATTTGTGGATTGTTGATGATTCTATGATTTGTCTTGAATACTGATCATTCAAGTTTCTTTCTCCTCTGATCCTTGACATTGAAAAGAGAAAGGGCTCTTCCTCTCCACATTGGGGATTTGTGGAATATTTATTGTTTCTATGAGGATTCTTTTGTTTTAGCTTCCGACCACACCCACATTCAAAATAAACACACGAAAAGAAAGCAAGGATGCTGTTCCCTTTGCAACAAAGTCGAATTTTGTGTGTGTCTGATAAATATGATTTGTATTTATGTAAATTTAATCATACCAAAATGAAATTCCACGAAATACACAAAATAAAATATGTTTATTTCTTATACATGTATAATAACTATGTATATGTCTTCATTTTGTGAGATAATAATAAAAAATCGTTGTGAATGTTTGTTTACGGAATATGTTTAATTGAAACAATATAAATTCAAAATAATTTTGAGCCAATTGATCAGTGAGACATTGTCCTAGCTTAGCGTCCATCCGTCTTTCATCATTATTCATATTTTCGACTTCTTTGCAACCGTTGTATGGAATATCACCTTGAACCTCCTTTCTTACTGTAAGTAAGGTCTAGAGAAAATCTACCATGTTCAAAAGTATGACTCCGATTGGTAAAAGAATATGGCCTATAATAGGCTTAGTTGATTGACACTTCGAAATCCAAAAACTCTACATAAAACATATCATCAGTTTGCCAGTCTTTGTGTTTGGACTCGGACTTGAAATAGCACGATAGCAGTAGACATCTTATCGAGAATGTGAGTTTGTTTAAAATGTTGTTGGTTCTTTGAATAGGAAAAGCATAATTTGTTATTGTTCTATAGTAATAATACGGAAGTGCTCCAGCTCTATACCTTCCCGAAGAAAATTTCAAACCAATTTATTATGCACCAGACACGTGTTTCAGATATTAAGATCGGATTGATAATGGATACATTCTGCTTCATCCATATAGTGAGGTTTTTTGGAACTGTACATCGTACCGTGTATTATGAGGGTCAATTACTTCCCGTACGTATCTCTTTCCAACTTTCCAATTTTCTTTAAAAATCACGATTTGCCTTTCAATTGAAGGGGAAAAAATAAAGACATTTTGAAGTAGTTTCCCCCTATTTCACTTGAATTCAATACATAACGAGGGCACATGTAGCCAAGTTCGATCAACTTCGGTTGATCGTCTTTCTCTTCAACGCATTTGAAATTTTCTGTTACAAAATTTCTTGAAATTTCTAAAACGTGGGTCCTGTAGCATCATATCCCACCCATTCTGCTACGTGATTTGGTACATTTTTGGACATAATTTTCATACTTTTTGGCCATATTACATTGTTTAGACTTAGGATCACTGACGAGGGTTTAGTACCCGAAACGTGCATGTCTGGTCCATGCTGTAAATTTATCATGTCTTAAATGATGCTATTGAATTTGAAGACGTTTAACATTTGAACTACTTGGTGAGTGTCACTGCTGGTGGACCAAGAGTCCCCGAGGGCACATGTAGCCAAGTTCGATCAACTTCGGTTGATCGTCTTTCTCTTCAACGCATTTGAAATTTTGTTACAAAATTTCTTGAAATTTCTAAAACGTGGGTCCTGTAGCATCATATCCCACCCATTCTGCTACGTCTTTTGGTACATTTTTGGACATAATTTTCATACTTTTTGGCCATATTACATTGTTTAGACTTAGGATCACTGACGAGGGTTTAGTACCCGAAACGTGCATGTCTTGTCCATGCTGTAAATTTATCATGTCTTAAATGATGCTATTGAATTTGAAGACGTTTAACATTTGAACTACTTGGTGAGTGTCACTGCTGGTGGACCAAGAGTCCCCGAGGGCACATGTAGCCAAGTTCGATCAACTTCGGTTGATCGTCTTTCTCTTCAACGCATTTGAAATTTTGTTACAAAATTTCTTGAAATTTCTAAAACGTGGGTCCTGTAGCATCATATCCCACCCATTCTGCTACGTCTTTTGGTACATTTTTGGACATAATTTTCATACTTTTTGGCCATATTACATTGTTTAGACTTAGGATCACTGACGAGGGTTTAGTACCCGAAACGTGCATGTCTTGTCCATGCTGTAAATTTATCATGTCTTAAATGATGATATTGAATTTGAAGACGTTTAACATTTGAACTACTTGGTGAGTGTCACTGATGGTGGACCAAGAGTCTCCGAGGGCACATGTAGCCAAGTTCGATCAACTTCGGTTGATCGTCTTTCTCTTCAACGCATTTGAAATTTTCTGTTACAAAATTTCTTGAAATTTCTAAAACGTGGATCCTGTAGCATCATATCCCACCCATTCTGCTACGTCTTTTGGTACATTTTTGGACATAATTTTCATACTTTTTGGCCATATTACATTGTTTAGACTTAGGATCACTGACGAGGGTTTAGTACCCGAAACGTGCATGTCTGGTCCATGCTGTAAATTTATCATGTCTTAAATGATGCTATTGAATTTGAAGACGTTTAACATCGATCCCTACTAATTCAACATTTCATGTATTAATCTTCTTCTATAATTTTCTTCAATGCTGTGTCTTATTTTTGTCATTATTTACACGCATTAGGAGAAGATTCCTAATTAAGTACACACAAGACAAGAGAAGATGACAATAAAAACTACCAAGTTAACAAACAGACGGAATCAATGAGTCATATCAATACAATAAACAAATAAGACAAAACACCAATGAAAACATAAATGACAGAATTTGAAGGGGACTATATTTTACAGGAATTCATTGTATAAGACGCCACCTATACACAGCCAAATATATGTTCAGATAAATAGATTCAATACATACACCCTGTAGGAATCTGATCTCTGAATTGAAATGGAACTTCCAAAAATGCATAGAATGAATTCTAGGCTGCATTCTGTCGATATGATACAACTGTGCATCCACATCTGAGATCAAATAGGGAAATGATTTCTGTATGATTTGCCAAATTGGCTAAAGGACGGAAGTCAAGTCTATGTAATGAGATTGTGTAAGTAAGCTATGTTAGAAATGTTGCTGGAACACAACTACAGATGGGTTCAGAGACATACATTCTTTTATTTTGATGACGTAACTCAGGAACATAAACTTTGTTTTTAATTGTTTTTTTTTTTATTGTTTTATATTGAGTTATCATTATAACTTCCACTATTCCATTATGACCGGACACAATCTTATGTAATTAAGCTATTGATAAAGGAAATCACCGCATCTGATATCATAGATTAGCAATAAATTCGAAATTCATCCGACAAGTCTGATGAAATTTTCCTAGGTCAATTGAAAGTTTTATGTTTTCTTTTCAACAGAATTACAAAAAAGTCTTATAAGTTGTAAAATAGTTTGCGACATCTGAGCATTAGGGTACGGAAATGATATGCATTTTCAGTACAAGTACAATCTTTGCATAAAAGCTTGTGTAACAACATATTATAAAACAGTATCGGTATTAAATAAGTCTGATTTTAAAATGACGTGATTGTTAATTATGTTTACCTTCATTCTGTGAATAGAGACCTTTAAAAGTGCATGATTTCTCTTTCGTCAAGTAGTGGATTTGGCGATGAATCTATTCAACCTTATCAAGATTATATAAACATCTTTGTAATCTGCGATGACGAGTTCATTTCGTGGTTAAATTTTGAATGAGTTAAACTGTTTTGAGAAAAAAAAGCTTCTTCAATTTCTTTAGAATCAAAAAAAAATAAAAATAAAAAAGTAATTACCAGACAAATCGTATAAGATTTGGATCTTTGGAAGTCAAACCCAAAACCTGAATTCAGAATTTAAAAATATCCAATTTTTAAAATGTCATTCACAAACTTGAAAATATAACACTAAATACAACAACTAAGACATTCTGCATAGGGGCAAAATTAAATCCAAGATGAATTGTTTCATTCCTTCATTCATTTTTTCTTTTCTTTTCTTTTTTTTTTTTTTTTTTTTTTTGGTTGGGAACCTTAATTTTCATTGTATTTGTTAAACTTTTTTGAAGAATATTGTATCATATCAATACTAATTTATAACAATAATTCGGAAGGGTTCCAACTCTATACCTTCTTGAGGAAAATTTCCAACCAATTTTCATGCACCAGACACGTGTTTCAAATATTAAACTTTCATCAGTGATGCTTCCAGCAAAAGTGTTTTTCATAAGCAGCCCAAATTAATTTCACTAGCAGCCTATAATATTTCATCTCATGGTTTACAATGACAATCCAAAATCAAGATCCCCCTCCCCTCAAAAAAGAAACATCCACTGCTTTTAAATATTGACCTTTTCTGAACGGCTAAAGTGACGAGAGTTGCTATCCAGCAGAAGATGCTTACCCTTCATGGAGAACTTATCTTATCTCTACTTAGGATTCAATTTTGGTCCTTTGAAGAATATTTAAGTTTTTATGGTAAGTATTGTATTTTCAAGGTTTTGAATCCCTTATCATTGAATTTTCATTTGTTTGCCAATTAAATTGCATTTAATTTTATATTAATCAGAATGTGACTGCTATATATTTGTCTGCCAATCACACTGGATTTAATCTTATAATCAGATCTGCAAATAATAGAAGTGAGAATAAATAAAAAATATTGTAATAATCGAGAGTAGTATCGATTTATTTGGTTAAATACCAATGTAAACAATTTCACAAACATTAGTTAATGTGCGGAAATGGAAAAAATTGCTATTACCTTTCTGTAACAAGCAACTTCAAGATTTTGACAAAATAATCATATCGATTTGAAATGAAATGTCTGAATTCCTTACAATAATATTTGTTTTCGAGTCTAAGAACACTTTTAATTCACAAACTTTAAGTTTTAATCTTCTATCAAATTTTGGAATGTTCTTCTATATATACTATATAAACCTTTTCCGTATAATACTCACAAACCCTATATAAACATTTGCGATGTATGTGCTACTCAGATGAAAATGAAACCCATTTTCGATCAGATACAAAGATGCAATGACCAATAAGAGCACTTAAGATATAGCAACCTTAAAAAAATGTTATTGTCAACAGCAATCAGTTCTGATAGGATACGTTTATATCAATTTCTCTTTTCCATTCACAGAAATTCTATACTCCAATATCTTGATGGCTGACTTCTGTATGACAATCCGCGTTAGTCTCGGATTTTGTAGTTTTTGTAATTTTTGTTTTACGCATTACAATAGCATGGTCCATTTTTCTATTGTAAAAATAAAATTCAAGGAATTGTGGTTCCCCGCTTTTGATTGTTTGTCTTTAAAGAGTTCTTTACAGACACCCCCCCCCCCTATTCTTAAGTTTACATAACATATCTCGTGTATTATCAAAATTCTACAAATCAAAAGGTTAAACTCTAAGAAATTGTCCAAAGGTCCAAACTTTAATTACCAAGGGAAAGGTCTTGTGAAAAGGAATACACATGTTTAATATAAAAATTCCTATCATTTACTATCCAAAGGTTATGGTCGAGGTTGAAGTTTTTGATTGTGGATCAACCTCCAAGGACGAGGTCACAAGGTCAGAATAATGTTACCAACGGAAAGGTCTTGTCAAAAGGAATACAAGTGTGAAAAATAAAAGCCCAATCACTAACCATTAAACAGTTAGACCATACCAAACTAAATAAATGTTCTTTTGGATTTTCTTGTGAAAAAAAATGCGAGCGAGCGAAAATGTGATAATTTTATTTTTTAAAAGTATTGAAATTTTAAGGTGCGGGCGTGTAAAACAATTTCATTTTTGATAAAGGTTACCCCAGTTATACATTTCTTTTGTTTTTCGTACTCAACAAGGAATTCCCATAGAAATCTGGTGACTAGGAAACCTGTCACATAGCTCTACAGAAAAGATTTTCGAACACTGAATTGAAGACGTTAAACATTTGTTCCACTTGGTGAGTGTCACTGCTGGTGGACCAAGAGTCCCCGAGGGCACATGTAGCCAAGTTCGATCAATTTCGGTTGGTCGTTTCTTCAAACGCATTTGAATTTCTGTTTACAAAATTGTCTCAAAATTCTAAAACAAGGGTCCTGTAGCATCATATCCCAGCCATTTCGCTACGTCTTTCGGTATATTTAGGACACAATTTTCAAAGATTTTGGTCATATTAAATTGTTTAGATTGAGGATCACCGACGAGGGTTAAATACCCGAAACGTGCATGTCTGGTCAATGCTGTAAATTTATCTGCTCTGAAATGATGCGAATGAATTTGAAGACGTTAAACATTCACCCCTCCTTGACTTTTGATGGGACAACATATTTGCTCCCAACATAATTTTTCAAACACAAGAAGTATCATTTTCTTCGAAATTTGCACAATCTCAGAATTCTAGAAGCTTTAAGATTTGCAGAAGTCAGAGCCGATCCTAAAAAAATCTTGAGCCAGAAATTTCGTGGTGCGGGCGAGCATTTTATTTTTATAATATTATTTTTTGAATTTTGAAAAATATTGTGCGGGAAATCCAAAGAACTTTTTTCTTTCTTTTCTCCCTTTTTTTAAATTAATTTGGTATGTCCTTATGGTCAAGGTTACAGTTTTTGAAAAGTAGATCAAACTCTAAGGTCAAGGTCACAAGGTCAAAATTTTGGTTACCATGGAAAGGTCTTGTTACAAGGAATACAAATATGAAATATGAAAGCCTATCACTTACCATTCAAAAGTTATGGTAAAGGTTAAAGGTTTTGTAACTTACCGACAGACGTACGGACAAACGGACAGACAGACGGGACGGTTTTAATATCTCCGCGCTTTCGCGAAAGCGGGGGACAAAAAGCAAGTCATGTAGTAGGGACATTACCTTCTACTAACAATGCTAAAGAGAATTGTTCCAATGGAAATGATGAGAATTTGATCTCATAAATGCAATTGGAAATCATTATGTTGAGATTTTCTTTCTTTTCTCGTATATAACTTATCTATTATCAGGATAGTAATTGTTTGTTCGAATTGTTTCTTTTGGGGATATCAAAGATACTTCCTTTCAGGAAGTATCTTACTGTTAAGGTAACTGCTTCAATTGAGATATCGCCGCTTTGCAACCTACCTCAAAATATAGTGCTTTTTCTCATTTTAGAATCTGCTGTCTGACACATGCAAAATGCAAGAACAAGGGTATTGTCCTTCTTGAAAAAAAAAATTAAATTTCATTTAAAGTAAATGCATCACAAAAAATCAACGATAAATTTCTTGCTTTCACTGCACGTTGGTGGCGTAAAATAGATTACTTTTGATAAGAGTAACTTTTAAGAGTTGTCTTCCTTATATTAAGACGAAACGATGAGAAACGATTCTGATAATTGAAATGAGAATTTTCGGAAATTACCAGCAATAATAATCTTAAAGTTACGCTGGAACTACTAGTACATGCAACCGCTCTTTTATCAGATATATGGTAGACTGTCAGTAATTTAGACATGCATGTATGGTATTTTTAAATTCTATAGAACCAAACGAGTTAATTAATTAAACCAAGTGGAAATTTTCAATGGAACGAATTTAATCAAATAAGCATCTTTGTCTGCTAATTACTTAAGAATTAAAAAGAAAGATTGGATTGAAGAACGAGGTGGATAGGATGTAGGATAGGATAGGATGTATGATAGGATAGGATAGAATGTAGGATAGGATGGGATAGAAATGGTAAGGATTGAGTCGGATAGGATTGAGATGGATAGGATAAGATGGGATAGGATAGGATAGGATAGGATAGGATAAGATTCTTTCCACTTTCTATCCTACATCCTGCATCCTACATCCTATCCTATCCACTTTTTTGTCAAACAAGTGGGTTGCAGGACTGTAGTAAGGCCAAAACTTACACAGACAGCGCATCTTTATCAGTAGGTAAAAAAATCTATTTTCAAAAATGAATGTTTAATTTTTTCATTCATTCATTTTTTTTTCAAGGGAACCTTGATTTTCATTGTATGATCCAAAATATTTTGAAAACCGTTTATAAAAATAATAATAAATAACAATATTCATCTCACGGTTTACAATATCATGGACCAGACATGCACCTTTCGGGTACTTAACCTCGTCAGAAATCCTCAGTCCAAACAATGAAATATGGCCAAAGACTGTGAAAGTTATGTCCAAACTACCGTAGAAAGGAGGGGATCTCTTACAACACTCGGTTACAGCACCCACAGCAAAACACCAGCATACCTAAAATGCAAAACACAGAGCAGACACGCTCATAAAGAGACGCAAAAGGTCCAACGAATACACCAAATCTCATAGAAACATCAAACACAAATGACTACACATAAAGCAACGAGACCAATGGTCAATCGGTGCTGAATTAGGACGGCCATCTGCCACGCAAGTAGCAGACGGTGTGGTTATCCGGATTATGTGCACATAACCCTCACACTTTTCAGATTACTCATAGGTCTCGAAGAACGCACAATTGTGGTGTAAAATAACTTCTACACTATAAGATGACTATACAAACAGACAGCATGACACAAGGGCCCAAGAAACATACAGATGGTTATGTAAATGGCTATAAAACATAAGATGTACGAAATACAGTCCGTGCTCCGACAGCTGTAGCGAGATCATGCATTTTATAACCCGAGGAGTCCAACTAAGATTCAGGTAGGACGGGTGGTTGGGACCTGTCTTCTTTAAAGAGGTTTAACAGGGTCCATTCATGGGGTTCTGTCGTTCCAGTCAGTCAGAGAGCAATTCTTCAGAATGCGCTGATACATGATTGTAGATTAGTCCAGTACAAATCCAACTGTCCGTATGGTGACAGAAGGATTATATCCACGGTATAAAAGTCGTTTGATAATTCTAACAAATCCTTTTTATTTTGTTAATTATGTCATCATAAAATGCGGGTTGTGAAATATCAAAAATGAGATAAATAAGATCCTCACGACAATCTCAACAGCACTCACAATAAAGCACCAAATTGAGGCTCGACGGACCCTAGCAGCTAGAGGTGGGAACCTGGTGCACGGGAGGAGAAAGTATCCCCTGTTTGGCTAGCGAGGTTGAGATGTCCTACGTGTAACTTGTACGGGTACGTCTAGTGTACCAGTTGAATTACACGTAACTGTTGTTGAGATTTCTTTTAAAAGACCACTTCGCGTACTTGTAAAATCTAAGTGAACTTGAGTTGACTTTTGGACTGTTTAAATTCAAGAGGAACTTTATGTTCGGTTAAATCTATATTGAAATAGAAACTTGAAATCATTATGATTTGAATGCCATACTTTTTATACTATTTGATAGAATAAAGGGGGTGGAATATCTTGAAGTAAAGACCTACGTGTATCTCGCACTTTACACGTTCGCTGGCGACGTGTATCTTGTAAAGCAAATGACGTCAAACGCAATAAATGATGACGTCACAATAGCCGACCAGAATACAAGTACACGTACAAGTTACACGTAGGAAATCTTAATCCCTCTAATATCTACAAAACATGCACTGGCTAAGGTTGTGTCTATCTAGAAAGTGCTATGGCGACAATGTCAGGGAAAAGCATTTAAAACACTTACTGTCAAACCCTCGCAGGGAACTTTTTATGAGCTCCACACGGCAAATTGTATTAGTGTAACAAAAATGAGACAGCACTCACAATAGAGCACCAGATGGAGCATCGACGGACCCCTAGCAGGTACAATATACGGTTGCTTGTATAGGTCTGAATCCAAAACAAATTGACAATAATTTTTGTAAATTTTCCAGAATGTCATTACTAGACTTTGAAAGCGAAAACCGAAAAAAAAAAAAGTAATAGTGGATGTTATATGATGCCACAGGACCCCCTCAATCAAAGACAATCCATGATTAATATTCAAACCAAAACAAAAACATATGATACATTAACTTTGGCCTTTTCTGAACGTTGCTAGACAGTAGGAGATACTTACCCTCCACGGTCAACTTATCTCATCTCTACTTGGGATTCAATTTTGCTCTGTAGCAGAATGTTTTAATTGTTATGTTTAGTATTGTATTTTCAAGGTTGTGAATGCCTTTCGAGTTTTTATTTGTCTGCCAATCATATTGCATTTAATCTTATTATCAGAATGTGAATGCCTTTTAATTGATTTTTTATTTGTCTGCCAATCATATTGCATTTAATCTTATGATCAGATCAAACAGAAATCGTCACAGACACGATCTGCAAATAATAGTAGTTGAGATTAATTAAAAACTGGTAATAATCGAGTTAAGTATTGATTTATTTGATTAGATATAATAAACAATTTCACAAGCATTAATTGATGTGCGGAAGTGGAAAATTGCTAATACCGTTCTTTAACAAGAAACTTAACACCAGTTTTGACAAAGTTATCCTTATCGGATCTGATTTGCTTAAAGTCAATTTTGTTCGCAAGTTCATGTAAGAACGCTACATTAACGTAGTACATTTGTATCATTAACGTTAACATTGATTACCGTACTTGAATTGTTTCCCTATCACCAAATTTTGTAATGCCCCTCTGATTCTAAAAACCATTTCTGCAATATATTCACAAACCTAAACAAATAGTGTAGGCCAATTGAGATGTACGCTTTTCTCTACTCATATGAGCAGGAAAATGAACCCCTTTTTCTATTAAAGCGATCAGATACAATTACCAATAAAAAGCACTTTTAAGATATAGCAATCTCAAAAACATGTTATTGTCAATTGCGATCATTTCTGATAGGACCCATTCAATATGTGTCATTTATATTCATTTCTCTTTTCCATTCACAGAAATGCTAAACGCCAATATTTTAAGAGGCTGACCTCTGTATGACAGTCCGCGTAAGTCTCGAATTTCTCTAGTTTCGGATCGATGACGTACTCTTTAGTCTATGCATTACAATAGCATGGTCCATCTATTTATTATAAAACCCAATAATGTGGAAAGCACATTCTTCAAATGTCATTACCTTCTACTACCAATGCTAAAGAGAGGTGTTCCGATGGATATAATGAGAATTTGTTAAAACAAATACCGAATGATTTCAATTGGAATTATTAAGTGAAAGTCAAACACAAAAGCCCGAGACTGATTCCAATAATAATAATAACTAGATTGGTTTACAAATTCTTAGAAAAAATATAAAGCAGAACTTTTCATGCGAAAAGAAAATGGGACAAACAGACGGAGACAAAGTTTTAACAGTTTCAGATATCACATAATTATCAAATTGTCGGAATTCCAATGGGGACCAATTGTGCCCCACTCCTTGCCGACATTTTCCTTTACTCGTACGAAGCTGAATTCATTCAATCTTTGGTCTCTGAAGGGAAAAGATACTTAGCTTCTGACTTTAACTTCACTTACAGATACATAGACGATGTGTTGTCCATCAATAATCCAAAATTCGCGGATTACCTGAGCAGTATCTATCCTTCGGAGCTTGAAGTCAAAGAAACCACAGAGACAAATAATTCAGCACCCTATTTGGACATAATGTTGTCCTACGACACTGATGGTCACATGAACACCTCACTCTATGACAAACGTGACGACTTCAATTTCAGCATTACAAACTTTCCTTTTCTGAGTAGCAACATCCCTTCATCGCCTGCTTATGGCGTGTTCATATCTCAGTTGATACGCTATGCCAGAGCAAGTACCAAATATACGGATTTTGTTCTGAGAGCTAGGCGTCTTTCAGACAAGCTTCTCAGTCAGGGATATGTTTGTGACCGACTAACACCGTCACTGAGGAAGTTCTACGGTCGATATGGGGAACTCGTCATACACTATGATGTTCCACTCTCAAGAATGGTGGATGATATTCTGTCATAGACCATTTGAACCATCAAACCAAAGATTGTACTCTATATCTTCCAAAATGGAAGTAACCGGATGTGACAGTTCTACCGAATTGAAGCGACGGGTGTTGCATGCAAGCAGGAGATGCTTACTCTTCCTGGGCACCTGGTCTCACTCCCATATCGGGATTTCGCTTCTTTTCATATGGTGGAGGTTTTTGTTTGTTTGCTTTGGTTCCTGTTTTGTCCTGATTTTGTATGCCTTCGGTTTCTAATTTTGGAATTATCGATTTTGTGCTGTATACAGGGATATGGTCATTATCCATATTTGTCATTAGTAAGTAGGACCAAATATGAAGCTTTAAGCTTATTTATATTCATCTCTCCGATTATTTAAAAACAAGATTGACCATGGTATGAGAAATGAGTAAAATTGGTTGTAAACAGCGCAAACCTGAATAAATAAGATGAAGAATATAAATGTACATTATGATTGCACACACTTTAAAATTTCTCCTTTATCTATGTTATTCAACTGTAAAATACAGCATCTAATTGTTCAATGTGGTATTTTTGTACATGATTTTTACACTCTTTGGTTTAGATTGAAGATCGCTGACGAGGGTTAAGTACCCGAAACGTGCATGTCTGGTCCATGCTGAAAAATTAATCTGCTCTTAAATTATGCTATTGAATCTGAAGACGCTTAACATTGATTAAAGATTCATGTATCTCAAAAACATACATTTTGTTACTTCCATTTTCTAGGGTCATTGATAAGTCCCTTGTATTTTTTCGTCATCATTTTCAAATACTAATTCAAATGTGAAAGTCGCTTATCGTTTTAACTTAAGGTCACGTTGCTTGTTTCTTATGTAACAGAAATACCCCACCATCACTGGAATAAACAATGATGTATAAACATTACAATCTATATTGACATACATTAGTTAAAATAAGATATGAAGGCCACCCGGCTAGGGACACTGGCTACCTCTAGAATAGTGATATCATACCTGACTAAGTGAAGAGAATGGCTACCACACAGAGTGGAGATCGGAACAGGACAGTGGTCATCGGCATGGATGGCAGTGATAATTCCAACAAAGCTTTTGAATGTAAGATATATTTACAACATTATGTTGTTGGATATTTTCGGGGGGTGTTCTGTTTCGTTGTGGGTTTTTTTCTCTCCCTTATAAATATATGTATGTCTAGCAGTAGTTTTCTTAAATCCTTCCAGAAAAATTTATTTTTGAATAATAGATATACAAAATGTTAATCAACAATAAGAACTAAATGGGAAAAATTATATCTAATTATATATTTTAATATTTTCCAAAAACAAAAACAAATGAATACCAAAGATGATACCTTGTACAAAATATCGACATTCCAGCGTAGCAATCTATCGTGTTTTTTTTTTATGGTAAGTATACTTATCAAATCCCAAACACGAACTGACACACCAACCAGAATATGATTAGAAAACGTACACTGCATTGGAATTTCAACTCCATAATATTATTGTGTTATGCTTTAATGTTATAAAAAATTCCTAATCTATTTCAAATAATTAAAATAAATAGATGTAACGATATTAGTATGTCATAAATGTGTACAAATTATTTCTGTTTTATATAAGCGTATTAATGCCAGATTAATACAAAACTGTACTTTTTATAACCTCGGAATCAAAGATTTGGGTTTGTTTTTGGCCTGTTTGTCAGTCTGTCTGTTTGTCCGTGGCAAAAACGTTAACATTGGAGTTAACTTTTGAATGGTAGGTGATAGGGTTTTAAATATTTCATATCTGTATTTCTTGTGACAAGACCTTTCCATTGATGCCAAAATATTTGACCTCGTGATCTTGACCTTTGAACTACTTTTCGAAACTTTAACATTGAGGATAACTTTTGAATGGTAAGTGATAGGGCTTTCTTATTTCACATCTTAATTGTTGTGACAATACCTTTCCATTGATACCATTTGTTTTAGTTCATGACCTTCACATTGACCTTTGAACTACTTTTCAAAAACTATAACATTGGCGATAACTTTTGAACAGTAAGTGATAGGGCTTTCATATTTCACAAGTGTATTTCTTATGACAAGACCTTTCCATTTATACCAAAATCAATTACCTTGTGACTTTAACCTTGACCTAATTAACAGAAAATTGTCTTAATACTAACACAGATGCCATTCGTGTTTCACAAACACAGGTTTTATTCTATTTATTTATATTACACGTTGTACAATATCTTTTTAACTTGATGCAGGGTATGTGGAGAAATGCTACCAGGATGGGGATACGGTTATAATAGTTTATTGTGCAGAGTTTAATGGAATACATTCTAACCGTAAGTGGCAAGCATTTTTAAGGTTACTCTATTACTATACTAAAATATTTAGAAGGACATATCATTTGCATTTCTCAATTTTATCCATATCGATCTGGAGTAATAACAGGGTTAAAGATATCCTACTTTATAAAAGTAAACATATGACCAGGTCAGCGTTTAACCCTCAATTAGAGATATTGGTATGTGCACTTATGAATACACGAAAAGTGTTATTAAAGTCCGCAAGTCTGGCAACACTTTACATATTCCAGATATTAAGGCATGTCATTTCTGAATGAAGGAATTTCAACGATTTTATGATTACCATATAAAAATATAATATTAATGTCACTTAATTATTCTATGAAGGAAAATTAATAGGTCCGTGATGAAAATCAAGATTTATGCTTATTTGAAAACTGGGTAAAAAATGCCGGAAATTTGTTTCTGAAAAAATAGCACATTTGTAAACAAAATACAAAAAGTGTTGAAATGCACTCATTTGATTTTTATTTTAATGTTCTTTGTTATTATACAATAAAATAGGTTAGAAACTTTGTATAAAAGTAGAATTTGATAAAGTGCTACCTCAGGTACCAACTTCACCAATAATTCAAAATTTTCTAGATTTTACACAAAAATAACAAAAATCATCCAAGTCAAGGTCAACATTTCAGAGACACCGAATTTCAACGACTTTTCCAAACACACAGTAACACGTGCTCCTAGGAAAGACTTCTCAAAATATTGAAGAAAAAGTATATGTCCGTGTTCAAATAAGAGAGAACAGACGCTAACAAATAGTGTCATTTTGTGGTTTTCTTGGAAAAGTGTCAGAGCTGAAAATTTGCCTTATTTTGGGTGGAATTCAAACAATTTACAATTTTTCGGTATTCATCAGCCATACCTTATGAAAAAGCTTAAATCAATAATATTCCATACGTAAAAAAATTCATGGGTAATTACTATCGTAAAAGAAATCTGAACAGTTAAAAAGTACCTCCACGTCAATTTTTACAGAAATTACACCAAAGCGTTTTCATACGTATACTTCATTCATTTTAGATCAAATTTTCAAACTTGGCCGCTTTAATGAGTGTAATGAATTAAAGTCTTAAAAAGAGTAAGAAATAATACATTGGCCAAAATAAATTGAAATATCTATAAAAGTCAAGCTCAATGAGTGCTAAAACAGGAGATGCGCAAGAATAGTCCAAAATCGTGACCAATGACGCACCTTAAGAATATTTTCATCTCTCCGATATATTATAATCATTTCTTCAAAAATTCTAGATTGAAAAACATCCATTTATTTTATCCAGTTTTATTTATTTCTTCTCTAGATACACTAATATTGTACCTTATAGTAATCCTTATTAAAACAATCCCCTGTATAATAAAGTAGATCCCAAACATAACGTAAGGCACGTCATTATGTTGGATTCTCGGACGTATTTTGATAAAAATAATTACATTAATTTTTATCATCAAAGACATGAGTGACACAATAAACAAACAATATCCTCCATTACAAAGGGAAATCTCACTGAAGTTGGAATAAACCTAAATCACTTCTCATGATTAAGAATTATCCCTTGTGCACTTCCATTCATTTCAATATCGTAAATAGGTTTTACATGTAGTCAAGATGTCTTAATCTCCGTACGAAAGAGCTAAGTCTTTCAGAGCACAAATAGAACGTTCATAATACCTATACAGTAGAGATCAAAACATCTGACCACATAAAAAACCCAAATAGAACATTTCATGTACGTTTTTAATAGCGCTTACTGTTCAGACTAAATGTATCATTCATTCAAAGAAAAAATGACATTTTTCCCTTTTAATAAAAAAAATCTCAGTTCTTTTCTGTTTTGTATACTCAAAAAATTAGAAATCAAACTGGAGGGTGCTACTTAAAGTCACTTTGAGGACAAGCGTCTGGTGCATTAAAATTGGTTAGAAAAGTTTATCAAGGATGTTATATGAGTTGGCACGATTCAACTTTCTTATTATAGAAAAGCTGGTTGGGTTATGATACATGGGTTATGGTTAGAAATATTTTTGTAACAATAAAATTTCCGAACATAAAAGTACGATTGTGCAATTTATGAAAGCCATCTTCTGATGAGGTAGTTAAAGACAATGCAGAAGTTTCTGTAATTCAAGTCAAAGGTCACAGTCAAATGAGTTAAAGAAGATCCTGACAATAATCACAGCACTCACAATAGAGCACAAAGTTAAACATCGACGGACCCCTAACAAGCTAAAGGTGGGACCAGGTGCCCGGGAGGAGTAAGCATCCCCTGTTGGCTAGCCGCACCCGCCGTCGATGTTAATGAAGCATGGAAATGAAAATATATAAACTTCATGCACTGTCTGACGTTATGTCTATATAGAAAGTGCTATGGCGACAATGTCAGGGAAGTATATTCAAAACACTTACTGTCAAACCCCTCGCGGGGAACTTTTTTACGAGCTCCACACGGCAAAGGGCATAAGTGTGACACAAATGAGTTAAAGAAGATCCTGACAATAATTTCCACAGCACTCACAATAGAGCACAAAATTAAACATCGACGGACCCCTAACAAGCTAAAGGTGGGACCAGGTGCCCGGGAGGAGTAAGCACCCCCTGTTGGCTAGCCGCACCCGCCGTCGATGTTAATGAAGCATGGAAATGAAAATATATAAACTTCATGCACTGTCTGACGTTATGTCTATATAGAAAGTGCTATGGCGACAATGTCAGGGAAGTATATTCAAAACACTTACTGTCAAACCCCTCGCGGGGAACTTTTTTACGAGCTCCACACGGCAAAGGGCATAAGTGTGACACAAATGAGTTAAAGAAGATCCTGACAATAATTTCCACAGCACTCACAATAGAGCACAAAATTAAACATCGACGGACCCCTAACAAGCTAAAGGTGGGACCAGGTGCCCGGGAGGAGTAAGCACCCCCTGTTGGCTAGCCGCACCCGCCGTCGATGTTAATGAAGCATGGAAATGAAAATATATAAACTTCATGCACTGTCTGACGTTATGTCTATATAGAAAGTGCTATGGCGACAATGTCAGGGAAGTATATTCAAAACACTTACTGTCAAACCCCTCGCGGGGAACTTTTTTACGAGCTCCACACAGCTGGGCATAAGTGTGACACAAATGAGTTAAAGAAGATCCTGACAATAATCTCCACAGCACTCACAATAGAGCACAAAATTAAACATCGACGGACCCCTAACAAGCTAAAGGTGGGACCAGGTGCCACGCGTATGTGATAGTACTTACAAAATGGTTGTGTCATATGGAACACGGACACAAAATATGAGAGTCCTGTCTCCACAGTTTTGGTCAATATTCAAGTTTTACAAATTAAGGTCAAAAGTCACGAACGATTTTATATTTTCAAAACTTTGGCACCAACATTACATTAAGAACAAACACCAAAAAACGAGATCCTAGATCTTAATGGACTGTACTTTGCACATTTCAGAGTTTTTAAGATTAAGTTTAAAGTTTTAGTGCAAACAGAAAGGTATTGTTACAAGGAACACTACCATACATACGAACATTACCTCTTTTACCTCTTTAATGAAAAATTAAGGCCGATAATAAAATTTTCAAAGAAAGAAGGGGATCTCCAACAACACCTTGTTGCAGCACCGACAGCAAAAGCACAAAACACCCTCTGTAAAAAAAAAGAGGGGAAATCCAACAAGACTCGGTTGCAGCACTAACAGCAACACACCAAACACCCCAAGTGAAAACACAGAGAAGACACACACAGCAAGAGATAAGGAACAGCAAACGAAACATCAAACATCGAACATAAAAGACAACACATAAATCAACGAGACCCATGGGCAATCGTTGCCGACTTAGGACGGCCATCAGTCACGTTAGTAACAGATGGTGTTGTTATCCTGGATTACGTGCGCACAACCCTCCCACTCTTCCGGTTACCCAAAGGTATCGAAGAACGCACAATTGTTGTGTAAAATAACCTCCTCACTGTAAGATGACCATACAAACAAGACAGCAAAACGCAGGGGCCAAATTTTAAGGAACACAGATGAATATGTAAATATAAATAAAAATAGGATAAAAACACAAAGAAAACACGCACAGAAACAGACGTATATGGTACAAGGAACGCCAAATCACAGAAAACATCAAAAACAGAAACATCAATAGACAGCAATAACAACAAAACAGTTAGTATATGGAAAGCAAATATTTATATTCCTAACAGAATAGAAACACCACACTTAATTGCAAGTATGTCAATAGTTAGAAAATGAATATCAACATTGTTTTTCAAACCATAGATATCTTTTTTTATCTTTTAAAGCGGTGACATTGATGTCCAACGATCCTAAACTGATTGTTAACCTTATTGAGGGTGAGGAGGAAAGAGTACAAAAACTGGCAAAGAAATACGAAGATATGATAAAGAAGTACAAGGTAATAAAAAGTAATGTATGGATGAGTATTCAGATAAACATCAAAGAAGTACCTAACCGTTATTCAGTCTCAAAGTCCAGAAGGCAAGGACTATACCTTATCTACCTTACTTTATCCGTAATAACAACATAGAAATATTGAGAGGACAAGAAATGTACCCAGAAAATCCCATGCATTCGGTGTGATATGCCAAAGTAGAGAGACTAAGTTATGTGTATGAAGATGTAAGAAAAATATTAATACAGAGATAAATTCTAACCTTAGTCAAATCAAAAGCAATTAAAAATACAGGATTTTGACCAAATGTTCTGTGTTATACATGTATGATATTTGACATTGGATGATATGGGTTGTACATGAACATTGTTACCATGAAGCGTCGTATAATGGCTATGAGATAAAGAGGATCCTGAATATATTCTAAACAACACTCGCAATAAAACACCAAATTGAGCATCGACGGACTCCTAGCAATGTTAAGCCTCTTCAAATTCGTTAGCATCATTTAAAAGCAGAGTAATTTAGAGCAGGGACCAGACATGCACGTTTCGGGTATTGAACCCTCGTCAGTGATCCTCAGTCTAAACATTGAAATAAGGCCTGACTCTATTAAACGTATGTCCTTAATATACCGAAAGATGTAGCAAGATGGCTGGGATATGATGTTACAGGACCCAGGTTTCGGAAATTGGAGAAAATTTTGTAAACAGAAATTTTCGAATGCGTTTAAAGAAACGACCAACCGAAATTGATCGAACTTGGCTACATGTGCCCTCGGGGACTCCTGGTCTACCAGGAGTGACACTCACCAAGTGGTACATATGTTAAAGTCTTCAAATTCGTTAGCATCATTTAAAAGCTAGAGGTGGATGCTGGTGCCCATGAGGAGTAAACATCCTCTGTCTGGCTAGCTGCACCCGCCGTCTATGTTCACGCACAAAATGAAAACAATATCTACAAAACATGCACTGTCTGAGATTATGTCCATATAGAAAGTGCTATGGCGACAAATTGAGGATAAAAACACTGTCAATGTACTGAAACCTTGCTTAATTCTATAGTGGTATGAAATCGCTACTTCTTGAATAATATGGAAGTGTTCCAACTCTTTGCCTTCTGGAAGAAAAATTCAAACCTAGTTTAATGCACATGTCACGTATTTCGGCTGGTAAATCCTCATCAATGGTACTTTTGAAAAACGTCGAAGTGATTTTCAGTAGCGCCCTCTAGTTTTAGAGGTTTTTGAAGTACTTTTAATTTTTTTTTTTTACTCGTTTACAGACTAACGGTAAGATAGTGAGAGTGAACGGGAAGCCTGGCGAGGGAATCATAGAGGTGGCCAAAAAGGAGAATGCTGCCTTAATAGTGACCGGCAGTAGAGGATTGGGTACGATAAGGCGGACTGTTCTTGGCAGTGTTAGTAATTATGTCTTACATCATTCACATATTCCCGTTCTTGTATGCAGAAATTAACTGATCCTCTTTGACTGTGTGCCTTTATTGACTCGAATCTTGTCATTCTTGGCAAATCCATTGTTTGTGTTTTATGTATTTCGCTTACTGTAGGTCCCTTTTTATCACTGGTAAATCGAAAAAAAAACTCAATGCGAATTGTATAACATTTTTTTTACATAAAATTACTATCTGACCTTTTATGTATTAAGTAACTATTGAAGTTCTGTTTGTATTCAAATATGTTAGTATGTGATGTCTGTTTTGTAAAAGGGGTGTTCGGCTAATCCGGATAAATCGCGATATTATGAATATTATTTGATTTATAGGGAAGAACAAATTGACACATGACAATATATTGTTAACAAGCCACTCAGGTAAAAATCAATATATGCCTGTTACGTAATACTAGAGATGTGGCCTTCTGTTAGTATGTATATTTTTAGTGCTACTTTTCTTTGGTTTTTCTCTTATTTCAACGCAATTTTTATGGCTAATTCCTTTTCAGTGATACTTTGTGAAAAAAAAACTTTCTGTCTGATGCTTTTTTTCTGAATTAGCCATAAAAAAGTTCGCCCATATCTACCTTTGAATGGTCGTTTGTGCATAGTTCAACCAAAGCTCACTCAGGGTGGGTACATTTGAGTTTCTTTTGCCAGCGTTTAGGGTAATATCTTGAAAGAAAGGGGTGAGAAATTTGATATTAAGACATTCCAAAAATTTATAGGGCTTTTTCAATAAAGTTTGACAGTTCTGATTTTCATATGCTTTCCTATAGGTCCGGGAGTCTTTAATTAAAAAAATAGTCCAAGAGATTTTCACTTAATATACAACTTTTCCTTACATATTTATGTAGTTTTCATTGCGGAATAGTTTACACATTTTGATTAAAATGAAGAGAAAACAAATATGTATTACTTACTCTTTAATATAAACTAGAATTAGGAATTATCGTAGTGTTCATTTTGTTTGATTGTTTGATACATATGATTTTGTATACCACGAAATCTTTTAAAGAAATATTACATTATTCCCAAGACTTACACAGAAAGTGTTTTGATTTAAAGGTCTTTTCTCGATTTTATTAAATTTCTAATCAACTGATTAAGGAACCTTAAAGATTCATTTGGTCTCGTAAACTATATTTCGTATATTTAGTAAGAGTGTTTCTTATTTAAAAGTTCATAATACCAAAACATCTGAGGGCGCGAAATTTTGAAAGCATTATGTATCACGTTTTGTTTTGTTTTATTTTGATAAAAATTGTATTCTACAATTGTATCTATGTTGCTTCATTGCTGATAATGTAGGTGATTTCATAACGGGAAATCGTAAAAATTATAGCCGTTTATCACTAATATTGAATTTATCTTATTATGTAACTGAAATAAGTTCTTTTGTATACTGCTTTAATGTATGAAAACCAAAACGTTCTAGCATTCCATTTGCAATAGTTTATGAACATTTATTGTAATCAAGATAAAATTTTATGTATGCATCAATTTTTAATTTGCATGAGTAGATGTGTATGGACAAACTAAGGACTGGTTTTGAGTTAAATAAAAGAAAATTGTAAGTATGTCCTTTCACGATCATAATTTAAAGGATACTATGCATGGTTCTAGAAGGCGTCTTGTTGGCCGAGGTATCCTTGAATTGGCCAAAAATGCTCTACTGTATAGTTTCTCATATTCTCGTATGACCTTCTCAAAGTGATAGAATGGAGCTCCATGGCCAGATTGAAATTGTCAATATTGAAATATATGTTCTATTATATAATTTCATGGCACCATATGCTCATTACAACTAATTATGTCTCATCAGTGATGTTCGGGACCGAAAAAGAGGTAATCCAAATAACATTAGATTATGAAGATCAAAAGTATAAATTTGACCGAAAATAACCGGAAAATATTCTTGATCTTGGCGTGTAAACGATTGTACAATGTTGCAAATTTGGTCGAGGATGTGCAATACACAATTGCTGCAATTATATTCTTTAAATATATTCATTTTAGAAAACATGCAACAACCAAACACTATCAAATCAGATGGAATAAGCATGTCAGATTTGTACATACTTTAATGATATTACTTTCTAATTGTTTACTTTCCGATTTTTGCATATGTCTTTTCGATTCTTTTTTTTTTTTTTTTTTTTTTTTTTTTGCAAATGGCCAACAGACCGAAACTTGTTCCGCAGGAAGTTATTTTCTTCGCCGCTTTATTTAAAAATTTTTCATGACAAGCCAAATCCAAAACCAAATACGGTGAAAAAGGACTAGCAAAAGCGGTGTAACTCTTGATTGATTTCTAAAAACAGCACATCAAATATGCATGCTGCTATAGTCCATATAGTATAACACTAAAAATTGTCGCGGTCAAAGAAATTTAAGATGATAACTTCTTATTTTACATCGAAGAAGAATAAGATATATCGGATTTTCATTTCCCACGAATGCATTATAAAACGCACAACAAGTTTCATACTATTTCGTATATAGTGAAAATTCAATTAAGATTCTTTTCATCACATGATTTTTCCAACTTGAAATCAACGTTTCTGAGAACTAGAGGCGAACCACTCCGTGATCTAGAAGTCTTCTGCTACACCATGAGGAGCAGTTCTCCATCGTATAGATATCCTGTGCGAAAGAGAAAAAATGTAAAAATATTTTGATGCAATAATTAATTCAACAACAACAATTTTAATCATTCATATTGAATCCGCGCCTGAATTGAACAAATGACCGATATTTGAAAGGTCACACTTGTCATAGTTTATGAAATTAGGTTCCAAATTCGACCAATCGCATTCAAGCAGAGCGATATGTAACGTGTTATTATACCATTTATTTATGAAATGGCTTTACGTAACTGAATAAAGGGTGTATCATGTGATAAATACTGGTATAAGATATAATGTGAGATAATAACTTCTTATTTTACATCTTATATAACCTCTTATTTTAGCATGATATTAACTACTGAATTGAAATATATTTGTTAATCTTCTGATTCTGAATTTGATAAATTATTCTCAAACTAAGGGGTATCATCCTGGTAGCATTGCACTGTCCTTGACCATGAGGAGCAGTTCTCCATCGTATAGATATCCTGTGCGAAAGAGAAAAAATTGTTTCAAATTTGTTAAGTATTTTGATGCAATAATTAATTCAACAACAACAATTGTAATCATTCATATTGAATCCGCGCCTGAATTTAACAAATGACCGATATTTGAAAGGTCACACTTGTCAAAGTTTATGAAATTAGGTTCCAAATTCGACCAATCGCATTCAAGCAGAGCGATATGTAACGTGTTATCATACCATATATTTATGAAATGGCTTTACGTAACTGAATAAAGGGTGTATCATGTGATAAATACTGGTATAAGATATAATGTGAGATAATAACTTCTTATTTTACATCTTATATAACCTCTTATTTTAGCATGACATTAACTAATGAATTGAAATATATTTGTTAATCTTCTGATTCTGAATTTGATAAATTATTCTCAAACTAAGGGGTATCATCCTGGTAGCATTGCACTGTCCTTAACTTGCTCTTTGGTATGTAATTAAGGTCATGTTTATAATTTTTCACATATATGTAGGATCTCAAATGAATTTTCATTTCATACGATGTATTATGAAACGAGTTGTGGGTTTTATATCCCCGAGCCTTGGCGAGGGGATATAAAACGCACAACGAGTTTCATAATACATCGTATGAAATGAAAATTCATTTGAGATTCTTTTTATCACATGATATTGCCTAAAAATGTGTATTTCCAACGTGAAATCAACGTTTCCGAGAACTACAGAGGCGAACCACGCCGTGATCTTGAGGTCGTCTGCTACGCCATAAGAAGTAGTCCCCATCGTATACAAAAAATGTACTAGATATTCTGTGCGTAAGAGAAAAGTATTTCAATTTTGAATAGTATTTTAATGCAAGAATTAATTCAACAACAACAATTTTAATCACTGATATTGACTCTTGGTCTGAATTTAACAGTTGACCGATATTTGAAAGGTCACATTTGTCAAGAATTATGTGATTCGGTTCCTAACTTGACCATTCGCATTGAAGCAGAGCGATATGTAACGTGTTATCATAACATTTGATTATGATATGGCTTTATGAAACTGCATAACGGGTGTATCATGTGATAAATATATATATATTTACTATTTGGATTTCCTCTCTGCCTCTAGCATCACTGATGATTAATTATTTGTTGAAAAGAGCATATGGTGCACTAAATTATTACGACAGAACATATATTTCAATATTGTAATTTAAACCACTAGGTTGGTATCTCTGCTGGTGGACTCTTAGTCACCGATGATAACGTTCGGAATTGAAATATATTTTTAAATTTATAGATACTAAATTTGATACATTATTCCTTAAGTAAGAGGTATTGCCCTGATCATATATTTCTGTCTTTAGCTAACTCTTTGGCATGCAATTTAGGTCATGTGTAGAATTTCGCTCTTCATATATTTACTATTTCGACTTTCACTCTTTCCGTTAGCATTACTGATACATTATTTTCATATACGCACATCTTGCTCTTGATTATTACAACAGAACATATATTTCAATACCATAATACACGAAGATATCACGATCTGAATTTCATTTTTCTAAATACCTCTATGACCTATCATATAATTCGTGAAAAAAATGAATGTACTTATATATAAGTTTATGATTTTTAAATAATTCCTCTTCAAAGAGCTACAATATTTAAACATGCTTAAACGTATCATAAACAATCGAAATTAGAATATGAAACATTTTAAAACAGTTCCATTACAGCATGTCACCCCCATTGCTTCTTGGAAAGTTTACGTCAGCTAACATATAAACATACATTGTCCTTGTTTTTATTGTGTCGCCTGCGAAGCATAGCGACACTTAGGAATCACTTTGTCCGTTGTCCGTCTGTCCGTCCGTCTGTCCGTCTGTCTGTCTGTCACACTTTGGGTGTCACAGCCCATAACTTTTGATTGTTAAGTGATAGGGCTTTGATATTTCACATGTGAATTCCTTGTGACAAGAACTTTCTACACATGCCATTATTTTTGACCTAGTGACCTTGACCTACATATTTGACCTACTTTTCAAAAAATTTAAGAATGGATATATCTTTTGATTGGTAAGGGTTAGGACTTTGATATTTCACACATGCAATCCTTGTGGCAAGACCTTTCTACACATACCATAATTTTGACCTTGTGACCTTGACCTAGATATTTGACCTACTTTTGAAAAAAAGATAAGATTCACTATATCTTTTGATTGGAAAGTGATAGGGCTTTGATATTTTACATGTGTATTCCTTGTATCGACGCCTTTCTACACATACCATAATTTTTTACCTATTGACCTTGACCTTCATATTTGACCTACTTTTCAAAAATATTAAGGTTGTATATATCTTTTGATTGGTAAGTGATAGGGCTTTGATATTTCTCAAGTGTATTCCTTGTGACAAGACCTTTCTACACAGACCATAATATTTGACCTTGTGACCTTGACCTAGATATTTGACCTACTTTTTAAGAAAAGTCAAATTGGCTATATCTTTTAGTTGGAAGGTGATAGGGCTTTGCTATTTCACATGTATTTTCCTTGTAACAATGCATTTCTACACATACCATATTTTTTACGTTTTGACCTTGACCTACCTATTTGACCTTTTTGTCTAAGAAATTAAGGTTGTATATATCTTTTAATTGGTAAGTGATAGGTCTTTAATATTTCTTATGATGATACCTTTTCGTTACCAATTTTTACATAGGGACCTTGGTCTAGATGATTGACACTATTTTCTGAAAAATTGAGAATGACCATATCTTTTAATTTGTAATTAAGAGGTCTGATATTTCAAATGAATTTCATTTGACAAAACTTTTCTACTGTTACCAATAATTTTGATCCACTTTCTAGAATAATAATCAAGCCGCTTCGCAGGCGACACAAGCATTCCTTGGATTGCTATTTTTGTTATTATTATATGAAACTGATAAATCTGAAATTGAAAATTGAGTTAAATAAGATACTTTGAAAACAGAAAGGGAAAAATTATGAATCAATAAAATAAGATAAAGAAAGGTAAATATGATAAACAGATTAATGGATTAGTGTAAACTAATACGTTCATATGTTCTTCTTTATATTCAATATCATTGACTTTGAGACTGAATAAGTGGTAGGTACTTCTTTGATGTTTATTTGATTAGCCTGAAAAGAGAGTACTTAAAAAAGGGGGAATGAAAAAAATTAAAATTGAAATCCATAACAACTCAATATAATCTTCTTTCCGTACTTGTTGTGATATATCAGTCAGAGGTATACCGTAAATCCGGTGGATCTTGGATGAAAGGTAAATAAATTAACAAATTAATCAGCGTATTATTACAATGCTGCTCGGTTGGAATGAAATGAACCGGGCTGTGGTCTTAATTTGATGGTAATCCTATTATTGTAAAGCGGAAGTGATTACTCGGATATTTAATTAAGAGCCATTATCGGATAGGAAATGTAAGCTGAGTATGTAAAATTATGAAATAAGATAATTTAACTGAATTATCACCTGTCCAGGAAGTGATCGCTAATTTCAAAGCTACATATTTCATACTCATCGGTTAAAATGTCGGAATGATAAGGGAAAAGATATTTTGATAGTGAAATTTGGAATCTGATTTTGGGCTTGACTTTCATCCCTCATCGGTGATGCTCCAGATCAAAAGAGAGGAAATACAAATAATGAATCATGGAATATATGACTAGCGACATTCTAAATATAACACAAAATTCATGCAAAAGAACCAGCTAATGACAGGGATATACCCATTTGATTAGAATAATTTATCAAATTTAGTGACAGAAAATTTAAAAATTTATTCAAATTCATGTGTCGAAACACCTTGAAACTAGAGGATAGGCATTCTCGGGGAATAACATAGCACCAGCAGATATTCCAAACAAGTGGTTAGCGTTATCAATTTTGAGATATATGTTATATAGTAAAAGTGCAATACATGTATATCGCATTCTACTAAATCTCATGTATCACCAGTGATTCTCGAGGTCAAACTAGTTGAAATCCATAATGAATATTCAGTCTTTGTGTAATCCATTTTTCCCCTTACAGACGGTATCTGACGTAATACCATTGTGACGTCATAAAAATGGTATGGTAACGTCAATTTTATACCGTCATTTCCCAGACTTTTAGGGCAGTTTCCATTGAATTTGATGACGTCATAATCAGTCTACATCAGATACCGTCTCAAATGGGAAGTAACTCTGGTTTTCGAAAATGGCGAATATGAAGAGCAAAATTCTAAATATGACCTTACACCTGTGTCGAATACCGCAAAGGTAAATTTGTGCATTTACTTCAGTAAAATATCAAAATAAAATTTATGTTCAAAATAGCATTGGAGGGATGGTGCTAAGATATTCAGCTCCTTCAATTTCGATAATAATTTGGGTGAAATGACAAGTTTCCGAAACAGCAAAATATATATGATGTCAAACTGCTAAAGGGCCAAAACAAAGCTTCTTTCAGGTGGCAGAGCTGGAAAGAATTAATTAATACACTTAACAAACATCCAGTCACGGGGAACGAGTATGCGAATGGAAAAAAGTTTATCGGCCACATTGGATTTGATGTGAAGCATACTTGAAAACCTAAGACACCAATTTTAACGATTTTGACACTAAGTTTTCTGTACCTCAATATTTTCATTTTCCCATTTGAACTTAGTGCACCGAACTGCGCAGATACAGCTCTGCAGAATTCATGATTGATACTAAAACCTACCTTAAACTTTACTATGGTCATATGTCTACAAACATTTGTCCTCCACATTTGATCATACTTTCTCAACATGCCGGGTATTTTCGTTTTTCACGCTGTGGGCTAGTAGCCATATCAACAAAGAAAGAATCCAGAGGCGGATCCCGGACTGTTGTACATTTGTAATTTGTCAACAATAATTCACAAGACTATCCAACTTTTCTAATATATATCATGTAAATAATTAATGAATCAGTCGAGATTCTAGTGAATTTACCAAGGAAATTTTGAATCTTTTCTTTTTTCAACCTTTGAAGGGGCGGATCTGAACGTGAAAAATGGCTACCTGTAAATATAAGATATTGAGACCGTGTACTCAAAATTGAAGGACAAATGTTTGTAGATATTGATTCAATGTAATGTTTAAAGTAAGTTAAAGTAATATTCATAAATTCTTCTGAGGTGCAGATCTGTAGTTCGGTGCATGGATGTAAAAGTTTTCTTATGTTAAAATATTAGTGTAATTTTCCGTAGAAAAGATTGGAAAACGTAGTATTGAGGTAGAGAATACTTGGAGTTAAAATATTATAGTTTAAGTTGTAGCCTTCACTCAGTATAAGGAAAATTTTTCAATAACACACTACATAAAATCAAATATGGCGAATAACAGTTTTTCATTCCCTTTTAAAACTGTTCGACACTGCAAAAGGAAATAAGTGTTTATATTGAAACAACGGAAGTGTTCTAACTCTATACCTTCTTGAAGCTAACTTCAAACTAATCTATTATGCACCAGAGACGTATTTCGGATATTTAATTCATATCTGAAATGCTTCCACCCAAAGTAATTTCATAAGCCGCCAAAATTCATTTCAGTAGCGCCCTCTCCACTTTTTCTTATCAGCACCTTGCGGAATCATCAAAATATTAAATTATGGTTCTTAAACTATATGAGATATGGAGGAGATTCCTGACATTACGAAGTTGAAATTATCATGGGGAACACACACTCTTGTGAGAACAAAAGGAAACAAACAGATCGAGACAACGAGAAGAAAAATTTAATCACACATAAGAAACGTGTCACGTCACTATCTATACTAACTTTGCTCTTCATATATTCACTATTTGATTTCCTCTCATTGAGGATCACTGATGATAAATTGTTTGCTGAAATGCGCATATAGCGCGCTAAAGTACTTGTTAGACCATATATTTCAATATGATAGCAATAGTATTTCTGCTTCAACCGCAATATACCTACAGAAAACTGAGATCATTAATTCAACTCACTAAATACATGTTCATTGTAACATGTACAGCATTTTATTATGACACGTAACCGACGGACGATATTTTTACTTCTTTTTGTATAAAGAGCATAATCATGAATAGTGAAATACTTGTTTGGAGTAAGGAGCAGACAGTCCGCATGTAAATTAATCATGTATATTATCATTTCATTTCCGATAACTGAAACAACATTTTCATTATTATTCCCGATGTAATCGAAGACATAAATGAGATAGTATAATTACCAAGTACATTAATGCCGTGTGCTAATTCACTGAATCTATTTTGCTTGTTATTTCTTAATCATTAGTAAAATTACGTTGTCAAATAATCACTAGAACATCTATTAGACTGGTCGGGAAACGGATGAATGGAGATCAAACATATATTGTATTTGACATTCTGGGAAAGTTCTTTTAAAATATTGACCTATACAAACAACAACGTATATTAAATGTTAAACGTCTCCAAATTCGTTGGCATCATTTTAAAGCATATATAGTTTTTTAAAGTTGATAAAAAATATATCAGAATCATCAAACGCCGTTTATATTTTGACCTAATGTTACCAGACGGACATTCGGCATTATACGTGACCAATCTACTCTGCTTGCGGACTTATTTTTATATTCATACGAAGCTGACTTCATCTAGACCTTGCTCTCGACTGGGAGAAAGCATCTTTCATCTCAGTTCACTTTTACCTTCAGATAGATCATGTATTGTCCATCAATAATCCGAATTTTAAGGATCATCTACATGAAATCTATCCTCATGAACTAGAGATCAAGGAAATTACCGAGACCGACAGACCCGCTTCGTTCCTTACTTAACCGTTCAAATGGAAATTCTAATGATTTTGACGCTGACTCTCCTGGTCTCACTTTCGAATGTTGTTGATTCCGAGGTTAGCAACCGTTCCAATGGAAATTCTTATGATTTTGCGATGTCTTCTCAACTTTGAGACCGAATAGCTGATTGGTACTTCTTATGTTTATTCTCTGTGTTTTCACTTGGGGCGTTCTGATGTTTGCAGTTTATGCTGCAGCCTGGTCTTGTTGGGCATCTTCTCCATGAAGAGATACACAGAATTCAAAAATGCTCTTCTAAAATAAATTTGGCTTTGTGAAAAAATCACTTTGGCTTGAAGTAACACTGATGAGGATTTTCTACCTGAAGCACAAGCCTGGAACATTAAAATTACCATGAAATATTGTTTAAGAAGGTAACGAAATGGTTCTGTCCTACGGGGGGATGTAAGGTAAGATATATCCTGTGGGTTACATCAAAACGATGCAAAGCATCTTCTTTTCATAACCATAAGTCACGCAATAAAAATATCCTGTTAAGAAAATTATGTCGCATGAGTGAAAACGATTCCTGTTTCTAGTGACATTCAGCTGATGAAAGTAAAGTCAAATGTTCGCATAGTTTTCTCGTCGATTTCGATGTAATACACATAATCACGATAAATGAGCATGTCTATTGATTTCAAGGAGAAGGCCATTGGATAAGAGTTACGTGAAAAAAATAGCTTCATCATTTAATGTTGTTTAAATAATGATCATTGTTTAATATTTCCCTTAATTATTGTATAATTAAAAGATTTAATGTAGCTTATGAGCCTCTTCCTCTTTTTACACAATTATACAAGGTGCATGTATGAACAGTCTTATGGGTTCTTTTATGGTTCTCTTCCTTTTTTACCATGTTTTTCATATCAATATTCTGTCAAATACATAATGTTTAACGAGGAAAGATTTTCACAACAATTTTCCACAAGCGAACTCGTTGCACTCTTGATATTTTTGTTACGTGACAAATCATAGAAATCCGATACGATGATAAGAGTTGCAGACAAGGCCAGAAACATTTCGAAATGTTAGAGATATCTGAGAAGGAATATGTTCTTTCAGCCTATAACAGCAACTCCTAAATGACAAAGAGAGAGATATCGGAGTATATTGACACACATGTATAGTTGTATCAACAATTATGTTTCTGAAGTTTATGTCTGAAAGGAAATTTTGGTTCGTTCAAGTGTTATTCTTTGATAAGTGTCTGCATTTGATTCTCAATAAATTGTACTTTTAATGTCGTTTTCAGGTGTTAACGTCTTCAAATTCAATAGCATCATTTAATAGCAGATAAATTTGCAGCATGGACCAGACATGCACGTTTCGGGTACTTAACCCTCGTCAGTGATCCTCAATCTTAACAATGTAATATGACCAAAGAGTGTGCAAGTTATTAAGTCTAAAAATGTATCGAAAGACGTAGCAGGATTGTTGGGATATGATGCTACAGGACCCACGTTTTATAAATTTCAAGAAATTTTGATAACAGAAATTTGGAATGCATTGAAGAATCGATCAACCGAAGCTGATCGATAGTGGCTACAAGTGCCCTCGGGGACTCCTGGCCCACCAGCAGTGACACTCACCAAGTGGTTGAAATTTTAAACTTTTTCAAATTCAATAGCATCATTTAAGAGCAGAATTGTTTTTACAAGTCGACACATGAACGGTCACATGAACCACAAATCAAGATGTCTCTCTCAGTAGAAGAAATATCCATCAATATTACCTTTGTAAGAAACAATGAGGACTTAAATTCAAATCTATGACATAACAGATGTGTTCGCTACGACTATTGATTTAAGACGTGCATTCTCTGTTTTGATGTTGTTTGGTAAAATGTTAGTAAAATTTTTCTTTATTTTGATTACATTTGTACCATATTCAAACTTATCTTGTCTTCAAATACAATCCAAGAGGAAAGAGAACGCACATTTTTACCATATATATTATAGCCTCATAGCTCCAAGACAAATGAGTTAAAGAAGATCCTGACGATAATCTCACCAGCATTTACAATAGAGCACCAAATTGAGCATCGATGGACCCCTAGCAAGCTAGAGGTGGGACCAGGTGCCCGGGAGGAGTAAGCATCCCCTGTTGGCTAGCCTCACACGCCGTCGATGTTCATGCACGAAGAACGAAAACAATATATAAAATACATGCACTGTCTGAGGTTATGTCAGATTAATGATAGCAATTAATATAGAACCATTTTTACTAGAAGTTATGTGTGTTAATGAATAAATGCTGATCGACGCGATTCGGTCTTTTCGAGATACAGAGTTGCTTCCCATCTGTGCAGGTATCTGACTTCATTGCATTGTGACGTCGTCAATTTTTATGCAAAACCAGTTCTCAAAGGAATTTAATGACGTCACAATGCTTTTACGTCATATACCTGCACAAATCGAACGCAGGCCTGTAAAATCGAAAAGACGGAATCGTCAATATTGAAATATGTGTTCTATTATAAAAATTCAGTACACCATATGTGCATTTCAACAAGTTATGTCTCATCAGTGTTGCTCGAGGCCGAAATAGAGGAATTCCAAATAATATGAAAAATATGAAGACAAAATCTTGTTTACACAAACAAAATTCAGGAAGAAGAATGGTCAGAAAATGATACCAACCCTTAAGTTGTATTCATATAGCAAACATGTCAGATGGCCGTCCAAAGTCAACTGCCCATGGGTATCCTTCGTTTATATGTGGTCTTTTGTGTTTGAAATTTGGATGTCGTATTTGGTTGTCTTTTCCCTTTTGTGTCTCTTTTTGTGCTTGTATTCTTGTCTACTTTATGTTTTCACATGTTTTGCTGCGAGTGCTACAACATAGTCTCTTGTTGGAGATCAATTCCTTTGTTTGATTGATATGGTTTAAGATGAATTGATTTTGGAAGAAAAGAAGTTTGTGTCGGCCATTCATACGTATACATTGCGTTCCTCCATTTAGAACTTTTATCGGCTTATTTCATTTATAAAATTCAAAAAAAAAAACATCCACATCGTTTATTGAATGTTACATTCATCAAATTCATAGCAGCATTTAAGATTAGATAAATTTGCAGCATGGACCAGACATGCACGTTTCGGGTATTTAACCCTCGTCAGTGATCCTCAATTCAAACAATGAAATATGACCAAAGACTGTGAAAGTTACTCTGTTAGGTCCAAAAATACCGTAAGACGTAGCAGGATGGCTGGGATATGATGCTTCAGGACCCACTCTTCAGAAATTTCGAGAAAAATTTTGTGAACAGAAAATTTCGAGAAAAATTTTGTGAACAGAAACTTGCGAGAAAAATTTTGTTAACAGAACATTTCGAGAAAAATTTTGTGAACAGAACATTTCGAGAAAAATTTTGTGAACATAAATATTCGAAAGCGTTTGAAGAAACGATCAACCAAAGTTGATCAAACTTGGCTCAATGTCAAGCAAAAGAGTTAAAGAAGATCCCGACGATAATCTCAACAGCACTCACAATAGAGCACCAAACTGAGCATCGACGGACCCCTAGCAAGCTAGAGGTGGGATCAGGTGCCCGCAAAAGTAACACTCACCAAGTGTTATAAATGTCACACGTCTTTAAATTCATATCATCATTTAAGAACAGATAAATCTTTATTTCTCTAGAATAAAACAAAATCAATAATACAATCGACTCTTAAAATGCGATTTCAAAATATCTTTATGAATATAAGTAATTTGTCCTCGCATTTTCAACACATTAGTCCGAAGAGTTATTATATCATTGAGATGGCTTACTCTAAAAAATGAATAGCTCTCTCTCACCCTCACCTTACACACACACACACACACCCTCACGCACCCTCTCTCACCCTCCCTCACTCCCTCACAAACACCCTCATACACTGCGACTGATAGGAATCAATAAAGATTTTTTTTATATCGAAGTGAACCAATTCATTGATTTTGATTTGCAAGCTCCTTAAATTGCTTTAATAAAATAATCAAAGAAGTACCTAACAGGTATTCAGTCTCAAAGTCGAGAAGGCAAGGCCAAATCGTGAGAATTCCCATCGGGACGGCTGTTATTCTTTCGATGAACTATATTATGATCCTGGTAAAATATTTTTCTGGTATAAAAACAATATCAATTTCAGGTATTGCATTCTCTTGTTTGCTTTTATTAATCATGCAAGTCAGACAGCAATTAAGTAAATCAAGCCATTGTTTTTAGCAAGGAATCATGACAGAATGACGATGGATCTCGATTTATCATATTTACTCCATGGAAATTCATACTGAATTAGTAGTTGCCTTGGGTCTGTTTACAGTGCTCTTTTACGTAATTCTTGGAAATAAAAAGTATCAATTTATAATTTTAGTCTCAGCTTAAATCGGTAAAAGTGCATATTTTCATATTAACAGGGCACGATGAAGAAAAAAGGTTTTATTATTGTAGAACTAGATATAAAAGGACAGAAATGGAGTTAATGTATGCTATGAAAGACTGTGTCATATTTAAGCGAAAAAGGGGGCGTTTATATCTATATTCATCATGATTCTGGTATTACATACAGTGTGGTAGTGAGTGTTTGATATATCAGAATATGATAATCAAGGGCAATCGGTAAATATATATTCCTACACTGATGAGGTATTTTCATATCATATACGGCTATCTCCATCGAAAGAACACAGGAACATGGGAGCCATTTCATAATTTATTATCAAAGAGACTTGGTATTTGGATTATTGGAGAAGTAAGTCACAATGGCTTTACTCGTGGAAAATGGCGGATTTTTATTCTTTTTGAAAATTATGATAATTACTTTTGAGGTATTTGGATCAGTTGCCGGACTTGACATTCGGCTAGGAATGTTGAGTCCATTTCGGCACCCGAGACTTGCATGGGAGAACAATGCCGCAGCAGCAACAATTGCAATAGAGAGAGCACAGAATGCCGGGATACTTACAAATCATAATATAACGTGAGTACAAATTTCATCTTTTGAAAATATTCAAGCATGAAGCTTGAAATCATCCTTGTTTGTAAAATTACAATTAGTTATTGTTATAACTAAGCAGTCTTTCAAACTGCGATTGAGGACGAACGGGAAAATATTCCACGGGATTTCGTTTTTCAAATGCTTGTAACTACATAAGCATACTTTTTTAACATAGAAATTCATGTAATATAGCATCTATATTGATCTTACGCAGTTAAAAAATATTTTTGAAGTTTTATCATCCGCATTTCGATACGATGGCAATAGTACGATAACACTTAATTGTTTATTTGAATCTATTAGAACTCTCTTGAATTTGCGTTACGCCGAATTTATTCATGTGAAAGGAGACAACTATATTGCATTTCGTTTTTACAATTGTTTTATTTTTCGTCATTTTTGCTCCATTTTGAAACTATTAATCAGTGAATGAAAATTAAACACAAAACCCAAAATTCACGTTTAAAAGGCTTACAATTTCTTGAAAAAATATATCTCACGAGGAAAGAAAATATGACGAACCGACAGGGACAAAAACACAGCTTCCTTGAAAGACGAAGAACAAGTTAATCTAAAAACTTTTCTCCAGAGTCCATTGCAAGTACGGAAGACAGTTTAGATGGCCGTTTATTAGCGATATCATGGCATATAGAACAGTTTAAACATATTCAAATAACACATGAATCGCGTTGTATTATATGATCACGTGACATAATATGATCCAAGTCACAGCAACTTAGTAAGAAGCACCAAAAATTAAGCTGAAAACTTATCTATATTCCTCTCTTCGTGTTATTTATTATTCAAAAACAAGGGGGAGTTTCGCTCTTTGGCCGCGGTATGATAAACTAGATCAAGAAAATTACCAAAATTGATTGTAAGCAGCGCCACACTGAATAAATTTGATGAAGAAATTAGATGTACACTAAAATTGAATGGATGCATGACTTTTACTTTGCTCAAACTGAAGGTAAATGGCAAACAATGAAAGTGAAGATAAAGTTTACCATCATTCCATAACAAATCAGAAAATATAACATTATCAATCATATAACTAATTTCAAAGGTCTAGTAGATGTAGAGTATGAGAGTAATGTACATCAATGAGTTAAAGAATATCCTGACGATAATCTCAACAGCATTCACAATAGAGCACCAAATTGAACATCGACGGACCCCTAGCAAGGTAGAGGTGGGACCAGGTGCCCGGGAGGAGTAAGCATCCCCTGTTGGTTAGCCGCACCCGCTGTCGATGTTCATGCACGACAATGAAAACAATGAAAAACATGAACTGCACTGTCTGGGGCCATTTCTATATAGAAAGTGTTATGGCGATCATGTCAGGGAAAATATTCAAAACACTTACTATCAAACCCCTCGCGGGGAACTTTTTTACGAGCTCCACATGGCAAAGGGTATAAGTGTGACACAAATGAGTACAAACCACCGACGCAAGTTTTCCTAGACTGTTCAATTAAATTCTTTTAATGTAATAATACCAGTAGGAATTGTACAATTCATTTTACATGCTTTTCATGTGGCATCATGAAATTGAATTACTTTTTTGTCAAAGTGAATAACCATTTTTGTCAATCAGATGATATATATGCGCTATTGTGTGTCATGCTTGATACGTAACTTCTTTAAGAATATTCACTTTCATCACATAACTTTTTGTAATCTGCTATTTCTTAAATGTGTTATTCATTTATTCAGTTGTTGTTTCCTTGAGATACAAGAATAAATCTAAAATTAGTTATACATGATAGTTTGATATTATTATTTGATTAAGAAATGTACATGAAAATCAATGGGGAAAAATATTTTCGCTCGTTCGGTCTTCTGTCAATGGGTATCGGCCCGCAATATTCTTTTTTTTTATTAAAAAAAATCGTTCGCTCGGTCCTACTTTTTCATAAAAAAAATCCCGAAGAAATGCAAATCAAATTGGTGTGGCCTTATATATGCCTGAAAAGTAATGAAAGTGTTCTAAATCGTTACATTCTTGAACAACATTTCAAACAAATTTTAATGCACCAGACACGTGTTTCGGATAATAAATCCTCATCAGTGGTCCTTCAAGCCAAAGGTCAGAGACAGCCAAATATATTTTAGTAGAGCCCTCTTTGTTAAAGTTTTGAATTTTATGTATCTACTTTGCGAAGAGTGTGCAGCTCCAAATTTCCCGTAGAGTCGATTTAGTAGAATAATTTTAAAATAAAATGACCGAAGGAGCGTTGGAGGGATTGTGGCAGGATACTGACCTCTTTAATTTCGAAATAACAGCTGGAAAGAAAGTTATTTTACATGCACGCTTGAAGCATTTAATCGCGGGGAACGTGTTTAACAGCTCCGCATTACAAAACAAAATAATGCCACCTTGCAAAACAAAATACGAAATCAACTCGTTACCTTTTTAACAACATTTCAAACCAGTTCTAATACACCAGCCAAATGTTTCGGATTTTAAATCCTCATCATAGCATCTAATTACTTAGGACTGAAATTCAATCTTGTCGGAATAATGTAAAATTATATATAATCCTATAATTAAACTTGGATTATGCCTCACGTGTGGATTTTTATGGGATTTATTATATCCTGCAGTTTTAATGATAACTGAATATTTTGACCAGACTCAGATCTACTAAAATAAATTTCCCATATCAATTAACCAGCGGGCGATGCTCTGCTAAACTGACATTCTTTCCTGGACGTCCATAGGGAGACAAGGAGGTCAGTGTCATGGTCTGTTTAGTTCATTGGCATGTCTCTGGAGGACAAAGAAGCTGGGCTATATCTGCATAAAAATATCTTTGTTGGAGAACTTTTACTTCCTTTCATACAGTTTTAGGTCGAATTCTCCATCAGCAATAAAGGTGACACGATTTTCATAATACATAACAGTACTTATATCACTATCTTCTCAATTCAATCGTCAACTGTCAACTGTCAATTGTATTCCAAAATATGTTTGCCTATTTTCTATTCTGTTGGTCTTTCAAAATTTTTCAAGTAATTTTAGGAATGAATTAATGTGTTTTCATTTTACGCTGAAAAATTATTTTAAAAAAAAGCTTTTCATAGATTTTACTTCACGCTTTTACGGTTACAAACAATTAGAGATGCGTACGTTTCAAGCAGATTATCGATTTCCTAACTGAAATAATCTTTTTATGGGAATATGGAACGGAATGCAGTAAAGTTTGAGAGTATTTCAAAAGCTCATAAGTTTTAAGTTTCAATGTAATTTTTTATACTTCATTAATACTTTTTCATAAGAATATCGATCTGAACGAATTGAGCATAAAGTTTTCTTCTAGAATCGGAGTATCTGAAATTGAGTTTTCGTTCATGGTAGTACACCTTCTATGTTTTGTTATATCTCACTTAATAAAAATGGATATACAGTTAGAGAATCCTGTTACTTCCAAGTTCTTGTCGAATACATGCACATTCTGAATTTTTTACTGAATATATTCATTGGAGTTCTATACTGCGGTATCTATATATGTCAATGCACATACTATTCATGCGTAAACATGCATATACATACATAAGAAGTGATATGTTTGTATACAGTTGATCTCTATGAAAAAGAAATTTGATATCAGGAATACATAGGAAATCATTTGCCGTAAAAAAAGGCATAGGATTTGTATTATTTTGAAATATTATCCTCCATTCTTTACGCAATTTATTAAAGAAATAATTTGGTGCAAGAGAAAATTGACTGACAGCTAGAAACTATAAAAAAGCGACATCAGTAAAGATAAGACCATTACTACTTAAAAATTGGTTATCTTTTTATAATTTCATTTTTTCAAAAAGCGCCAAAATTTTGAATGCCTTTATAAGATTTTATAATTTCATTTTTTTCTAAAAACGCCCAAATTTTGAATGCCTTTATTTCCAAGTAATATAATCCTTTATATGATTCAATAATCAAACATCGAAATTGCTTTTTAACCCTCCAGTGTGGAATGTGATTAGAAATATGGAATCCTGTGGTTTTTGTTATTATATCAACACAAATAACTGCTCTAATTACTTTCTCAGTAGGGATGCTTTGCTATATAGACATCTATTTGTAGTCACCCTAGAGGCGACAGTGTCAAGGCCTGGTGAGGGTTATTTGTAATGAACAAAAATATGATCCAACCCTGCTGGACATGTTTTATGCCATGAATTAGGTACTCATTTTTTGGTCAATGAATTTAATCAAATTGATAAATCACGATTTAACAAAGCCAACACAATACGAAAAGACAAATTGGACTTTCATAACCAGTAAGATGGTTTTGAAAGAATTGTGATGTTCTATAATGCGGTATATATACATGTCAACTCATCAGATACATAAGCATATGAACTGATGTAGTAGCTTTTCATGGTACCAATTTAATAATCATACATTTAAATGAACCATCAGAGATGCTATGAAAGTCGCAAAAAAGCAATCCAAAGTATTACTATTCAAGGAGCTAAAGGACCTGTAACGATAAGGCGTAAAGTCTACCCAAAAGTAATGAAATTTCAAAGTACTTCATTTCTTTAATCAAGTCGGTAAAACATTTTAAAAGATAAAACCCCTTCAAAATCTGAACAATATTTTACATACATTGCTATTATGGAGAGATATTGGAGTATAAATGTGCTTATTTTGTATAGAAATCAATGAAAATCGGACAAGTTGTCATAAAATATCGCTCCCGCCTTAAAACACAAACCACTTCTACCTAAGCTGTATTTTCATAATAAAAATTTTATGTAAGTAAAGCAGTTTTGTGTTTTTCAAAGAGGGCAATACTAGTCAATTTAAGAAAATGTTTGCGTGGGTAGGGATGAAGGAAAGATCTTAAATTAACAGAGAATTAGTAACTGGCATTTGATTCGCTTTCGGCAAATACTTAACTTCTTTATCAATAGTAACCGGATGTGACAATTCTACCGAATTGAAGTGACGGGTGTTGCATGCAAGCAGGAGATGCTTACACTTCTTGGGCACCTGGTCTCACTCCTCTTTTGGGAGTTCGCTTCTTTTTACATGGTGGAGGTCTTTCTTTGTTCGCTTGGTTCGTGTTTTATCCTGATTTTGTATGCCTTCGGTTTATGATCTTCTGAATTATCGATTTTGTATTATGTTTTCACAAACAAACTCTTTTATTTTACGTTTTGGCATTGATAATTCAACAACCCCTCGCAATGAAAGTTAACAATTAGCGTTGACGACTGAAGTACTAGTCAATTTTGGAAAAATGCTCAAAACTTCCTTCACAAAGTATTTAGAAAATGTAATTATGGTAAATGTAAAAGAAATATAATTTTATATAATGAAAAAAGCTGATTCAAACTATTTTCATACTTTACAGTAAGTCAATATCACATCATATACATTGAGTTAAAAGTCCATAATTGTATAATATTACTTTTGGACATAAAAAATAAAGCTTGTTGTTATGCCCTTATCAGTATCTCTATAAAAAATCCCCATCGGAAAAATGCCTGTAAATTTGAATATTTGACCAAGCAGTCAATAGTTATATCAATATTGGCCCTAGGTCAATAGTTAAAAAGCTATTGACCGATAAACGTCATGTCATTGATGACGTTATAAACTCTACATATTTTTTCCGCGCTCTTTCTCTTATAGACGAAAATGAACGTAAACATGCCGGGCCAATTGGTTCAATGCTGCAGTTTTGAAGTAAGGTATAACAAAACAATTGTTGACTGGGAATGAGGGCAATATATGATTCGGCCTCGGGCAATATTTTATCTTCAGGTCGAACAAATAATATATTGCCCTCATTTCGAGTCAATAATTGTATAATGACTATACACAACGATTATGCAATATGTCATAGGCTATAGTAATCCTTAATAAGATATTGTAAAACAAACCATGTAGACATTCCACTTATCACATGACGTCTCGGTGGTGTACCGTAATGCAAAAGGCACAATGTACATGTGTAAGTAATAGTTACTAATCAAAACTTTGAAAATAAGTTTCTTGCCAACCGCGCTATAATATTCGTCAAAAAGTAGCAAGCGGATTTTGATGTCAAACTACAAGGGCTGATTGATATGTTGTGAGCCTCGTATTAAAGGATTTGAATTTTATCAGACGTTTTGCATCATCCTTCTATATAATCCCCTTTTGTATCTATACACTTCTGCCACCGGTGTTTAAGGGTATCAATACCACTTTTAAAGAACTTCTTATTTTGACTGGTCAGAGAGCCATCCACTACAAGTATGACGTCATCATCGGACTGAAAGTGGGTGCCAGAAATAGCTCTTTTCAGTTTTTGGAATAGATGGAAGTCTGACGGAGCCAAGATCAGGTGAATAAGGCGGATGCTCAATCAAATTAAAGCCACAATCATAAATGGCAGTCATGGTGGTGACAGACTTGTGAACAGACAGGAGCATTGTCCCGATGGAACAACACATCTATAACTAATGTGCTTTCCTCGGCACTTTAGTTTAATATTTCCCCATTACTGTGTCAGAAGTGAAGCATAGTATGTGCCATTTATTGTTTGTCCTTTTCGGAGATAATCTATCAACAGAATACCTTCTGCAACCCAGAAAACCGAGGCTCACACCATATCAATATTCCCACGTACATTGTTTTACAAAAATTAAAATGTGTACCTTTCATAGAAAAGTTCAATCGTGAACAAGTCCCTTAATAAGTATATATTACAGTATATGCTAAATTTAGTGCTCTATTGTGAGTGCTGTTGAGATATATTACAATGAACTTAAATATGATGATTTAAGAAATACTCTCCATATTTTGAATTGTTCATCAGATGGCTTCCCTCTGGGGGTATACTTTTGGTTTTCTCTAGATTCGTTTTAGCTTCATACAGATTGTATTAAACTTTCCGCACTTGCTCTGAATTCTGGAGATTCTTTCATTAGATAAACGTGTCCTTCGTGTTTCTACAGAGCTGTGTCACTGTCTCCGTCTGTCTGTCTGATTTTTTTTTTCGGTCGAGAATGTTCCGTTTCATATTTATATATTATTTAAGTCATAAAGAATTTGTAAGTCTTTTGACTGTGATTTTTTCTTTTTTTTTTCTTTTTCTTTTGAAATCTGATTTCGAATTTTGTGTTTGACTTTTGTTTACTGATTTGATAGGTTAAGGTGGCAGTTAACTTTTATTATATGACTGTTTTATTGCTACAAAATGTATATAGTGTTTATAATGTTGTATATCTTATAATAACAATTATGATGTTATAAAATGTTTTTTAGGACCGAATACATTTAAGAAGAAGTTTTTCTAGACTTTGAGACTGAGTATTCAAATGTGGTCTCATCACTGATGAAATACGCTTATATATGATTCACTGTCAACTTTACGATAGAACATATATTTCAACTTTTATAATTTTAACCACTAGGCCGGTATCATGTGTCTACTGGTGGACTGCCAGTCCCCGAAGATATTGTTCCCTCAGTTTCAATGCGTCTCGACATTAGACTTGAAATTCAATAAAAAAAAACCAAAGGGCTCTACTGAATACGTTCGGCTATGTCAAAAAATCACTTCGGCATAAAATAAGTACCTCTTATGAGGATTTACCATCAGAAACACGTGTCTGGTACATAAATATTTGTTTCCTCTAGAAGGTAAATAGTTGGAACACCTCCATATTATCTAAATATATCTGCAAATTCTCCGTCACAAAAGTTGGATATCTTCCAGGAGTTATAGATCTGTTCTTAGTTTGTTCTTTGGCGAAATATTTAGGTCATATTCAAAATTTTGCTCTTCATATTTTCAATAATTTTATATCCTTTACTTCGGCCAAGGGCATCACGGACGATACATTAATTGATGAAATGCGCATATGATGCATAGATTTTTGCTCTTCATATTTTTAATAATTTCATTTCCTTTAGTTCGGCCAGGGGCATCACGGACGATACATTAATTGATGAAATGCGCATATGGTGCAAAGAAAGCTTTACAACACAATATTTATTTCAATTTTGATAATTGAATATATTTCTCAAATTCGGAGAAAAGCTACTTATCTAGAATTTTATGAATTACATTTTCGTAAAAAATTAGGTATGATTAGATTATAGAGTATTTTTGAGAACAGTATTGAAAAAATATTTTACGAGTCTATGCCGTACGGAAAACCCGTTTTGGACATAGGAAGAATTTTAAAAGACGTCATGTACTTTTAATACACTTCTAAAGTTATGATCCTCCGACCTTATCCCTAGGGTACTCTGATTGAGATTTGATTGTCTTTTCTTGAACATGGTTTGCAAAACTTTTGTTCTTGTCGCATTGATTGACCTTATGATCTATTAATTTGTAGCGTTTGTTGTCACATTGATTTGTGACATTTCGTGTATTGTATTCGAATACAATACAATTCGAATAGATAGTTTCCATAAAAACACTCATCTCTTTCAAAATCCACGGTCCAAAATCTGAGAGATATGTCAAATCCGAGTTCATTAAGTTACATGAAAAATTTGTCTTTGCACCTGCAGATAAAGCAGCCAAGAACATTTATGCATCTGAAAACGTTACTAACTACTACAAATTTTTGTCAACTTCTTTTGAAATTCGGACCTTCACAAGCAACAGAGTACATTACGTTGGGTATTTCACAACCTGCTTTTCGTGATGACATAATTAACAAAACAAGAAGGATCAAAGGTAGGCAGAATTAGCATCAAAATAGAATTATCAAATGCCTTTCATACCGTGGAAATAATCCGTCTGTCACCAGAAGGACACTTGGCCTGGTACTGGACCAGTCTACAGCCTTGTACCAGCGCATTCTTAAAATTTGCACTCTGATGGACTGTGACGACAGGACTCCGTGATGGGCCATTCCAAACCTCTTTAGAGAAGTCAAGATTCCGACCAACTGTCCTTTCGTAATCTCAGTCGGATACCTCTGGTGCCAACATGCATGATCTCGCTACAGCCGGCAGAGCACGGACTGTATTCCGGACGCCCTCTGTTTTTTAATTCAATTTACATATCCATATGTGTGTTTCTTGGGCCCTGCGTCATGTTGTTTGTTTATATGGTCATATTACAGTGAGGAGGTTATTTCACACAACAATTGTGCGTTCTTCGAGACAGACCTCTGGGTAATCGGAAGAGTGGGAGGGTTTTGCGCATGTAATCCGGATAACTACACCGTCTGCTACTGACGTGGCAAATGGCCGTCTTAGGTCAGCTTCGATTACCCATTGGTCTCGTTGGTTTATGTGCAGTTCTTTGTGTTTAATGTTTCTATGTGAATTGGTGTCCCTTGTACCGTTTGCGTCTCTTTCAGTGCGTGTCTCCTCTGTGTTTTCAGAGCACGGGCTGCTTTACGTACGCCCTCTTTTTATATTCATTTACATATTCATCTGTGTTGCTTGGGTCCCCGCGATTTGCGGTCTATCTGTTTGTGGTCAATTAATAGTGAGGTTGATTTACTCCACAATTGTACGTTCTTCGAGACCTCTGGTTAATCGGAAAAGTGAGAGGGTTGTGCGCACGTAATCCAGGATAACCACACCATTTGCTACTTGTTTGCCAAATGACCGTCCAAAGTCGGCACCGGTTGCCCATTGGTCTCGTTGGTTATTGTTTTTGATGTTTATATATCGTATGTCTTTTTTTCGTCTCTCGGTGTGATAGTCTTTGCGTTTTTGCATCGGATGTTTTGGTGTTTTGCTGTTGTTGCTTCAGTGTTCCCCTCCCTTCTTGCATTAGGTGTTTTTTTTGTGGGTGCTACAACCGAGTGTTGTTGGAAATCCTCTCCTTTCTCTTACATATAAACTTAAGTTTCGGAACTTTCTTTTACAAATAGTTATATCAAAAGCAATGAAAGTATCTCTTACATTTTGATAAACATTAAAGAAGTACCTATCAGTTATTCTGTTTCAAAGTCGAGAAGGCAATTCAAAATCATTAAAATTTCCATAGAAGGGTTGCGAGCCTCGGAATGAATAACATTCCAAAGTGAAACCATGTGCATGGGGAGAGTCGGCGTCTCCTGATTACATGCAGCACCTGTCGCAACAGCTCCATGGAATCATGTCAAATTCGGTGACTGTCTCGATGTACATTTTGATTTACAGATCAGGTAAGGGAATCATGTCAAATTCGGTGACTGTCTCGATGTACATTTTGATTTACAGATCAGGTAAGTATTTCTTGTTTGGTGATGATGACAGCCATTCAATCACAATCCAGAATGTCACTGATCATTCTGGAAAGGTGGATCTGATATGCTTTTATTTTATCCCGGTAGCGACTAAAGAACTTCCTCAAAGATGATTTCTGCAGTTGTGCAATATAACCCTGAACAAGTAGCTTACTTGCATTTGAACATAGATTTTATTTGGATTTGCTACTGAATCGACCCTACAGGATTTGGAGCCGCGCACTCTCTGCAAAGTAAATGCACCAATTTAATTTCAGAAAATATAACGAGAGGGCGCTACTAAAATGAATTTTGGCTGTTTCTAAAAATCACTGGAAGCATCACTGATGAGGATTTAATATGGTGCATAATACATTTTTTTTTATTTTCATCCGGAAGGTATAGAGTTGGAACACTGTCGTATTATTTCCATGTACCTTGATTATATTATTGACAATCCTGGTTTTGAAACATATAAGAATGAAATTTATCCACAAGAATTGATACTCAACAAGCAAACATACACCGTTTTGGAACTAAATATCCTGTAGATTCATTTAAGAAATGACTATCTTACTTCTGTTGTTCATGGGTATAGAATTTGCACATGTCCTTTGGGTATTTCACAAATTGCTTTTAATGATGGTATAATGAAAAAAATAGGAAGGATCAAAGGCAGACAGAATTACCATCAAAATTGTGTCAGAACCATCAAACGTCTTTTATATCGTGGATATGATCCTAATGTCACCAGACGGACAGTCGGTATGGTACTTGACCAATCTAAAGCCTTGTATCAACGTATTCTTAAAACTTGCACTCTGCCTAACTCTGAAGATGGGATTCCATGACGGGCCCTGTTCAAACATCTTTGGAGAAGACAGGGTCCCGAACACCTGTCCTCTCTGAATGTCAGTCGAACTCCTCGGTCTATAACATGCTTGAGCTCGCTTTAGCCGGCAGATCATGGACTGTATTTCGTACGCTCTTTGTATTATTCTTCCATTTACATATTCTTCTGTGTGTTGCTTAGTCCCTGTGTTTGCTGTTTTGTATGTATGGTCATCTTAGAGTGAGGAGTGAGTTTACACAACAAATGTGAATGCATTGAGGAATTTTGGTAACCGGAAAAGTGGGAGGGCTGTGCTCACGAAATCCCGATAATCACACTATTTGCTACTAACGTAGCAGATGACCGCCCGAAGGCGACACATGTTGACCATTGGTCCCGTTGGTTTACGTATGGTCTTTTTTGTTCGGTGTTTTGATGTCGTGTCTCTTGTTGTGTATGTCTTCTCTGTGTTTTCACTTCGGGTGTTCTGATGTTTTGTTGTTGGTGCTGCAACCGGGTCTTGTTGGAGATTCCCTCTTTTTTCATGTAACATTCCCCTTTATTCATATTTGTGACGTAGAAATTGTGTAGGATAGCAAACTGTCCAAACTTTTTCTGACAGAGAGCAGCTGACTAGACTAACTATTGCATGATACGGTGCAATGTTTTGGATATATTATCCTCATCAGTTCGATCCATAGCCAAAACAACTCAGAGAAATTACTCACGATTCTCTAGCTATTGAATTTGAAGACGTTTAACATTTCATTGTTATGGTTATTTTGTTAAGAATACGCGTCTCCTATTTTTATATTGGATCTGAACAGAAGTATGTTCCACTGAAATGTGTGACCGAAATTAATTGGATAGAGGTGCTAGGATGTTAATTATGCTTCGTGTAAGTAAAGATTAGTTCTAGTGTTGTGCGTTAACATACCGTATGTCGGGAATTTTCTCGTGTGTCTAATTTTCGCTAAGTTCGCGAGCATCATCAAGTCGCGAAAAATGGACATAGCGAAAAAGAAAAAAACACAAACTAACGCTTCTAAAGAGGTTCAGTTATATGTACAAAATGTAACTGTCCTGAGGTATTAGTGAGTACTCGTCTGATTAAGATAATTATGATTATTATAATTGATGTTTAAGATAACAAGTAGTATTCATTAATCTAATTACCCAGTGCACGTCGGCTTTTATTTCAAACCACCTGTTGTCGTTCTGTAATTATGACATATAGCGTTTTATCCGTAAATTTCTCACAAGAAACTAAATCTAAACAATGATTTGGGGTTTAGAGGTCTTTTTCGAACCGCAAAACTATATGACTTAACTTACATGGGAAACAAGAAAATTATAAGCAATGGCTTTAAAGAAGCCGGCATCGTTTATGCTTTGAACGAGTGAACTGTTTGATTTACATTCTTGTATATTTGTATTATTTTATACGCAGATACGTAAATCCAGCAAAAAAAAAACGTTCGCAATTATATGATCATATTTCATTTCACATTAAATAAATATTTGTACAAATTTTAATTTTTGGTATTCATAGATTAGCGAAAATTAGACTCAGCGAAAAAAGACACACCTTTTTAGGGTAATTTTCGCGAAATTTACCCGACGCGAAAATTACCCGATATACGGTATTTAACATATGTAAAATATAAATTGATTGTTTGATTACTTCAAAGCACAAAAATAAATAAAAACAAAATGCAGGTAATTGTTCCTGTAAATAGTACTCGATATAACATTGTATACGTATAAGGAGGAGGATAGTTCATGATTTGTATTAATTTAATCATTAGACATTAGGAAATTGAGATCGTAAGAGTACACTATGAATGACTTCAGAACATCAACTGCACCATAAAACAAAGGAGGGGATCTCCAACAACACCAGGTTGCGGCACCCACAGCAAAACCTCAAAACACCCAATGCAAAAACACAAAACAGACAAGCATAAGGGACAAGGAACGTCAACGCACAACACAGAAACATCAAACACAAATAAAATCATTCAGGACAACACAAACTTCATGAACAATTTCCACAACGTCCAATGTAAAAACGGAATTAATGGTGGCGCCAGTCAAATTCAGCATGGTACTAATATCAAAGTAATTTCAAATCAAAATACACGTATAATGAAAAGGGAAAGGCCGTAGTACTATAGCCCAAGAATCGGAACTCTGACTATATGGAAATGATCCAATTGATATATTCTGTTAGAAATACAACTGTATCGAACCTTAATATCTTATTAATCCCTCTTGTTAAAATTACATTTGTTGCAGGTGGTACTACTTGAATGCATTAAATGAATAGATAAAGACTACATGTATATGAAGATTAAAAAAAAAAAATTCCAGTGATTTCAAAGCCTGTCAAATTCAATCATTTCTTGTGGAACATGTTATTTCTAAAATAGAAATTGGTCATAGTGAATTCGTACACAAAGCTACTAGGGGTGAAACGATGCGCTAAAAGTGAATCGCGATATAGTGCGATATTTTATTAGCTGTATTGCGATATATTGTTCCTTTTCATTTTTACTTTTTTAATGTTAAATCAGGTTCCTCTTGGTATGTTTGTACATACTGTTTATATTTTTAGTCCCCTACCGGCAACGCCGAAGGGGACTCTTAGTTTCCTCTAGGTCTGTCTGTCCGTCCGTCTGTCTGTCTGTCTGTCCCTCCGTCTGTCCGAATATCAGTTTTCCGGACTTTTCCCTGCAACTGATAGAGATATTAAGATGAAATTTGATACACAACTTGGTCTTGGATAGTTACAGAGCAAGTTTGACTTTCGGTACGCTTGACTCATTTTTTGAGGAGTTATGCCCCTTGATGACTTCGAAAATTCAGTTTTTGTCAGTTTTCCGGTCTTTTTCCTGCAACAGATAGAGAAATTAAGATGAAATTTGATACACAGCTTGGTCTTGGATAGTTACAGAGCAAGTTCGACTTTCGGTACGCTTGACCCATTTTTTGAGGAGTTATGCCCCTTGATGACTCGAAAATTCAGTTTTTGTCAGTTTTCCGGACTTTTTCCTGCAATGGATCGAGAAATTAAGATGAAATTTGATACACAGCTTGGTCTTGGATAGTTACAGGGCAAGTTCGACTTTCGGTACGCTTGACCCATTTTTTGAGGAGTAATGCCCCTTGATGACTTCGAAAATTCAGTTTTTGTCAGTTTTCCGGACTTTTTTCTGCAACGGATGGAGATATTCAGATGAAATTTGATACACAGCTTGGTCTTGAATAGTTACAGAGCAAGTTTGACTTTCGTCACGCTTGACCCATTTTTCGCGGAGTTATGCCCTTGATGACTTGGAAAATTCAGTTTTTGTCAGTTTTACGGACTTTTTTCTGCAACGGATGAATATATTAAAATGAAATTTGATACACAGCTTGGTCTTGGATAGTTACAGAGCAAGTTTTACTTTTGTCACGCTTTACCTATTTTTCGAGGAGATATGCCCCTTTATGACCTTGAATTTTCATTTTTTGTAAGTTTTCCAGACTTTTTCCTGCAACAAATAGAGATATTTAGGTGAAATTTGATACTCAGCTTAGTCTTGGATAGTTACAGAGCAAGTTCAACTTTCGTCACGCTTGACCTCTTTTTCGAATCGATAAAGCAGATAAAACCTCAGAACTGAGCTGCACAGACAGTAAGTTTAATTCAAACTCATATATGTTTAATTGAAGAGTAATTCATAGGTAGAGTTGCAGGACATAAATATATGCCGCCGGTAGGAGACTATATCGCTCAGCGATCATAACATTTTCTAATTGAATTTCACATTGACTGTGTTGTTTGCTTGAAAAAACACACACAAGTCATAGAATCATTTTGATTCCTTTTGTAATAATTCATTTCAATTGTGAGCGATGTGGACCATGGGTCGTTTGTTTCAATAACAGATATTAAAATCAAAGCGATTCAATGATTTATAATCTAAAAGGACGCGATATATTGCGTTACATATTTCGTATAGCGATAGGATACAAATTTATTAGATATCGCAATATATCGATATATTGTGACACCCCTAAAAGCTACAAACAATGCACATACAATCACCAAACCAACAAACAATGAAAAAAAAACGCCGAACGTATATTGAAGAATAGAATTAACTCACATAAATCTACAATGGATGTGATCAGGTACCCGAGTAGAGTAAGCATCGCATGTTTGCTAGCAACATCAGTCACTTACACCGTGCAGAAAACATCAAAGCCGGTGAATGTGACAAATTCGGTGTTTTTGAAAAGCACTTTGTCTGGAAGAATCACTGATGAGAATTTAATATTCGAAACACGTGTCTGGTGCATAAAAATTAGTTTGAAATTTCTTCAAGAAAGTATAGAGTTGGAACACTTCGGTATTATTTGATTATTCTAATCTTCAATGTACCTATGAAAGGACCTAAAGATTTATCCAAAGTATTCTGAATAATTTAAAACTATCAACTACAATTAACTATCAATTATGATCGACATTGCTTTCTTTTATTTCAGTATCAAGCTGTTTTAGAACCGCAATTCTTCTTATATGTAATATGTATAAAAGATATGCTTTGATATAGATTATTTTTAAAGTGAAAAAGGAGATAATTCCCCAATTACATTCAAAGAACTAGAATAAAATCAAGAAATTAGGGCAAACGTTAAATATTTTCTGTGGATGGAAAAATTACTTTGTAAAATTAAAGAAAAGAGGAATTTTAGAATTTGAGAAACATTGAATTTGGCGAAACCCATTGTTTGGAGCAACCTGCAGATGTCCTCCGCTGAGACCTGAGCTAAGTGATTTTGATCTTGTTCATATCTCCCTCCCAGGTATCTATTTTTTGTCCAATTTACCTTTAAGAAATAAATGGAATGGAAAGGAAGGTCTGCTATTATTTCCCTTAATTTGATGGAACTCATTTCTACCATGTAAGATTTTTCATTTCATCCATGATTCAATCATGTATAGACCTCTGAAAAATGGTGCTCGCTTCATGCGACTTCATTACTTTGAATATTTTCCATTTGGATGACCATCCTTGCAATTATAAATTCTAATTGAAATACACAAGTACATGTGTGTAATCAGGAATAAGTTTTTTGTCAATAGAATCATATTATATTACATCATAAAATCTATATATTTCTGCTATATTGCAATGTATTGTCAATAAATTTGTTTCCTTTACAGAGTAATTTGGCGGGATGATAAATGCAGCTCTGTAGGAGGGGCGGGAAAAGCTGTGCTGCTTAGGACTGTTGATGACGTAGACGTGTTCATTGGCCCACCTTGCTCTGCGGGTAAACAAAATATTAGGCTATTACATCAATGCGTCCTATACCGACTTCCATGTACATATGCCAAACAGAATAAAACAAAATCAACTGTTGAACCTATTTCAATAGATATTCGAGCTAATCATATTATATTAATATGTATTACTTTCATATTACCTTTATAGGCAATTAAAGAAGTATAGTTTATGCAATGTCACATCTTTCCTTACCCAAGATTTTTTAAATTTTAATTTTTCATACGCCTATTTTAGAAGCAATAAACGAAAGAAATTTCTATTTCAGCAACACAGCCTGTTGGACAACTCGCATCATTTTGGAATTTCCCAATTTTTTCTCAAGCCTCATCTGACCCAGTGTTGGAAGATAAGACAACTTACAAAACATTGATACGTCTTGGACCTCCATTCAATAAGCTTGGTCGTGCGTTTGTGGAAATATTCAAATACTTCAACTGGAATAGGGTAGTCATGATATCCAGGAGAAAAACTGATAATAAGAGAGTGTTCTGTGATTACTCGTCACGCTCTAGTGAGGAGGTGTTTCGGTTACATAACATTACACTTGCTGACTGGATGCAGATCGATGATAACCTGTCAGACCAGCAGATAGACGATCTTCTCATTAGGATAAGACAAAGAGGAAGAAGTAATTAACAGAATCTTTATTCTTTTAAAATCAATAGCGCCTTTGCCGCACATTTCTTTTCACTATTTTGTTTTTTTAAAAAAAACACAATATCTTTATGCATTAACCTCACTCGTATTTTTTTTTTATAATTTGGGCAGTTGTGATATTATGCACGGAAAATCCATCGGACAAACGGAAGATTCTGCTGAGGGCCAGTCGCCAAGGAATGATGGACGGCCAGTATGTGTACTTTACTCCCGATCACCTTCCACCTCCGGATATTGAGACTCCGTGGGTAAAACCTGATGGAGACGATAATGAGGCCAATCAGGCTTTTATGCACGTTTTTCAGGTAGACAAATAAATGTTTATGTGTGGCTGTTCTCAAAGGACTAGATAAAATTGACCTCATTTGTTTGTATCTAAGTCGATAGTATTAACTTTCTGATAAATTGCTATAAGCAATTGTAGATCTTTTATCAATCTGCTCTTTCAATGACAATATTTCAGACCTCGATAATCTATCTCAGTCACATGAAATTTGCTAATACTAATTACAGTAAAACACAATTTCTCTCGTGGTTACTTTAGGAGACATTTTGTGTAACGATAGCTTTGTATGAAGAAGCTTGTCGTTTTTTTTTTATGTTACTAGATCTCCCTGATAAAAGATATTCCTTTTTCACAAATCTTTTTTCCCTTAAGACAGGGTAAATTATTGATATTGAAATATATATACAATGTTTAAACAATATAGTGCATCACATTCGCATTCCAACAAGAAATGCCTCATAAGTGATGCTACAGGCCGAAATAGATGAACTAAAAATAATGAAGACATGTTCATGAAAAGGGAAATTCTTTGTTTGTCACGTTTGGGTATTTCGGGTGGGTTTTATTGTGTTTAGGTGTTGCACTGAGTCCTGTTGGGAGGGTCCCCTCTTTCCTCATAAATTTATGCTTGTAACCAGCAATGAAAAAAAGGTATCCTTTAAAGAGGTATCCTTAAATTTAGAATATCATAATGGTGACGGAGAATTTACACATATATTTCAAGTCAATATTGCCGACCCACTGTGAAACTAGTCAAATGATATCCTCGGACACTAGGATCCAGATTAGTTATTCTTAAAGTAAATTCTCAAATCGCACCGGCTCAAACACATTTATACTTCTTTTAAATGATTAGAATTTTTTTTTGAATCACATAGAAAAAAATGCCGTAAAATGACAAATATGGATAATGACCATATCCCTGTTTACAGCACAAAATCGATAACCCAGAAAATCAGAAAGGCATACAAAATCAGGATAAAACAGGAACCAAAGCAAACAAACAAAAACCTCCACCATATGAAAAGAAGCGAACTCCCGATATTAGAGTGAGACCAGGTGCCCAGGAAGAGTAAGCATCTCCTGCTTACATGCAACACCCGTCGCTTCAATACGGTAGAACTGTCACATCGGCATCCGGTTACTTCCATTTTGGAAAATATAGAGTACAATCTTTGGTTGGATGGTTCAAATGGTCTATGACAGAATATCATCCACCATTCTGGAAAGTGGGACATCATAGTGTATGACGAGTTCCCCATATCGACCGTAGAACTTCCTCAGTGACGATGTTAGTCGGTCACAAACATATCCCTGACTGAGGAGCTTATTTGAAAGACGCCTAGCTCTCAGAACAAAATCCGTATATTTGGTACTAGCTCTGGCATAGCGTATCAACTGAGATATGAACACGCCATAAGCAGGCGATGAAGGGATGTTGCTACTCAGAAGTTTTTATATTTTCATTTCCATGCTTCATAAACATCGACGGCGGGTGCGGCTAGCCAACAGGGGATGCTTACTCCTCCCGGGCACCTGGTCCCACCTCTAGCTTGCTAGGGGTCCGTCGATGTTTAATTTTGCGCTCTATTGTGAGTGCTGTTGAGATTATCGTCAGGATCTTCTTTAACTCATCAGAAAAGGAAAGTTTGTAATGTTGAAATGGAAGTCGTCACGTTTGTCATAGAGTGAGGTGTTCATGTGACCATCAGTGTCGTAGGACAACATTATGTCCAAATAGGATGCTGAATTATTTGTCTCTGTAGTTTCTTAGATACTGCTCAGGTAATCCGCGAATTTTGGATTATTGATTGACAACACATCGTCTATGTATCTGTAAGTGAAGTTGAAGTCAGGAGCTAAGTATCTTTTCCCTTCAGAGACCAAAGATTGAATGAATTAAGCTTCGTACGAGTAAAGGAAAATGTCGGCAAGGAGTGGGGCACAATTGGTCCCCATTGGAATTCCGACAATTTGCTGGAAGACCTTTCCTCCAAACACCACAAAAATGTTGTCGATCAGAAAGTTTAACATCTGAATAATGTCTGTTTCAGTGTACTTATTTTCAGAATCGGACTTTTCTTTTATTTTATTATAGATTTGATTTCAGATAAAACTTTGGTGAGTAAGATCGATACAGATTTGGTAGAACATTTTGAGGAACCAGCGATGAAACGTTGTTTGTACGGATTCTTATGCATTTTAGGTATGCAGTATAAGTATGGTAAATCTAAATCTAAATTGGTAGTGTTGAAGCCAAAGGAAGCAAGAGCTGATTTGTGGTTATCTATTATTTCAGAGGCAGAAAGGTTTGTTGGGATGTAAGTGGGATTTCCAGGTGTCGAATTTAAACCCAACTCTTTAACTAGACTGTCGAAATAGTACTTTTTGCAAGTAAATGTGTAATTATTTGAGGCTTTGTCCGCTGGTGTGATGACATAATGTTCTTGGAGGTAGGTAAGCTCTTTGATAACATCAGGGTCTTTAAATATAGACACGAATCTGGTGTTCACAGTTGATTTTAATCGGTTAATTCTAGATAAAAGTAACCCTCTGATTGATTTTATCCATTCGGAAAGGGTGCCGATTGAAAATACACAACTTTCAATCTTTCAACTTTCAAACTTTCAAGTACGGAAAAATTGAAAGTACACAACTTCTTGAAATATGCACCTGTTTACGGACCGGAATTATATACAAGTACGAAGCGGATCTGTCTCTCTCAGTTTGTTTCCTTGACCTTTAGTTCATGAGAATAGTTTTCATGTAGATGATGCTTAAGTTCGGATAACAAGAGGCAAACAATACAATTTCTGTAATGTGAATTTAAGGCATATTTCATAAAGCAAGGAATGTAAATGCCATGGTCTGGCGATTATATGATATTTCTATCTATGTATTGAAAGTTGTTACGCTTTTGCCACGGAGGACATCCGATCATTGGGTTAGTTACACGTCTTCAAATTCATTTTAGCATCATTTAAGAACTGATAAATTTGCAGCATGGTCCAGACATGCACGTTTTGGGTACCTTACCCTCGTCAGTGATCCTCAATCTCAACAATGTAATTATATATAACATCGCCAAAAAGCTTCAAGAAATTTGATAACAGAAGTTCTCGAATGCGCTCATCGCAACATGTGTACAAATACGACAACAAGCAATAGCTCAATCGCGGATATAGAAGGGATATGGGCCATATCTGTTGTTTATGGGCTGGAACCCCACCCTCAGAAAAAAATTGTAGATCCGGTCATGTGGCTTTTTGTGGTTCTTTAATTTCATTGATATTTTCATATGAAAGACAGTAGTCTCTGGATTATTCACTAGCTAGATATCGACTGTTCATGCTGACAGGAATCTAATAAAAAGGAGACTTATTTCCTTGGATTATTTTTTATACCTTCTGTAAGATCGGAAATTTGGTTGATTTTTTTCGACCAAACACCATTTAGAATGCAATGGAAAGAAAGTTAAACATGTTAAACATATCCACTCTCTCCATGTAAGCTTTTATCACATGTTTGATCACAACGTCTGAAATCTTCTGAACGACATAGATTTTGTATTGATTTATTCATATTTATATTGCTTGTTTCTTAAGTTAAATTGAAAATTAATTTCCATTTCACTACAAATTGAAACTAGAAATTACCTTTTGATTATATACTATCTTATATTGAGGATTTAATAGGTCCCCTACCGGCTCTCCGGATGGGACTTATAGTTTCCACCCTTTCTATATAAGCATATCTGTCTGCTTGTCACACTTTAGTCTTCCGAACATTTTAACTGTTACAGTAGATGCATATATTGAACTCATTTTCGGTGTGTGAAATTGTCTCAATGTGATACAGATCAAAATCGAGTTTGGTTTCGATTGACCTATGTTTACAAGAGCTATGACCCTTGGACTTAGCGTAAGAAATTTTCAGTTTTCCTGACTTTTCTTGGCTGTTGTTGTAGATATTGAACTGATGTTTGGTATGTGACAGTGTTTGAGTTGGGTTTTGATTGACCTATTTTTACAAACTTTACGGCCCGTTGATATTGCAAATTTTATGAAAGCGTTCTAGATAGGCTTTAGTACATAGATTTATGCCTGTATGGGATTCATATCGCTCAGCGATCAAAACATAAATATAATTCTATTCTATTCTTATGGTTTTCAAGTCAGAAAATTTATGTATAATTGATGGATTTTACTGAAACTTGTATTTAATGGGAAAATCGGTCATAGAGTGAAAGTCATACAAATCAGAATCGAAAAAATCACAATCGATAGGTAAAATATAAAACAGAGATAAGGAGAAGATCTAAAACAGTGAAATTAGCAGAACACACTCGCACGAGTCGAGAAGAATGGAACACCGTACCATCGAAGTATGGTCATTGCCTCTTATAACTTTTAATACTCATATAGCTCACTGTAGCAGAAATGGCAGGAACTGATGTGGAATTATTTCGGGATCTGGTCGCTCAAAAGATGGCAGAACCCCCCTGGAATTATAACTACACTCTTGCTTCAGGAATGAGGGTAAAGATACTTAGGATCCGAAACTCTCTCTCTCTCTCTCTCTCTCTCTCTCTCTCTCTCTCTCTCTCTCTCTCTCTCTCTCTCTCTCTCTCTCTCTCTCTCTCTATGAAAAATAATATTCATGATTATAACAAATCTTGTCTCCATGATAAAGTCAATGATAACCATCATGTACCTTATTTTCCCTGTTTGACATATGTTTTTAGGGATCAGAGTATTCCCCTTTCCTACATGACGTGGTATATCTATATTTGTTGGTGCTTAATGAGACTATTGCAGAAGGTGAAAATCACAGAAATGGTACCTTACTTTTTGAGAAATGCAAAGGAAAATCATTCAGAGGTATTTTGATGTATTCTATCAAGTATGAGAATTTTGAGAGAGAGAGAGAGAGAGAGAGAGAGAGAGAGAGAGAGAGAGAGAGAGAGAGAGCGAGAGAGAGAGAGAGAGAGAGTGAGAGAGAGAGAGAGAGAGAGAACAAAACAATACTGTGGAAGAGATATTAACTTTTTTTTTCATTCATTCACATTTTCTTCGAAGTATTAACTCTTGTAAACAATATTTCCATTAAAGTCTTATTTTTTATTATTAAATCTAAGAAGGTTGATTGAAAACTATGACTATGTGTGATCATCTCACAGTGAGAAGTTGAATTCGGTCTGTTCGAAATAGCGAGTTACTTCCCATTTGTGCAGGTATCTGACGTCAATGCATTGTGACGTCATCAAATTCTATGGAAACCAGCATGAAATTCAGGGAATCAGGGGTAAATATATGACGTTTTCAAAGGAATTTAATGACGTCACAATGCTTTAACGTCAGATACCTGCACAAATCGAACGAAGTGGGCCTGTAAAATCGAAAAGACGGAATTATGCGTTCTTCGAGACCTCTGGGTAACCAGAAAAGATGGACTGGTGCTCACGTAATTGCGGTGATTACCCGTTGGTCTTATGTGTAGTCTTCTGTTTTTGGTGTTTTGATGTTGTATTTTGTGTCCCTTTTACGTTTCTTGTTGTGTTTGTCTTCTCTGTGTTTTCACTTTGGATGTTTCGGTGTATTTCTGTGGATGTTGCAATCGAGTGTTGTTAGAGATCCCCTCCTTTTCTTCAAAATCAGTCAGTGAATGAAATGCAAACACAAAAGCCGAAACCACATTCCAAAAAACCCCACGTATGAATTTTGGGGAAAAATACAAAACAGAACTGCCTCACTCGAGAAGAAAATAGGACAAACAGACGGAGACAATGTCACAAGCTCCACAGAAAAACGAAGGACAACTTACCTAATGAACCATCTCCAGTGCAAGTGCGGAAGGCATTGTAGAATGCTTCCAAGTGTCGAAAAATTACCATTTAGTTGACTAGCTCATTATATGGATATGTCAAAGCAAATTCTCCTTCTGTCTTGTATGTCTGTAATGATATCGCTGATCCTTCATAGATTTATATATAAGTATATTATATTTGTAGAAAATATACTATATATTTTTATAAAAGGTCTGTCGTAAATATCTAGACGTAAGATTCATCAAAACGTTGAGTTCTACGATCTAAGTATTCGATCATTTCTTTACGAATACGAAATCATGCTTGACGAAGTATCACGTTTGCATCAATCGTCTTTTTTTTTAACAGTTGACTTGCTTCCATAGAAAGATGAGCAAAGATTGGTATATACGATTTCTTGATTAGCGACTTCAAATAACTCTCGCCCCTTATATTCGAAGTCATAAGGAGAATCATCTTCATCTTGATAACAAATGAACATTGTGTCTTTATTGCTTAATTCGCCTTTACAAAATTGATGTTTGAAAGGGCTATTGGTCTCGTTGGTTTATGTGTGGTCTTTTGTGTTTCATGTTTCTTTGATGTGTGTTGGTGTTCCTTGTTCCTTTTGCGTCTCTCTCTGTGCGTGTCTGCTCTGTGTTTTTGCATTGGGTGATTAAGGGTTTTGTTGTGGGTGCTGGAGCCGAGTGTTGTTGGGGATCCCCTCCTTTCTTTCAAGGAAATCGCATCGATTAATCATTCATATCTTTATCCTGGTATTTGCGTGTCACAATTTGAAATCTTATTCTAATCCTGATTATCTAGAGAGTCTAATATTTTTTTAGCTTGAACATCGATTGCTTTATTCCTCACGATGGTCAGTTTACTAAAGGTTCATATAAATTTCTTTTTTGGTTTGATATTAATTCAACTCGACGGTCAAAGTATCATGCAGGTGGTGGCATGCCAGGACACAAAGTCATCGTTTCTTAGCATTCTTTTCAACCACCTGATTTCAGAGAAAACGTTTACACGAACTTGTTGTATTCATAAGGTTAATACCTTTACAAGCAAATTTCAGTCTCAACACATCTGATTTATTCAATATGAAGACGTTTACATTTATACCACTTGGTGAGTGTCACTGCTGGTGGACCAGGAGTCCCCGAGGGCACATGTAGCCAAGTTCGATCAATTTCGGTTGATCGTTTCTTCAACGCATTCTAAAATTTCTGTTATCAAAATTTCTTGAAATTTCTAAAACGTGGGTCCTGTAGCATCATATCCCACAAGTTCTGCTACGTCTTTCGGTACGCTTTTTCGACATAGTAACTTTCATAATTGTTTGGCATATTACATTGTTTAGATTTGAGGAGCACTGACGAGGGTTAAGTATCCGAAACGTGCATGTCTGGTCCATGGTTCCAATTTATCTGTTCTTAAATGATGCTATTCAATATGAAGACGTTTACATTAAAAGCAATTTCTGAAAAAGACTGTTGGCAAAATCGTTGTAAATTACAGTGATGATCAATGAGGCGTTTGAGTTATGGAAATAGTTATGACGTGAAAGACTTTTTTCACTCAATGAAGAAGGAGGGATTAGAAATATGGTTTTTCATAAAATCATATACTGTTCGTCGTCGCTTCTTAACAATTATCAAATTTCAAATAACTCTCAAAAGGCAGCCAGCAATGCAATTAGGCTATAGTAATTAAATGTTTTGTTGTACGTTTGCAGGCGGGTACCTTTTGGGAGAGAAAACAACACACACAAACATGCATTTTTCGGGTAAAAAAAGTAAATGTAAATGTCAGTAAATGATCTTGAAAGCAATAAAATCCCTATACCATCATTCATATCAGGAGGTAATAGTAATTTTTCTAAAAATAAAGTCAGAATTATCCACTTCACTTGCGAACGATATTTTTCTTCTATGTTTCAAGTCTTCCTTTCAAAATATCTTCAATAGTGATCTTCTGTTTGTGTGTTTTCATGCATGACGGGAGAGTACCTTTCAATCAAAGTTCGGGACGTAAAAAAAAATATTAAATTACTATGACCTTAATATGTAAAAATCAAGCCTTGCTTTAGATCTCCTTATTATTTTTGGTGGCTCCGCTGAAAGCATCACTGATGAGAATTGAATATTCGAAACACGTGTCTGGTGCATGTAAATTGGTTTGGAATTTTCTTCAAGAAGGTAGAGAGTTGGAACCCTTCGACATTATTAATATAGACACTTATTTCACGTTGTAGTGTGGAGCAGTTAAAATCGTTCCCCGTGACCTGATGTTTGTCAAGTGTATTAATTATTTCTGTCGAGCTCAGCCACCTGAAAGAAGCTTTGTTTTGGCCTTTTATCAATGTGACATCATATATTTTTCCCCATTTCGGAAACTAGCCATTTCACCGATAAATATAATCGAAATTAAAGGAGTTTAACATCTTAGCACCATCCCTCCAATGCTATTTTGAACATAGATTTTATTTGGATATGCTACTGAATCGACCCTACAGGAAATTTGAAGCCGCGCACTCTCTGTAATGTAAATATCTAACCTCAAAAAATTAAAGAGGGCGCTACTGAAATTATTTTTGGTGGCTCCGCTGAAAGCATCACTGATGAGAATTGAATATTCGAAACACGTGTTCGGTGCATGTAAATTGGTTTGGAATTTTCTTCAAGAAGGTAGAGAGTTGGAACCCTTCGACATTATTATTAATTGAATAAGCGTCCGAAGATAGCTGTATCTAGTTGTTTATGTTTTCTTTAGATATATATATACGTGTACTACTCAAAAAAGTTTTGTACAACATGTATCTTGTTCTAATGAATCATTTGAAGAGATATATTCGCTATTTTCGAAAACCAGAGTTACTTCCCATTTGAGACGGTATCCGACGTGGACTGATTATGACGTCATCAAATGCTATGAAAACAGTCCTAAAAGTCTTGGAAATGACGGTATAAAATCGACGTTACCATATCATTTTCATGATGTCACAATGGTTTTTTTCGTCATTACAGTCTGTAAGGGGAAGATACTCTGTATTCCACAAAGACTCAATATTAATATTCAAATGAATTTTCTCGCTACAGCCGGCAGAGCACGGACTGTATTACGTACGCCCCCCCCCCCCCCTTTCATATATATCTACATATTCATCTTTCTTGCTTAGGACCAATCGTATTGCTGTCTTGATTGTGTGGCCATCTCTCAGTGAGGAGGTTCTTTTACACTGCGTTCTTCGAAACCTTTTGGTAACCGAAAAAGTGGGAAACTTGCTTGTGCGCACGTAATCCGGATAACTTTCCAAAATGACCGTCCTCAGTCGGCACCGGTTACCCATTGCTCTCGTTCTTCTTTTTGTCGCAAAAAATATATCTTAAATCTTTAGCAAAGATCAGTAATTGTCAATCAAACACCATGATTCTTATAGCCGATAACTTTTATGACGTATTTAATTTTTCTGGGAAAAAATGCATAATTTTCAAACTTTTCTGTCTTTCCTGGTAGTTTCAGCGGTAGGGATACTGAGACCAATCGGAATGTACAGCAAGATTAAGTAATATATTGCCTTTATGGTAGGAAATGTCAAAATTCAATATTTATACCATACTTACGGAAACTGAGCATGAAAGTCATACATCTATAATGTAAGTATACGGCAAATAGACTTGTGGTGCAAAACTTTTTTGAGTAGTATAGTATACTAGTATATTTATTTTTTTTTTTTGTTGTATAGATATACATATTTCCGATAGAGTGACAATCTCTAGAAATAAGAGATTATCATTAGGTCATTAATTTTACCGAGTTTATTAATGGCCAACCTACAATATTGTCAATTTTCCAGCATTTCAAACTGAAACAAACTGAACAATTATGATAACGACTGGGTTCTGATGCCCTATCGTATCTGAAAGTTGATATAATTTCGCTACCTTAGATCCTTAGAACTTTTGTCTTGTATTTGATCCCACCATACGTGGAGACCTCCGTGTGTCCGGATGTTCAAAAGGGTTATGTCCATGCAATCTGGATAACCATATTTCCTACTATGTACAAATGTATAAAGCAGATGGCCAAAAGATGGCCGTCCAAAAATCAGTCTCGGATTCAAATCGGTGTCCCTCTATTTATGTTTTATCTTTTATAATTCAGTTGTCCATTTTCCTTGTTTCTTTGTTGGTCATTTTGGTATGAGTGTTCTTGTATGTTTTCTCTGAATGTTTGATGTGTTTGTTTTACGTGTTCTCACTTTTTCTACATATTTGCAGGAATAACTGGATATGTTGCTGTGGACGACAAGGGGGACCGTGAGCCAGATTATTGGGTATGGGACTTACAACCAGGATGGACCAAGTTCAGACATATTATGGAAATTCAGATGACAAATTCATCCTCCTCCAGTCAGGTAACCATCCTTAATAAATCATCAAAGATCGTGTATCCTTTTTGTGTTAATGCTTTTATACTATTGTTTTGGAATAAAAATCAAAGTACTTAGACAAAGCCGGATATGACCTCAAGAAATCAATCGGTATAAGTATGAATACCGATGTAACATAGATTCCGGCTCTCATAAAAAGCGAAAATGATATCAATATGATCAATAAATCTCAAAGAAAATTTCTGAAAGGTTTTTGTTTTTTCTGATTCGAAGGGACAGAGTCTGTTCACAATACTATTTTATTTTTAAATTTGATTTTGTTGGATTGCGATTTTTCATTACCTCAATTTGAGGGTATGTTTTATTCTAGTATGAATCCCTGAGATTTTATTCGTCCCTTACTTGTCATTCCTTAAGGATGTTAAGTAAAAGTAAAAATATACATCTTAGTTTCAAAGATAACAGCTTTGCTAAATATTGCAGACATGAGCATAAAATGATGCTGGGAAGATTCAGCTTATTTATTTACACTTAAGTGTACATCCAAGAAAAAAATATTGTTTAACCAATTTCTTAACTTCCCGAATATTTATCTTTTTTATTTCATGCCTTGAAAATTAAATCCGGTGGTGGAAAGCATTATTCAAGTAAAATTGCAAAAACTCTTATACGGATGAGTATCCAAGTATCATTTCATGCGTTGAAAAAATACCTTTGATTTTGTTAATCTATATATCCATAGAGTACGCACTACATGTATGAGTCTTCTCATCTATATATAACCTAAAGCATCCTAATGATTTTTTTTTCTCTACTTAAAAAGATATTTTATAATTTCTTTTATTATTATTAAGAAACATGATTTACTGGTTGCGATTCGCCTTTGATTAGACTTCAAGTCATACACTACGCTTCCTCACGACAAGATTAATTATCAATTGTCCATACCCATTAAATGGTGCTTTAATCGAGAGGGGAAAACACATATTTGTACATCTGAATCAAAGGGTTTCTTTTCCGCTACAGAATACAAATCTACAAATCATGGACATGTAGTGACCTGTGTAGTGCCTTGTCCTTCCTCTTGGACAACATTTATGTGAGATTTGGTGAGAATCTCTACAAGCACGTTGTAGGGATTCCTATTGGTACTAACTGTGCGCCTCTTGTTGCAGATTTTTTTTCATGCACGTATGAAAAAGAATTTATCCAAAATCTACAAAAGCAAAGAAAACATGATGATGTGAAATGTTTCATTGTTACTTCTAGGTACCTGGATCATATTCTTACCATCGACAATCCTGTTTTTGAAAAGTATAAAAATGTTATTTGTCCACAAGAATTGATTCTTAACAAGGCTAACATTAGAAACACCATTTTGGACCTAAATATCAAAATAAATGGGGAGATTCAAACAAGTGTGTATGACAAAAGAGATGATTTTGGATTCAACATAGTAAATTTCCCCTGGCTTGACGGTGATGTTCCTATATTACCGTCCTACGATATCTACATTCACAGCTTATCCGGTATGCTAGAGCATGTACTGATGTTTTGGATTTTCATAGTAGAAATTTACAAATTACCAAGAAACTTTTAGGTCAAGGTTTTCGCTTTCACAAACTAGTAAAGACTTTCTGGAAATTTTACAAAAAATATCGTCAAATTCTTTTGAAATTCGGACCAATACAAGCATCAGAGTATATTACTTTGGGTATTTTACAACCTGCATTTTATGGTGACATGATCAAAGATAAGCAACATAACCATCGAAAATGCGTCAGAATCATCAAACGCCTTTACATTTATACCGTTGATATGATCCTAATGTCACCAGACGGACACTAGGCTTTGTACTTTACCCATCTACAGTCTTGTACCAGTGCATTCTTAAAACTTGCACTCTGACTGACTGTGACGACGGGACTCCATGACGGGCCTTGTCTTAACCTCTTTAGAGAAGACAGGACCCCGACCACCTATCCTCTCTGAATGTCAGTCGGTCTCCTCGGGTGATAACATACATGAGCTCGTTACAGCCGGCAGAGCCTGATTGTATTACGTACGCTCTCTTTTTATTCATCTGTGTTGCTTGGTCCCCTGCGTTTTGCGGTCTTGTATATGTGTGGTTATCTGACAGTGAGGAGGTTGTTTTACACCACAATTGTACGTTCTTTGGGACCTCTGGGAAATAGGAAAAGTGGGAGGGTTGTGCGCACGTAATCCAGGGTAACCACACCTTCTGCTATTTTCGTAGCAGATGGCCTTCCTAAGTCGGCATCGGTCGCCAATTGGTCATGTTGGTTTATGTGTAGTCCTTTGTGTTTGATGTTTCTGTGTTGTGCGTTGGTGTTTCTTGTCCCTTTTGCGTCTCTTTCTGTGTTTGTCTGCTCTGTGTTTTTGCATTGGGTGTTTTGGGGTTTTGCTGTGGGTGCTAGAACCTGGTGTTGTTGGAGACCCCTCCTTTGTTCTTGATATGACCCAAAATTCATGCTTAAGAACCCGCTAAGGACAGAGCTGTGCCTGTTCCTTAGTTTGAAAAAAGTTAAATTTGGTGACGGAGAATTCACATAATATATATTTCAAGTCTCGTGCACAACCACAGTGAAACTAGACAAAATATAGCGATATGTCATTAAAGTGTATACAAACATACATATGTACATGTATATACAATATGATTTTTATTTTTAGAGACTCCATTTACTAGAATCTTTGCATTGGCATACTCTCGATGGGAAAGTACCACTAGACACTCCAATCTGTGGATTTTTCAATGAAAACTGTAACCACCCTACGAAGGACAATCTAGGTTCGTAACCTTGGGGGAAAATGTTGCTGTTTGAGCTGCTGCCTACAGTAATTGTCTAATCATTTAGTATATCAATATCACTCAGATTTGTTTTGGGTAAGTTGATATGTAAAAGGAAATATATATCATGATTTTAGACATTCTATACATAATTACGTACTTAAACCTTAATGAAAAATACATAATGTCGTATACTAATGGTACTTTACCACCTCCAAATATATAGAAAGATTGGGATAAGGTTTCAAGATAGGGATAGCTAGTCACGTTCTGTAATAACACGTGTATAGTGTTTTTTGATTGAATGACAAATATGGATAATGACCATATCCCTGTATACAGCACAAAATCGATAATTCAGAAAATCAGAAACCAAAGGCATACAAAATCAGGAAAAAAGGAACCAAAGCAAACAAACAAAAAACCTTCACCACAAATCACCAATCAGGATCCGCTAAATTGTAACAAGTTCGTCATCCGGAATCATTTCAAAAAAGAAATTAAGAAATTACAATCAGAGAATGAAAGTTAAACACAAAACCCGAAATCAGATTCAAAAAATCACAATCAAAAGGCTTACACATTCTTGAAAAAAAAAATAAAACAAAACTTTCTCACGAGAAAAGCAAATAGGACAAACAGACGGAGACAATAACACAGCTTCATAGAAACACGAAGGACAACTTTATCTAATGAACAATCTCCAGAGACCGGTGTATACTGTACACGGAATGCATTGTAGGCGGCACTTTTAAATAAGATGTACCGTACTAATTAGTAGAGTTTAAATCTATTCAAACATTACATGAATCATATGATGCAAGTTATAGTATAAACATTAAAGAAGTACCCACCACTTATTCAGTCTCAAAGTCGAGAAGGAAAGGCAAAATCATCAGATCTTCCACAGGAACGGCTTCGAACCCCGGAACAACATTCCAAAGTGAGACCAGGTGCCCGGGAGAGTCAGCGTCTCCTGACTTCATGCGACACACGTCGCAACAACGCCATGTATCTAAGTAATTAGATTAAGACTTACACACTTAAATTGAAAGGGCAATGGAATAAAAAGCGAATCAATGATAACAGTGTATCAGGATAAAGTGACTACCCGCTGGGGCAATATGAGCAGGTGTCAAGGTAGGGTATGCATCTCCAACTTACTGACAACTCCCGCTCAATGGACAATGCCAAAGGCATTTTCTTTGTGAAATAAGATCTTGATCGAAATAATTTCTACACATTGCTATATCTTTTTCAAGAATTAAAAAATAGTCATACACCTTCATACCCTATTACTATCGTTTTGATTGTATTGTTCTCATTCTCTATGTTTTAGATAACATCGTGTATCCAGTGGTTGGAGTAATTCTTACTTTGTCTGTTGCCGCTATAATTGTAATAGTATTCATCGTCCGCAAGTAAGAACTTGGTATTCATTCCTCATCTCTTTAGGAAAGATACCTACAACAAAAAGGCACTAATATCAATCCTTTCATAAATTGTATCATCCTTTTGAGACATTATGATAAAAATATATATCTGCATTAAGTAATTATGTTGACTATCTATATATAATTTGGTTTGCAAAGTTTTTATGTACTTATGATCTTATACATATATTTTATATCTTATTTGTTTGGACATTGTCAAGTCTTTCCATTAATGAGCTATACCTGGGGCGTTGTTTTGTAAGAAAATAAAATCTGATTTATCCCTGTCTTATATACCATATATTGAACAATTGCATTATAAAAATGGAAAAGACAAAATAATATTCTGCCTTTTGAAATCTTATTTTGAAATACTATCTGCTTAATTGTTGGTCTTTTTACCAGGAAAGGAATTGACTTGTGAAGAGAAACATTCAAATTATGATATCTTTTTTCCAGACGTAGACAATTTGAAAATGAACTCCGACAACAACCTTGGATTGTGGAATATGACGATATTAGTTTCTCAAAAACAACGGGTATTCAAGGAAGTATCAGTCTGGTAATTATCTTTATATGACGGTTTCCTTCCGGTAGAAGCCGAAAAATAAGAAACGGAAAGGCTATGCTAAAAAGGATTTCTCTACGAATGTCTTTGCCTGAAGCGATTTGAAAAGTTTATTTTCTTACTTCATCATTATTGAGTGCGTAGGTTTTCGTGATTTGAATTATAATTGAGTTTCATTTTTATGTATATTGATCATCGTTGACATGTGCCATATGCATCCGAGAAATTGTCATTTTAGTTTAAAAGTAAAGGGTTTTGGTTAAACATCATTAGATGATCTTCATCTATCCTACCCCGGAAATTTTTCATTTTTTTTTTCAATTTCTATTTTCAGATAAGCCTAGGAACTGATCTTTCTACACAGAAAGATCGCAGTTCATCCAAATTATCTCTTGCGCTCAACGAGCAGGTTTTTACATGTATAGGATATCATAAGGGAACAACGGCCGCAATTCGAAAGTTAGAAAAGATGGAAACTCTAAAACGGGATGATCATCTAGAACTCAAAGCTGTAACCATCAATTATTTCTTTACTAAACTGTAATATTTATGCCACTTCTAGCCTGTTCTATCCTACGTTTTGAGTGAAATGACCTGTCGTATTATATTACTTCACCCTTTATGTGGCCTTCAGACTATCTTTCCGTGTAAAATTTGTTATGGGGCTTGAGTGTTATTCTAACGTTTTGTCCATGAATCTGACTTTCAAATGTTAAACGTCTTCAAATTCATTAGCATCATTTAAAAGCAGATAAATTGACAGCATGGACCAGACATGCACGTTTCGCGTATTTAACCCTCGTCAGTGATCTTCAATCTAAACAATGAAAAATGCTACGTAACACGGCTCTCTAATTTGAAGTTTCATTCTTTTTACCTACTCAGAAAAAAAAGTTTTAGTATTTTGATCATGACCTAAAAATTTGACAAAACATTTTGAAAAATGTTTATCATTTGTATTTTCTGGAATAGTATGTGACAGTATGTGAGTAGAAAATTTATATTTCATATATGTGATCCTGTCATAAATAAGGCTTATTTTTGCTACCAAAGTTTTGGTTGCTAAAGTAGTCACCTTTATGTGCATCCGTTTTAACATATATTCATTTAATTAGTGATTCCTCTATCTAATTAGTGATTTCACAATTTAATTGGTGATATCACTTATTTTAATAGTGATATCACTAATTAAATAGAGATATCACTAAATTAATTTCCATGCTTATTGAAAAAAAACATATTAGTGATACCTCTATTCAATTTCAAACTAATAATTCGAATTAGTGATATCACTTGTTCTATTTCGGTATTCGATCCCGGGCCATTGACTTGCTTTGGAAGAAGTTATTTGAATTATTGTTCAGAATTATAGATATCACTAATTCGAATTAGAGATATCTCTTATTTTGAAAGACTTACTGATATCACTAATTCAAATATTGATATCACTAAATTTATTAGGGATATGAGTATTTTCAGAATACGTAATATCATTAATGAAATTAGTGATATCAGTAACTCGAAATAGTGATATTAATAATTTGAATTAGTGATATCACTATTTTAATTTGTTATATCACTTATTTAATTAAAGATATCAATATTGAAATTAGTGAAATCACTTATTCCGATGAAATAGTGATATCACTAATTAAATGAATATATATTTGCCCATAAACCTTAGCCCTTTTCTTTCTAATACTATATAAAAATGTGCATAATTTTAAACAGGAAGTAATAATCAATAATGTGTATTTTCCCTTCAAAATGACAAATTTCTCGTTTTGATACCAAAAGTTTGAATGAAAGACAACTTTGAAAGATAAAAAAAAGGATGTAATCCTAAACAGTGATAACAGCTGAGCATACTCTCACGAGATAAAAAAAGGACGGACAGACGGAGACAGTAACATCACACAATAGAAACTGTCGATATAAACTCCGTGTTATGATCATTGTTGGCATTACTCAAAAGAATGTGGCTCCGTTTAAACTAATTAATTATTAATCTTAGCTTATATCTTGCACATATACATATGTGCAACATGCAGCTACTTATATAAGTTTATTCTTACAACCTTGATTTAGATGAGGGACCTTACTCATGAGAATGTAAACGCTTTCATTGGGATATGTGTAGATGATAGAGGACCATGTGTTTTATCCACTTATTGCTCAAAGGGTAGTCTTCTGGTACGTAGAAAAAGGCTCAGAAACTCCTGAAAAATGGTTTGTTGAATTTTAACAAAGCAGTCAGACTTATTTGCTTTATTTTAATTGAGAGAAAAAAAGTAACTGTATTAGAATATATTTAATTATCTATTGTTGTAATTATGAAGATCTACGTAATACTAAAAATTTAAAATTAGTTTGTCATCGTTCCTTGTGGACAGTTTGTCCCCTTGCATTTGTTTCGTCATGTCTGATTAGTGTTTCTGCGATAATCGAAATATATCTATTTTCTGAAGCTATGTTTTAAACCCTTTATAACACTAAATAAAACTAGAAATTACCCTGCATACCTCTCTCAAACTTGTCTCATTGACACACATTTTGGCCATTCGTATATTAACATTATTCAAATATACATCTTACTTTTATTTCCTGAATTTTGCCCTTCAACATCACGTACTGGTTAGACATTGTTTGCTTGTCTGTGTGGTCTTTTGTGTTTCATGTTTATATGATGTGAGTTGGTGTTCCTTATCCCTTTTGCGTCTCTTTCTGTGCGTGTCTGTTCTGTGTTTTTGCATTAGGTGTTTTGTGGTTTTGCTATGGGTGCTGCAGCCGAGTGCTGTTGGAGATCCTCTCCTTTCTTTGAATGCGCAAAGGTTGCACAAAAATTATTTTCTTTGAAGACATACATGTAATACAAATTCAATTCCACCACTAGATTGATATTGTTATTGCTAATGGTGGACTTTTAGTCCCCGATGCAAATTATTACCTATTTCTGAACAGCAAGATGTATTACATTAATACTGGTGCTTGATATTTAATGAAATAATCAAATAATGTATTATTTATTTTTCATTAGGATATTATTGAAAATGACGATATCAAGCTGGACTGGACGTTCAAACTGTCCCTCATGACGGACTTAGTCAATGTAAGCTATATCGCATTTAATTATCTATCAAATTAAGCAAATTTCAATAGTTGAATAAGTTGTTCATAGTGGTGTGTCAAAATATTAACAATTTCAGTACTTTTGAATTAATTTTATTTCAAAGTTTAAGAAATGTATCTAATTCATAGTTTGTCCCAGGTTGGTATACCATAAATAAAGATAAAATTCAAGGAATTGTGTTCCCCCGCTTTTTTGTGTTTGTCTTTAAAGAAATGCTTATAGACCCAACCCCAAAATCCCTATTCTTAGGTTTTGAATTTCAGATAGCATTACTTTGATTCGAGATGAAAGGTCATTATTACTATATAAAATCGTAGAATCATATCATACCAGCCGACTTTTACATCATTGTTCCTTCTAGATTTTGCATTTGGATTTAAATTAACTTCCAAAAGTTAAAAGACATTTCAAACTTGACAATAAATGAATATGTGCATATGATTGAGTAGAACCATAGATATCGAAACATTTCTGTAAAGTAAACTTAATATCTGATACTCTTTGTTCAGGGTATTATTTATATTAACCAATCTCCTCTGAGGATACATGGAAACTTAAAAAGCAGCAACTGTGTGGTTGACAATAGATGGGTGCTCAAGCTCACAGACTTTGGGTTAAATTTTCGTCGCACTGGGTATAGAAAGCGTTTTCTTAGTGAATATCAGCTCTATTCAGGTAACTATTTTACTTTCAATTTATCCATTTAGTCTTTAATATCGCTTCCTTTCCTAGTTCATTTCCTTAAGATACTGCCATTGTTAATAGGATCATTACCGGTCTGAATTTTAGTTCATCAATGAAATGATTAGAACATCGCTTCAGCAAAATTGATCAGAAAGATCTTACAGTTGAGTTTCTGACTGTATTTCTATGCATCAATTAAAGCTCTAATCTTTTATGTCCAACCTTTAATGATGAGATATGCATCATAAATGAGTAGAAATTGCCAATAGCCCCCTTTGTGATAACTTGAGGTCTACTACGACGACGGAACTTTTTAACGGGCTCTTTCAAACCCAAACGTATGATAAGACATGGTAATGATTATCTTTACGAAGGTTTGTTCCACAATGCAAAGATCTTTGTCATCATGAAAATCCATTTAAGTTGATTTAGATTTCCGTGCTTGTTCATTTTATCATGTATTATATTGCTATTTCGGACACTTGTAATTTCATCAAAAATATAAGTACGGTAATCGAAATCAAAGGAGGTCAAAATTCCAGCGCCATCCCCCAATGCTTTTTTGGACATAAAATTTATTTAACTATGCTACTGAATCGACCTTCCAGGAAATTTGGAACCGCGTACTCTTTGCAAAATTCAAGAAATCAAACTGAGCGCTACTAAAGTACATTTGCTTGTGTCTGAACTTCCCTTTGGCGTTTAATTAAGTACCACTGATGAGGATTTACTAACCGAAACTAGTGTCTCGTGCATTGAAATAGGTTTGAAATTTTCGTCAAGAGGGTAAAGATTTGGAACACTTCCGTATTATTTGTATTTTTTGAATAGAAATAATACATCCTACAGTGGCAACTGAATTCGTTAATTTTATATGTTATGCAAAACAATTGATCAAGTTTTAATGCTATTACAAATGCTTTTGTCAAATAGGACTGTATTGGACGGCTCCAGAGAACTTGCAGGCAGACAACACGTGCCACTCCTGTAAAGGTGATGTGTATAGTTTCGGTATCGTCTTGTTTGAGATGCTTTACCGAACCCAACCCTACGAAACGTTGCATACAACACCAAAAGGTAGATAAACATGACAGTAAAATATCAATTTCTACATACGTAATGAAAATCACAGAAATGCTTTAAAAAAACTTTTGTTTTAGCTTTAATCAATACTTTCACAATCATAGCATACTTACTCTTTGATTTTAATCAGAGGTGATCAATAGATTACTAAGGAGGGAGAAACCATGTTTCAGACCAACTGTTTCCCATGGTATTAAGGAGGACGAAGACAAAGTATCCTTGGGAATTCCCCGTTGGGCATTTGCTTTGATGCAGTCGTCCTGGCAACAAGACCCAAACCTCAGACCTTCACCTACTGAGATAAAAGCCGTTATAATCAGAGGAGGAGGAGGAAAGTCAGTATCATTTTGTTATGATAGTATTTGAAATAACAATAAAGAAAAAGGAAATATCCTCTGCTGACAAAGAGCGGCCTACTAGTCAAGACATTCTTTGATTTAGACATGCATGTCTCATTGTCACATCTAGTAAATTCTAATAATTAAGTGGCGCCCGCCCTTACGTTGTCTTAATTCCATGTTACTAATTTGTCCAGAGTCAATGGTGCAAAATTTCTCGTAATTACGCAATTAAATTGAAAATTGCGAGAAGTGCAATTTATTTTAAATCTTATATCTGATAACATGCATCACTTAATTATTCTATATAATTTATTTTCAGTTTACATATTCGGAAAATGTCCTCTGCTTCCCTTGTAAATACATTTGTTTCCTGTAAAAGAATATTGGTTTTTTTTCTCATAAAAAGGAGACTGAACATCATGGACAATATGATAAGTATGCTGGAGAAGTATGCTAACAACTTGGAGGACATAGTAGAACAGAGAACTGGACAGCTTTTGGAAGAGAAAAAGAAGACTGATTTACTTCTATATCGAATGTTACCAACGTACGTAGACGACTTTTTATTGACTTCTTTCTCTCAAATGAATGCAAAGATTCTTGAGATAAAGCTATTACATCCAATGTTGATCCAGATTATGAGTCCACAAGAAACAACCTTCAATATGAGGGAGCAACCAGGGACCTACTAAGAACATAATATATACATACATGTATATACATGTATGTATATACATGTATATTATTGACTGTATAAATAATTTTGTCAATGATAAAGTGAATTGTTAATTTATATGATTGGTCTTTCACCTTAGATTATCATAGATATTACTTCTGGTTATATATTTTTGAAATTATCGCTTATGCTCCGTTATATTTATGTGAATCTCGATCTGATTATATAAACAGCACTGTAGCAGATCGGTTGAAGAGAGGGGATATGGTGGAGGCTGAGATATTTGGCTCTGTGACTATTTATTTCTCTGACATTGTGGGATTCACAGATATGTCCTCCTCCAGTACTCCTATAGAGATTGTGGCCTTCCTCAACGATCTATACACTCTGTTTGACTCCATCATAGGACGATTTGATGTATACAAGGTATTTACCTATTGAGATATAAGATACCAAAACTCTTCGATTTATATTTCATCTTTTCTCTGAACTACAATAAGAAACCATTCTGTATTTATTCTCAATTATAGTTTCTTATTCTATATCGTTTAAATTAATGTAGGTTGAGACCATTGGCGATGCATACATGGTGGTCAGTGGACTCCCGGTACGCAATGGCGACAATCACGTGACAGAGATTGCCAAAATGTCTCTAAAACTATTAGAATCAATGGACAACTTCACAATCAGACACAAACCCGGCATGAAACTACGGATTCGGATCGGACTTCACACAGGATCGTGTGCTGCAGGTCGGAACTATACAATGAACATAATTTCATTTCGCAAAAATTTCTTTAATATAATCATATAAATTTCAATTTGATTTTTTTACTGAAAACGGGAATCAGGTCTCACTTCGGAATTTTTATTCTGCGGTTTCGCAACTGTTCAAAGGAAATTCTAATAATTTTACCTTATCCTCGCGATTTTGAGACTGAATAACAGATTGGTACTTCTTCGATGTTTACTATAACCGTTTTTCTTTGACAGGATCGAATTCAAGGACAAAGTTTTTCGATTCTTTTTCCGAGACGTATTCGTTTTAGTAAACCCCTAAACTTGAAACATTTAATGAATTGAAATCCTTGCTCCAGAGATTGGCATCATTTACGACTCGGGAAGCATCGTCGTGGATTGCAAATCTATTGTAACTTAGATGACATTTCCTGGTCTCAAGTGAAACTTTATCATAGATCATATTAATCCATGAATTGAAAGTGTTCACTCTGTCATAAAGTGAGCATGTACATCGGATGGTAATATATGATTGTACGTACATAAAAGCATGATTGGTGTGTGATGTATTTAGTATTGAGTATGCTATATTGCAACAAAGAAATAATTCATTGAATACCTTGATGAGATAATGTCATACAGTCATATTGATAATTAAGTCAATTTTACTTAGAATGTTTCATCATATATTTCCCAATTTTCGACAACTGATACATACCTAAATTTGTATCATTTTCCTAGGTGTTGTTGGTCTGACCATGCCAAGATATTGCCTTTTCGGAGACACCGTAAACATGGCATCACGAATGGAATCTAATGGTCAAGGTACGATCGATTTCTTTAATCATTTTTAAAGGATTCTTGCCCTTTTCATTTCAAACTAGCTTCTCTTGAGTAATTTCAAATTTCATGTTCATCCAATCAATTTCATTCCTAGTTGAAATGTCCAATGACAACAGTCTATTATCACAAGCTGAATACAGTGTAGATAATGCATTTGAATTGTTAATTCATAAACAAGAGGACGAGTCTTTTTTTTTTAAGTTTAAGTTATGTTAGGCATTGTGGAAACTTTATGTCGAATAAACATATGATTTATAAAACAAATTAATGAGGAAAACGAAAACGCAAGTTTGATGTTTAGGTCTTTAAAATTCTTTGTATGTATTCATTCAAATGAGCCTTCAATAACATTCGATCGATCTAAATAGTACTTCTGTGGAATGTTCCAAAAACGATCCCTTCTAATTGTGACACGGTTGCATATATCTGATGCTTACGCATTTGGAAAGCAACAATTAACAAATCATAACAAACTTATCGCAAGTAGTATATATGTAGTTTTTCAGTCGTTAACAACATTTTCTGGTACAATTGTAGTTACTTGTTTGATATGTCGCTTTATTGGTTATTAATTGTTGAATATTGTTTTCATTTTTTAAAAAAAGCTTTGAGAATCCATATAAGTCAATCAACGCAAGAGATGCTGGCCAACACCGGATCCTTCAACATAACATTGCGCGGGGAAATGGAAATCAAGGTGATATGTCATATATATACATTCGTTAACACACCATATTTGGTTAACATATTGTTTTCGCGTCCTTTGTAATATAGAAAATGCACATTTTGAAAGTAAACCATAATTACATAAAGGTAAAGCTATTCATACTTTCTACGTTTGCATTCTCCTTTCGTTAAAACAAATAACTAAGTTCTGTGATACCTTTTTAAAAGGGATATCTTATCATATCCAGGCAAATGGTAAATTTCTGCAAAGTTTTGTATGTTTGAAAGTGTCATTACATAAACGCATTATCATCAGGATCTTCTTTAATTCAATTTCTTGGGCTCGATCATTCATGATCTAAATATGCAAGAAGCATGATTATTACAAACTATTAGAAATGAAACATGATTTATTGACAGGGTAAAGGCTCTCAGCTTACGTATTGGTTGGATGGATACAAAACTCAAGAGTTACCAAAGCCAAGCAACAATCAAATTAATGAAGCCTAAACTGTTGTCTAAATGTTGTCACATTTATTTTGTCGATTCATTGTCGTCTTTTTCATAATTTGTGCATCCAACTACGTTTGTTCAATAGATCATGATCTAACCTCCAGTGAGAATGCTGAGAAGTATATTTATCCCACCTCTGGAAAATTTCTTGCAATCTGATTGGTCGAGAAGAACCTAATATTATGTTGTATTATGTTACTGACAGGATATCATTTTAATATCCTGCTTCTACAAAGACGCTTTACGCTTTTGACGTCACTGAGATGCAAACCAAATGCCATCGGTGGGATAAATTCGTCTTCGCCTCGCCCAATACAACTTTTTTCATCGACCCAATATATTTCTGTATCCCCCCTGTAAAATACTGTATAACTAATAATATTATTGACTCATTGAATATTTGTTAGAATCGTGAAAATTTTGTTTCCCCACGTAAGTGTAGCTAGGGAATTTTAATTCGAGAAGGGTTAAAAAATGCAATTCTAATATGACTTGATTCTTTTTCCCTATTAAGACAACAGACGCGAGCCGGGCTCTATTCTCCAATATAGGCCCTATAGCGATTAGCCACGCCTACCCATTTTCTGAAAGCAGATAAACCGGCAGGAACTGGTATTTACCAAGAATCGATTTTCATCAAAAGGTCTATGTTTGGTCATCATCAGAATAGAAATAAAAAATGACAAGCCTGGCTATATTGTCTCATAATGCCCTCGCGTCCTCAGCCAATCACATTTATCACCTCGCCGCTGACGCGGCTCGGTAATAAATGTGATTTGCTGAGGACGCTCGGGCATTATGAGACAATATAGCCCGGCTTGTCATTTTTTATTTCTTAAATATAAGATTTACTTTTTTAAAAAATATGCTGAAGGAAAGTGTAAAACGTCTTCAAATTCAATAGCATAATTTAAGAACAGATAAATTTGCAGTGTGGACCCGACATACATGTTTCGTGTAATTAACCCTCGTCAGAGATCCTCAATCTAAACAATGCAATATTCCAAAGAGTGAGAAGATTATTATGTCCAAAAATTTACCGAAAGACGTAGCAGGATGGGTGGTATATGACCCACGTTTTAGAAATTTCATGAAATTTTGATAACAGAAATTTTCGGATGCGTTGTAGAGACGATCAACCGAAGTTGATCGAACTTGGCTACATGTTTCTGCTTCATATACAAGAAGCTCATGAGATTAAAAAAAAGCTTGTTGGACACAATGCACTTTTAATGCTTGTCCATGACTTCCAGATCTATGCTTACAAAAAAAAACAAGACAATGACACAAATTGCACAAAATTGGAAAATGTTACAAAATGCATCAGAATATAAAATATAAAAGTCGCTTAAGAACACATTTCATGTATTTGTGAAGTATAATATATTGCTAGTCAATTAAGAGGTCAAGAGCCTTTAGGCACGGTCCATTTTATATTCTGGGGGAGGCTTGGGGGGTTTTTTGGGGGGTTTTTTTTTCGAAAAAAATAATTTTGCTCTGAATTTTGAAGAAAAAAATTAATTTGCTTATGGTGTGACAGAAAAAATATTCTTGCTCTTACAATGTTAAACGTCTTCAATTTCAAAAGCATCATTTAAGACCTGATAAATTTTCAGCATGGACCAGACATGCAAGTTTCGGGTACTAAACCCTCGTCAGTGATCCTAAGTCTAAACAATGTAATATGGCCAAAAAGGATGAACATTTTTATGTCCAAAAATGTACCAAAAGTCGTAGCGGAATGGGTGGGATATGATGCTACAGGACCCACGTTTTAGAAATTTCAAGAAATTTTGAAACAGAAAATTTCAAATGCGTTGAAGAGACAGACGATCAACCGAAGTTGATCGAACTTGGCTACATATGTGCCTACATGTGCCTACGTGTGGCTACATGAACTTGGCTACTTGGCTACAAGTAATCTGAATTTGAAGAACAACCATAAAATTCGCTAAACATTCCTGAAAAATTCTCAGCTCGCTTCGCTCGCCACAGTTTTCACTTTATATAAAAAAAAATGTTGGCTCCATTCGCTCGCCATTCGATCTTTTCTTCTTTAATTAGCAAGTTCATATTTTAAAATATCAAACGTCTACATGTGACTGAAAAAGGGGCTACCATAAATGCTTGAATACATTATCAATATCATTTGTAACAATTAATAGATACCTGTATCACCATAGAGTCTAAAATTTATATACAATCTTGGAAGGAGAATTTAATTAAGTTTTTCACTAGTTTACATTTCTAAATTTAAAAATTTGTCTAGAAGACCATCCCCTCAGGTCCTCTTTTAGTGTTACATGACCTTATATACATTTTGTTTACTGAAAATTATATTGTAAAAATCTTTCGTCTCTCTCAGTTTAGAAGTGAATACAAGTTTTACATATAAATTTAGTAATGTTTAGAGCAATTTAAGTAAAAATTTACAATTTCCATTGAAAAAAACACAAACATTCTTCATAAACACATCAATTGTTAGAAAAATTTGTTTAGGATTGTTCTTCCTAAATGAAGCGATCATTTCTTTTCCCTTTGACTGAGTAAAAGCGAAAAATATGAATCATAAGAATAGAAGCCCGTTCACTAGAGAAGGAAAGGTCCAAAACCAAATATATGAGAAAAACACTATGGTTTCTGACTCTTCGTTCTTCTTCTGTTAACGTTTATACATCGCGAAGATTGTCGATCATTAAAATGCTTTAATATTTGATAAACCAGAAAATGAATGAAGCGATCCTTTCAAATGAAATTATCTTTAGATGTCATGGTATATCTCTGTTACATTCATATATTACAATGTACCAATAAACATTCACACAGGGAACAAATGAGATGCAGATTTGATGTACTTTAAAACTTGACACGTGATATGAGATTTGCTTACTATTTTTTTTTTACTTATGCTTGTGTTATCATAACAAGTGACACATGAATATGAATGTATTTTTTACAATGAATGAATCGTATAAGTGTACTTAAAAAATCTTTGTAAGACCATGCTCATTTTTGGTTGTGATGATTTGTTATTGATCATTCATAATGTATTCATGAGTCATAACTGAATATGGTATGTAAAGGAAGAAAAGTGAGACACATGTTCAATTTTGATTTTGAAAAATATATTTTGAGCTACAATGAATGCTCACTCTACACTAAATGTTGTATTTTATTTCAAGAACTATAAAATATGTTTTACAGTAAACAAAAATTGAAGTTGATCATATGAGATAAAGAAGATCCTGACGACAATCTTAACAGCACTCACAAGGGGTTTGAATTTGTTTTGAATGACAAATATGGATAATGACCATATCCCTGTATACAGCACAAAATCGATAATTCAGAAAATCAGAAACCGAATACCGCATGCAATCGCATACAAAATCAGGATAAAACAGGAACCAAAGCAAACAAACAAAAACCTGCACCACATGAAAAGAAGCGAACTCCCGATATGGGAGTGAGACCAGGTACACAGGAAGAGTAAGCATCTCCTGCTTGCATGCAACACCCGCCGCTTCAATTCGGTAGAACTGTCACATCCGGTTACTTCCATTTCGGAAGACATAGAGTACAATCTTTGGTTGGATGGTTTAAATGGTCTATGACAGAATATCATCCACCATTCTGGAGAGTGGGACATCATAGTGTATGACGAGTTCCCCATATATTTTCCCTGACATGGTCGCCATAGCATTTTCTATATAGACATATCCTAAGACAGTGCAGTGCAGATATTTTATAAATTGTTTTCATTTCCGTGCATGAACATCGACGGCGGGTGCGGCTAGCCAACAGGGGATGCTTACTCTTCCCGGGCACCTGATCCCACCTCTAGCTTGCTAGGGGTCTGTCTATGCTCAGTTTGGTACTCTATTGTGAGTGCTGTTGAGATTATCATCAGGATCTTCTATAACTCATAATAGTAATATTCCATAATTGTTCGAGCTGAAGTTCAAGACACGAGTTTGGTAGAATAGATACCCTCTATAGATTCCGTGTTGCTTGACGGTGAGGCGGTTCAATTCATTGGGTGTCCCTATTTTTTCATGTGATGGCACCAGGATTAAAACAACAAAACTTGCCGGGAAACATAATTAAAGACGCTACAAAAAGTCAGTGACAGCGGGGGAAAAGGGAACAAAAAGACGCAGATAATATCATTACATAATTCAAACATGATGGAAAATATTATAGGTATGATATCCACAGGGTCCAAAGTAAAATCGAATTTCATTTAAGCGGCGCCGCACAAATTTAAAATGGTTCAAATAAATACAAAGAAACAATTCGATGCTATAGTGTGGATGCCCAGATAATTAGACTTCAAAAATATATTTCAACTTTAGAAATCAATCAAGTGGTTGTATTTTGTCGACGAAATATATATGGCAAAATATGATTTTTGCACATCGCCGGATGCTCACGCTCAACTACACTTCGTTCACTTACTTCATCTAACGTCTGTATTTCCGCTGGACTGCAGTTACAAAAATCTTAATGCGAGTACTTGTCAATGATTAAGTAACAAATTTCCTATTCATAATATGTTCTTATTATAGTCAACAGAAGAATTTGAACAAAGTAGTACATATATAATTGGAAGACATTCTACTGCAATCTCTTTAACAGAGGCGCTCCGCTATCCTTCGCTTTTCCCTCTGTTGTCATCTTGGTGCAGGGATTCGAACAAAGTATAGTAATTCACAAAATTAAGTTTAACTTCCTTCAGACAGACATCAGATAATCTTATCTTAACTAATTTTAATCAATTCAAGAAGAGGATGCATAAAATTCTCGGATTATTTGTCAAGTCTATTTGTTTAAACTGATACATGCCTTTCACCTCGACAAATAATCTGTACTTTACACCTTTCACACATTTGAATTTGACAATACTACTAAAGTATGGGAACCCTGAACCGACATGCGTTTTGCCCTTTGCTTTTTTAGTTTTGCTTGTTGCGTTTTGCTTTTTGCTTCTTGCATTTGCTCTTTGCTTTTTGCGTTTTCTCATTCCTTTTTATGGAATACCAGTCTTGAGGATAGTCAGTCTATTCATAATCAATATTCGACCAATCAGATTAGCTTTCTTGGCTGACATATTAGCAGGAAAACGACGCAATAGAGGAGGAGAATGTTCTTTGCTTTTTGCGTTTTTGCTCTTTGCTTTTTGCTCATTGCTTTTTGCTCTTTGCTTTTAACGTTTTGCCTTTTGCTCTCTGCATTTTTCTCTTTACGTTTTGCATTAAAAGACAATGCCAGCACATCTTTCTTACAACGAATAAATAAACTGACAATTATCTTAAAAATAATGTATGTCCGTCAATCGCTTTGTTCACTCTTTGGTTGTCGCTTAAATTATAACTAATTTTATTTCTTCAATTGAATAAAAAAGGAAGGGGGTCTCTTTACAGTGCAGAAAGTTTAGTTATCTGGATTAGCAGTGCCTCCTACTTTATCAAATATCTAAATTTCACAAAGTTCCTTCTTTTAACATGAAGGAGATGACACAAAAAGAAAAGAGCAAAAATCTGTGAGAAAAAAAACCAACAACAATTGCAAAAAGCAAAGCGAAAAACGCATGCATGTCGGTTCAGGGTTTCCATAACTAAAGGTTCTCCGTCCAAACGAAGAGGACAGAGAGAAATGGTGTAATATAAAGATATTTCATATGATATGGCAATGTGTATTTGATAATTGTTTAGAATGCAGTATTTCTAAATGGCATGTAATCATTAATTATGTCTGACCGTTTTCCTAAAACAAGTCTTAGAAAATCTTAAGTTCAAAACCGGGCGTCGGACACTAACCATATTTTCCTCTGATTAATTTTAATAACCTCCTTTTCTAATCCCCGACTTTTTACGTATCATACATTTATCAAGACGTTTCTCATTTTAGTAAAAGGCTAATTTAACCTCGTCGCAAATATTCGTTTTCTGATATATTCGACGTACAATCTTACAATAGAACGTTCGAGAAATGGGTATCACAGCTCAGTTAGTAGAGTACCGGGCAACCAACAGGACATATAATCTGTAGAGACTATGTTCGAATCATGTCGATGTCGGGCTTTCTCAGATGTAATTTATAATCACACCCCTACCTATTTTATGGTCCGGGGGGAACTGAAACTAACAGTATGAAATATGTATTTCTTTAGTGCTCAATGCATTTTCTCATGCTAATTTTCACATGGCGTTTTCCATTGACTCAATGTCAAACTCAGATGTTGACACTCGGAATTTCTTATATTTGACTTTTTGACACTTTAGTATACAAATAACGTGTTTATTCTTATGATCCTTACGACTTTATAATTAACTAACGAAGGAAAGAGTTTGTGACTTCATGATTAATGCGATTTAACCACTTTATCATGTAATTCGTTGGTTTTTTATACCTAAAGTCTATACGGTCATCCGCTTACCAATGACAATGAAACTTATATTATTTCAAATTCTTGTGGAAAAAATATTAGTATAAGTGCCAAACGTACGTTTATGGCAACATGATATCTTAATATCCTATACATTGAATCAAAGCTGAGGAAATATATCTCAGCATGGGAGGAGTGATAGAAGATAGTCAATGGGCAGATAAATTAGAGGACACGGTATAGGTTTACTGTCCACTAGGATCACAGTACGTGGTTAACTCGTCTCACTTACACGCACCAAAATTTGATCCTGATCTTACGACAAAATTACGCATTATTTGCCGATGATGACCAAATTGAAAGGGCGCTTACAGTACAAGGCATAAAAGTGCTTGATATGTATAGAGAGAAGCTAATGATCAATAACAAATTGACCAGCTGCGTTAAGGTGAAAAGAATCGTCATTATTAAGAATATAAAACAGCATCTCCCCAGATTTTTCAAAGAAGGAAAATACAATGCTACTCTATCATGGTCAGCCAAAGGATTCCAAAAACGAATGCCTGTGTTAAATGTAAAGAGGAAATGTTTTTTTTCATCATCTGTGCTTTCGCTTTTGTTCTCCAAGGAAACTGTACACTCTTCGCGTTTACAAGTACCCTAGTATCAATCTTTACTATAATCGCAAACCCATCAAGTTGTGTTCTTCCCATGCAGCCAAATGGCTGCATGGGAAGAACACAACTTGATGGGTTTGCGATTATAGTAAAGATTGATACTAGGGTACTTGTAAACGCGAAGAGTGTACAGTTTCCTTGGAGAACAAAAGCGAAAGCACAGATGATGAAAAAAAACATGTGAAAGTCAGACACAACACATAAAAAATCAAAAACAAAAGCGCAACCAAAGAAGAGTAAATATAGGTCAAAGCAAAGTGTTAAACAAAATGAACATGATTCAATCGAGCGGTTTTTTTTTTTGGGGGGGGGGGGGGGGGGGGGCAGGAAAGCAGAAAGGCGGAGATATCCTAGTAAGAGGCATAGAGAAGAGTCTTTTCAAAATGTGCACTCCACCTTCACCGGCAGATGGAAAGGAGAACAGGCAAGTTAAAAAGAAAAATGATACATAAAAGTAGTCAATTGTTTAAATCTCAAAGAAATTTCAAATAGCTCTTCTTCAGGAAACCTACTTCACTGAAGATTTTATTATTAAAGTAATTTTTTGTCTTTCATAACATTCGTATGGATTATCAAATAGTAAAAGGTGTATCGTCCTCATCACCTCATCAACAAAGCATTGAAAATATCGATCATTGACAATAAAATAGATTCAGTAAGAGGTATATGTCTGATGCTCAATTTAGAATTGGAAGTTATTATACAATTTTAAATCTGTGGGCACCTTATGATATCCGGCTTATAAACATATTTTTCAAAAATTTCCATCAGCCTTACAAGACTTGTTTAAACTCAAAACACACAATAAAAACCAACATGTACTAAGAGGAGGAGAATACGCAATGACACGAGTAGAATATTTTCTTTTAGACAAAAACCTATAGCTACGTGACACAAAATCTTGTGACATACGGCTTAGGCTCAAATACTAGTAACATATACATGTACAGCTGTATCGTAAACAAAATAGAAATTGGCAAAATTTAAGCACAGTGTAAAGAACAGGGAATCTGGAAAATCAATAACAGCATGCTCAAACATAAGAAAGACGGGAGGGGATCTCCAACAACACTCGCGGTTGCAGCACCCACAGCAAAACCCCAAATCTCCCAATGCAAAGATACAGAGCAGACACCCACAGAAAGAAACACTTAACCCTCGTCAGTGATCCTCAATCTATCTAAACAATGTAATATTACCAAAGAGTGTGAAAATAATTATGTCCCATGATTTACCGAAATGTAAACGTCTTCAAATTGAATAGCATCATTTAAGAACAAATAAATTGGCAACGTGGACCAGACATGCACGTTTCGGGTACTTAACCCTCATCAGTGATCCTAAATCTAAACAATGTAATATGCCAAAAAGTATGAAAGTTACTATGTCGAAAAAGGGTACCGAAAGACGTAGCAGAATAGGTGGGATATGATGCCACAGGACCCACTTTTTAGAAATTTCAAGAAATTTTGATAACAGAAATTTAGATTGCGTTGAAGAAACAATCAACCGAAATTGACCAAACTTGGCTACATGTGCCCTCGGGGACTCCTGGTCCACCAGCAGTGACACTCACCAAGTGGTATAAATGTAAACGTCTTCAAATTGAATAGCATCAAAGACGTAGCAGGATGGGTGGCATATGATGCTACAGGACCCACGTTTTAGATATTTCAAGAAATTTTGATTACAGAAATTTTCGAATGCGTTCAAACAAATGAGGGAGTCTCCAACACACCAGATTGCAGCACTTTCAGCAAAACCCCAAAACACGTTATGCAAAAACACAGAGCAGACACGCACAGAAAGAGACACAAAAGGGACAAGGAACACTATCTCACAACATAGAAGCATCGAAAACAAAAGACCACACATAAACCAACGAGACCAATGGACAACCATGCAGTGCCAACTTTAGACTAAATAATCCAGTCTCTCCGCTGCCGCTAAAAGAGACTGAACCCCACTATGGTTGTTACAGAACGAAGTCGGACCAAACTGTTGTCCAACGATTTTTCCATATTACGGACATTTAATATTGATTTTCTGGCAGGTGACTCTTAATTAACATTAAACTAACTATCTCTACCCACCTCATGTTTTTTTCTCCCCTCGTTATTGCATTTTGCCGATTTTTAACTCCCTACCAAACCAATCAAGCAAAGGCAATAGTTCGCAGATTCGACCAATCAGAACGAAGGTTACAAATATCACGTGATCAACTTTCTTTATCCTTCGTTCTGATTGGTTGAATCTCCGAACTATTGGCTTGCTTGTTTGGTTTGGTAGGGAGTTAAAAATCGGCAAAAATGCAATAACGAAGCGAGAAAAAAAACACGAGATGGGTAGAGATAGTTAGCTTAATGTTTACTTAAGAGTCACCTGCCAGAAAATCAATATAAAAAGTCCGTAATATGGAAAAATCGTTGGGCAACAGTGTGGTCCGACTTCGTTCTGTAACAACCATAGTGGGGTTCAGTCTCTTTTAGCGACAGCGGAGAGACTATCTATCTCTCGTTACTGTTCGCCCTCTCTCGAGTACTCTGAACAGGGTGCGCTGCTATTAAAATACAGATAAAAAGTAAATATGATAGTCGAAAATTTCAAAGGCGTGAAAAGTTCGATAGGATTAAGGTGTTAGAAGAGGTAAAAGTTCTGAAGAACAGTATTCACAATTAAAAGATAAAAGCCAACATATCTAAGGTCTGAGGTGATTCAGTTTGCTCACTTCCACTTTGAATTGTTCAACGTTTGGAAGTGAAGCAACACTGCTCGGCAGTTTGTTCCACTGAACTATTGTAAGAGGGAAAAATGAGTACTTGTATACATTTTTGGTCGTTTGTATTTGTCGAAAGGTAAAAGGATGGGAATTTCGGGAGGTTCGAGAGGGGCGTACAAGCTGTGTAGTAGGAATGGCAACGAGCCCATGTACTATTTTAATAATAATAATAATAATAATAATAATAATAATAATAATAATTCTTTATTTAAAGAAGGTAACTCTTTTAGTCAAAGACTATTCTTCCAAGAGGCCTTCCATATCACACAACAATATATACAATATAATAATACAAAGTGAGACAGAGTTTGAGCATAAAATCAAACATGTTTAATTAAACACAACATTAAAATATGTAATTGTATAGTTATCGCTTTGAAACTATATACTTATGTAGGTTATGCTTGAATGTTCCGAGGGTAGAGGCCAGTCTAATGTTCATGGGGAGATTATTCCATATAATTGCTCCAGAATACTGAAAAGATTTTTTGAAAAGCTCGTTATTGTGTTTCGGAATAGACATTTGCTGATTTGACGAGGACCGCAAGCCATACGAAGACGACTGAAATTTAAACATATCTGTTATGTATTCTGGGCACATATTATGTATAGCTTTGTACAGAAGAATACCCTTATTGAACTCGACCCTTTCGAAAACAGTCAGCCAACCCAATTCAGTAAAGAGTGGTAGCGACGGCGCGTCAGGTGGCGCATCCAGAATAATACGTGCGGCGCATTTTTGCAATTTGTGGATTCTTTCCATATGAATTTTGGATGCATTTCCCCAAATTGTTAAACAATAGTCTATGCATGGAAGAATATACGCGTTATAGTAAAGTTTTCTGTACGAAAGAGGAAGGTATCGCTTTATTTTTCTTAATAAGGCAATTTTTGATGTAATAGATCGACATACATGGTCAACATGTTTATTGAATTGTAAGGAAGGGTCTATATGAACTCCCAGTAACTTCTCACAGTCAATGTGTTCGAGTGTGTTTCCATTGACATCAATCGCTAATGCATTTGGTTGTAGCTTTGAAAGTTTTTGAGAAGTAGCAATCACCATACATTTACTTTTGTTTTCATTAACGATCATACCATTTTCCCGGCACCATTTGTTTACATTATCAACATCCGAGGAAAGTGGCAACTTGACGAAGTCTACAGAAGGTGCTGACTTATGTAGAGTTGCATCATCAGCAAACAGACTCAAACTGGATGATTTGACGTGGAGGGGCAAGTCATTAATATAAATAAGAAACAAGAGTGGACCAAGTACCGATCCCTGTGGGACGCCACATGAAATTGCTTTGAGTTGAGAGTGTGTATTACCCATTTGAACGCTCTGAAATCTTTTGTCTAAATATGAGGAAATCCACTTTATAGCCGAGCTATGGAAATTATAACATTTAAGCTTGTCAATTAGTATATTGTGATTGACCAGGTCAAATGCTTTCCTAAAGTCGAGAAAAGAAACACCCGTAATGTTACCATTGTCCATTTCCTCGAGCCAAGTATCAACTAACTTTGTCAGTGCAGTTTGACAAGAATGAAATTGCCGAAACCCAGATTGTTCTACATGTAGTAATTCAAACGCAGACAAATAATTATGAATTTGAGATGCAACATGACGCTCGTAAATTTTGGACAACGTTGGTAAAATTGAGATTGGTCGATAGTTTCCGGGATCAGACTTGTCACCCTTTTTGTATATCGGGATGACCTTAGCAATTTTAAGTTTATCTGGAAAGAATCCACGTGTAATACTTTGGTTTATCATGTGTGCCACGCATTTGCTTATTACCGGTGCGGTCAACTTTAATAACCGTGGTCCCAGACAGTCCACACCGGACGACTTTTTGATATTTAGTTTTTGAAGCATATTAAAAACGTCCGTCTCATCGATTGGCTGAATGCAAAATTCAGTTGAAGAATTGAGCTTGGATTGCGTGAATTGATTCAATGTACGCAAGGTCTCACTGTAATCTGCATTGTCTGACAAGAGGGCATTTGACAGATTTACAAAGTAATCATTGAACATATTGACTATGTCTAAATTATTAGTGGCAGTATGGTCATCGACAGTTAACATAGAAGGTGACGAGTGGTCTGCCTTAGGTCGCAGCTCATTGATATACTTCCATATATCTTTTGAGTTTTTGTTTTCGTCGATTGCAGATTTGTAATATTTCTCTTTCGCGGAGTTTATTAACGCAGTAACTTTATTGCGCCAATACTTGAATTTAATAGGGTCTTTCTTTTTGTGGTAGAAATCACGAGCGTGTCTCGCTTCTTTAATTTCAGGTGTCATCCAAGACGGATTTAATTGGCACTTTACCCTCTTATTTTTAATTTTCGCATGTTTATTTACGACACCAAAGAATAACGAGTAAAATGCTGCTACTACTTCATCGGGATCATATATTTGTTCTATTTCATCAAAGTTGACTTCAAGCATGTCACTTATAAAAACATTTACATCAACGTGTTTAAAATCGCGATATTGTATTTCAATATGTTTGTTCTTCTTAATAGAATTATGACAGCGATATGTAAAACAAACAGGATAGTGATCAGATAATGCAATGATAGGGACATTAATTTCGCATATGTTTTCCGGTTTGTTCGTGTACACATGATCTATTAACGTGGCACTTTTCACAGTTACGCGAGTTGGGGCTGTAATAATTTGGGACATATGGAATTCTTCTAATGCATTAATCCAAAACTGCGGGGGCTGCGTTACGTAATCAATATTGAAGTCCCCGGCCAGGATCACCTCGGTGTCAACACAGAGGGAGGCCTTCCGGACCTCTTTAGTGAGACTATCAACCCAACATGTGGGAGCGGACGGCGGGCGGTAAGCCGAACAAAGAAATATCGATTTACTACCTGGTACGAGAAGTTCTATCCAAATTGACTCGATAGATCCTTCTTCTAAATCACGCCGACGTTTATATGACAGTTGATTTGAAATATACATTAGAATACCACCACCTGACCTACCATCATCCCTGTCCCTCCTTTCAAATGTAAAACCATCAATAGACAATTCATTATCATCAATATGGTCATTTAAAAAGGTTTCACAGAGGCCGAGAATGTTTACCGATCTATGCTCATTTAAAAGTAATCGTATTTCATCTAGTTTTGGTTATAAATGGCATACATTTAAATTTCCTATACGTAATCCTTTCTTAATTAGGCCAAAAGAACTTAAGTCATTCGAGTACTGTATATTAGATGGTAATTTATCGACAGCTTTAGTTTCTTCAGCATTTGCAATTTCATTTGGTGTATTGTCGCTATTATTTTGCAAAGTACATTCAGCTGTAACATTTAAAGATCGGTCAACATTACTTGACATGATGATTTCATTGGTATTATTTACATTTATTTCATTACTAGTTCTTATATTTGAACAGCAGACTTTTGAGGATTCATTTCCTTGATGCCTAACAGTATCGTTTACATAATTTGACATAGGGCTTTTAGGGGCAGACCTTTTAAAATAAGCCATACGTGTAGAGCGAGGTTCATTAAGTACATATGATACAGGTAAACAAATGCAGATAAATTCATTACAATCACAACATATTTCACTTAGAAGTGAAAAAGTGTTTCGTGAACGCCGATTTTCGGCATACTCTTCTTTGCCGTATTCCTAATTATATAGACTGCAGTATTTCTGTTTATGTCCAAGGTGGCCGCATAACCAGCATTTAACTTCGTTGCCATGGCGACAGTTTCGCGAGATGTGACCTTCTTCGCCGCAGAAGTAACACCAGTCGGACTTAGTAGTATTCATGATGTCACCGTCGGATATCATAATCGGCACATACGAATTGTACATCTTAACTAACACTGATGTACCTTTCATTGACAAATGAAGGCGATCCGAGCGATACAAATCCGATTCGATGTCGTAGATTTTCTCGTTACTTGGAATCACTTCAGCTCCATATTCCCTGGCAACATATTGAATGATGTCATTTACTTCCGACACGTCCACGTTCGCTCGCGGCAGCACTGTTGATAAATACACATTTGCGCGAGGGGAACGTCGTTTCACATCATTTATAATCTCAGCAAAATCATTCTCAATTGCCTCAATATCTCTCGCCGGAATCCCTTTCCCCGAATCAACATCATTGCCACCGGCTTGTACAATCACATTTTCTACGTCACGTAGATCCATAGTTTGAAGACGGTGTCGAATCGTTGGTAGTCTGGCTCCTCTATTGGTTCGAACATACACTTCTGGCTTAAGATGTCGTTTCTGGATACCCTGTATCAGCGAGCTGCCAATGATAACTGTTGAGTACTTCCCATTTCTTTTCGTTTTTTGATATTTATGTGTTGGCGTTTGATCTCTAATTTCAGTTTGATGCGTTTCCGTCCCTGTACGTACGTCCTGGTTAGACATAGTGATGCGAGTGTCGTTCGTTTTTGGGGTTGTACTACTCACATGTCCTTTGATTTTACTCTTATCTTGATTATTTGACTTTTTGGCATGTTTTGCAGTTGTTTTAGCACTGCCGGATTTGCTGTGGTTTATCCCATTTTCCTTTAACCCATCTGATGTACACTTTTTCTCTAGTTCCATCTTGTTAATTTTCTCTTTGAGCATTTTTATTTCCTCTATGAGAAGAGTTACTTTTTCACAAAGGCCGTCTAGTCGAGAAATGGGGACATACCTTTCCACTTTCGGTGTGGAAGACATGGGCATCTGTAATGTCGCGAAACTTGTATACAGCTCTGTACTGTATTCCTCTTCGGGCCCTTGATTTGCTCCTTCCATGTAATGTGCGGTCGGGCTGCGTTCCACTGGTACAGAGTCTGAAACCGTTTTAGGGATCGTAGACATATCCATATTTCCTGGATTATGTTCTGAGAATCTATCATCCGTTACATCAATTATGCTAAGGTAACGTTCACAGAACATTTTCGTCCAGTCGGCATACCCACTTCCCTGTACGTGTATGAGACATGTTGATTCATAAAGTGTTACAGTGACGGCCTTGTCCTTACTTTTGTGTATTGCACCATTCTGTTTATCAGTTTTCACAAACTTTAGACTGTCCGAAATATATTGATTGACCTTGACATAGTCCTCGGGCAGAAATGAGAGGGAGTCGCCGTGAGTATTGTGTTTCACCTGTAAACGTAAACGGCTACCGGCGAACACATTTTCATCCACGTCCTGTGCATAATTTACCGAAGATTCCACAGTTTCATCATTGTTACATTGAGAATTTAAATCCATTGAAAATGTGGATCGAAATAATCTGGAATTTACATTTTCATCTGACTCCATAGTAAAGATATTGTTATATAAACCACAGTATTATCATCCTTTACCGGAGCGACCTTTAGACACGTCTTATCACCTCCGCAGTCACGACTGAATATTTTGTACATAAGAACTAGCCTGGAATCGGCTCTCCTTTGTGCCAAGTTTCTCCACCCAAGAGAGTTTAACATGGTGGTGACACTCGAGGTCCTACAGAAGTCCCCAACAACCCAACGGGCAGCTCTGCGCTGGATATGACCTACAGTGTGAGGGTCCCAGACGCTGGCAGCATATTCAAGCTGTGGACGAACCATAGCCTTATATGCTGCTGATCGAAGCTGCTGGTGTCGGGTCGGTATGTTTCTCCGTAGAAAACCGAGAGAGCTGCTGGCTTTGCTCGTCACCCTATTTATGTGTTGACCCCAGTTCAGGTTATCCGATATATCAACACCCAGATACCTAGCTGACGTGGTGGTTTCTAGAACCTGACCGTGTAGCACATATTCTGTCCTAAGGGGGCATCTGGATGTTGTTACATGGATAACCTGGCACTTACCTGGATTATTTAGTCTATGCCGACTTAGGACAGCCATCTGCCACGCATGTAGCAGACGGTGTAGTTATCCGCATTACATGCGCACAACCCTCCAACTTTTCAGATTACCCAGAGGTCTCGAAGAACACACAATTGTAGTGTAAAATAATCTCTTCACTGTAAGATGAACATACAAACAGACATCATAACGCAGGGGCCCAAGAAACACACAGATGGATATGTAAATCGATATAAAAAAACAGAAGGCCTATCAACTACAGTCCGCACTCTGCTGTCTGTAGCGAGCCTATGCATGTGATCACCCAAGAGGACAGGTAGGCGGGCTCTGTCTTCTCTAAAGAGGTTCGGACACGGCCCGTCATGGAGTCCTGTCGTCATAGTCAGTCAGGGTTCAGTTCTTTAGAATGCGCTTGTACAAGGAATTGTAGATTGGTTCAGTACCACGCCAAGTGTCCATCTGGTGATTACTGGATCATAATGTCAACGGTATAATAGACGTTTGGTGATTCTAACACAATTTCGATGATAATTCTTTCCACCTTTGATCCTTCTTATTATGTTTACTATTTCACCATAAAAGACATGTTATGAAATACCCAAAGTAATACACTAGTACTCTTCCTTTTATGTGTTGTCATTAATGTTTGATGATTCTGTACGTCTGTTTCGATTGTTTTGTACGATGTTCTAGAGAATAATGTTGTGTCTTTTTGCGGTTTGTAGTTTTGTCTGATGTCATTTAGGCACGGTCCATTTTATATTCTGGAGCGGGGGGGGGGGGGGGGGGGGGGCCTTGGGGTTTTTGTCGGAGCAAGATTTTTTTTCGCACCGTACCGGGGCAATTTTTTTTTTCTTGCAAAGTTGGAGCAAGGAATTTTTTTTTAACAATTGATGTTTATATTAAGAATTTGTGTTTTTTTCAATAGAAATTCTTTAGTTTTACTTAAATTAACTTTAAACATTACTTTATTTTTATGTAAAACTTGTCTTCACTTCGAAATTGAGAGAGATAAAAGATTTTTACAATATGATACATAATTTTCAGTAAACAAAATGTATATGATGAGGTAATGTAAAATGTAAGATGGCCTTACATGTAGAAATGAAAACTAGTGAAAACTAAATTAAAATCTCCTTCCAAGCTTGTACATAAAATTAGGCACGGTCCATTTGATATTCTGGGGGGGGGGGGGGGGGGGGGGGGGGGGCTTGGGTTTTTTGTCGGAGCAAGATTATTTTTTTCGCCCCGGACCGGGGCAAAATTATTTTTTTCTTGCAAAGTTGGAGCAAGGAAAATTTTTTTCTAACAATTGATGTGTATATTAAGAATGTTTGTGTTTTTTCAAAAGAAATTCTTTATTTTTACTTAAATTGTTCTAAACCGTACTAAATTTTTATGTAAAACTTGTATTCACTTCTAAACTGAGAGAGATAAAAGATTTTTACAGTATGATATAATTTTCAGAAAACAAAATGTTTGTAAGGTCATGTAACATGTAAGAGGACCTGAGGTGAGGGTCTTCTAGACAAATTTAAAAATTTAGAAATGTAAACTAGTGAAAAACTTAATTAAATTCTACTTCAAAGATTGTATATAAATTTTAGACTCTATGGTGATTCATGTATGTATGAAATGATACTGATAATGTATTTAAGGAAGCCCCTTTTTCAGCCATACGTATACTTTTGATATTGTTAAAGATGAACTTGCCATTAAAGAAGAAAAGTATGGCGAGCGAAGCGAACCAAAATTTTTTATTAATATATAAAGTGAAAACTGTGGCGAGCGAAGCGAGCCGAAAAATTTTAAGGGAATTTTATGGTTATTCTTCAAATTCAGATTACTTGTGAGAGCAAGATTTTTTTTTTCTGTCACACCATAAGCAAATTTATTTTTTTCATCAAAGTTCAGAGCAAAATTATTTTTTTCGAAAAAAAACCCAAGCCCCCCCCCCCCCCGAATATCAAATGGACCGTGCCTTAGAGACTATGGTGATACATGTAGCTATCAATAGTAATAAATTATATTGATAATGTATTTAAGCATTTAAGGAAGCCCCTTGTTCAGTCATATGCATACTTTTGATGTTTTCAAATATGACCTTGCCATTACCAGTGGCGGATTCAGCCAGGGGGGGGGGGGGGGGCACGGGGGCACGTGCCCCCCCCCCCCACCCCCCGGGCAGTGCCCAAAGAAGGGGCACTTATGACATGCTTTTGGAAGCATTAAACTACTGTTTCCGTAATAAATCTATGAAACTAGTCAGAAATAGACCCAAATCACCCCAGAAACCACCGATTATAGTAAATTTTCTAAAAATTTCTCCGGGATAGATAACAGAGTCGGGAAGGATGCATTGCTGTCACGTCCATGTCTGTACGTGGATGTACACACGTTTCGGAAACAATCTACATGTACATTAATCATACATGTGTTCATATCCAATTTTCTTCATCTGAGGGATGAATCGGGAACTTTATAAGTCCTATGCAAGGCATATTTAACACACATATTTCTTGACCAAATCTGCGATACAACCTTCTGTAAAATTACAATTTTTGTTACTTTTTCGAGATCGTTTTAAATTTGAGGTCGTGATCAATCTTTCAAAATGAACAATTGAAATTGTTTTGGCCAGATTTAAACCGGCTACCTTCAAGAATTTTGCAAAGATAAAAATGCATGTTAAATTTTTCTAGAATCGAACTGCCAAGAAAAATTAAAACCTTTCAATCTGGACGATGCAGGGAATATAATGGGGCACCAGTGATCTCTAGTTTGTCAAGGAAATTTATCATTTACCCTTACAAAAATTAACAAACAAGCGCGGATCTAGAGTGGTTAGGAGTGGGGTGGGGGGGGGGGGGGTAGGTCTTGTCTGGAATTTGCAAAGAAATGCCGATTTCTCCTAGTTTACGAGAATTTACGGCTTGACACCCCTCCCTCACATGGGCTGACCTCTCTGCCCTTTCAAAACTTTTCCTGATCCGCCCATTTCCTTAAGAAATCCTGAACATGTTGACTTCTGCATGCCGTGCAAGAACAGTACAGCATCGGAAAATTTCGAAAATTTTCAAATATATACTATATAAATAATTATTGTTACTGACACTGACTGAATCATGCGCGCCAAATCCCTTCTAAAATCAGTTCAAATACGCTTCAGATGCCACCAAATTGCTTCATTTTTTCAAAATTTTCTCGGGGGAGGTCCCCCGAACCCCCACCAATGGCAGGGGGAAACCCCCTCCCATACCCTCCCCCACTCGGGCCCTTCGGGCCTCGCAAGTGATTCCCATAAAAAATTGGAGTGCCACCCCCGGCTATTGGGGTTCTGGATCCGCCCCTGATTACACAAGAAAGCTATGGCGAGCGAAATGTTTTCCATAAAGTAAAAACTGCAGTGAGCCGAAAAAATTTGAGGAATTTTAAGCGAATTTTATGGTTATATTATTCAAAGTTTTTTTTTTTTTTCTGGCACACCATAAGGCACGGTCCATTTGATATTCTGGGGGGGGGGGGCTTGGGTTTTTTGCGAAAAAAATAATTTTGCTCTCAATTTTGATGAAAAAAAATAAATTTGCTTATGGTGTGACAGAAAAAAAATAATCTTGCTCTTCCAAAAAATCTGAATTTGAAGAAATTACCATGAAATTTCGCTAAAATTCTTGAAAATTTTCCGGCTCGCTTCGCTCGCCGCAGTTTTCAAAATTGTATAAAAAATTTTTGGCTCGCTTCGCTCGCCATAGTTTTCTATCAAAACATTATTCACTAATAGCATTTTAACTTCAAATATTTGAAGATATCAAAAGTTATACATGTATGTGAATGAAAAAGGGCTTCCTTAAAAGCTTCAATAATATATTATCAATATTTGTGTATTGCTGTTAATACATGTTGCATGTATATCCCATAGAGTCATGTTCTTGTAAGCTTGGAAGGAGAACTTTAGTTATTCACCAATTTACAATTCTTGGTAACATTTAAAAAATTGTCTAGGAGACCTTCCCCTCAGACCCTCTTATACATGTTATATACATGTACCTTATATAAAATATTGATAATTATTTGTTAAAATCTTAAAAGTTTTATCTCTCTGTTTAACAGTGAATTGAATACTTGCATAAAAATAAACTAATATATTAATATTTAGAGTTTTGAGTAAAATTATAAATAATTTCTATTGATAAAACACAAACATTCTTAATATGCGCATCACTTTAAAAAAAAAAAATTTCCTTGCTCCAACTTTGCCAGAAAAAAATAATTTTTTCTCCGGTCCGGGGCGAAAAAAAATAATTTTGCTCCGACAAAAACCCAAGCCCCCCCCCCCCCCCCCCCCCCCCCCCTGAATATCAAATGGACCATGCCTAAGCAAATTTCATCAAAATTCAGAGCAAATTTTTTTTTTTCGAAAAAAAAAAAAACCAAGCCCCCCCCCCCCCTCCCCCGAATATCAAATGGACCGTGCCTAATGTGTCACTTTCTTGTAGGTTTGTTTCGCTGGGTAAGTGCAGGGTGGTCATGCTGCAGATCATTCCCTTTCCTTTGTATGGGTCCGAATTTCAAAAGAAGCTGACAATATTTTTGTAAAATTTCCAGGAAGTCTTTACTAGTTTGTGAAAGCGTAAACCTTGGACTTAAAAGTTTCTTGGTAATTTGTAAATTTCTACTGTGAAAATCCAAAACATCAGTACATGCTCTAGCATACCGGATGAGCTGTGAAATATAGAGACAAAATCTTACCTTACATAAATGTTGTCCAAGAGGTAGGATAACGCATTACACAGGTCACTACATGTCCATAATTTGTATTCTGTGTAGCGGAAAAGAGACCCTTTGATTCCGATGTGCAAATATAAGTTTTCCCCTCTCGATCAAAACACCATTTGATGAGTTTGGACAATCGATCATTAATTTTGTCGTGAGGAAGCGTAGTGTACATATTAGAAAAGTCGTATGAAGAAATAGTATTGTGCTGAAAATCTGGATTGCATTTTGTCAATCACATCCCCTGAATTTTAATAGACCACAAGAAGTTTACATATCATTCCTGTTTAGAGCAGTTTCACAATATCTTGCCACCTGTTCCTTTATCACCGTGAGTACTGACGTCAGATTTCTAGACAAAATTGTAGTTGAGCAGTTGCTAGAATTACCAATGTATTGAAATTTGTAGGGAGATTTGTGCATTTTTTGTTTATGTTTTTCGTGCCGATCGCTCAAATATGGCCGCCGAGGGCTCTGATCGGCTGACACATACTCGACCTCTCATCTGCAACCGTTGCACAGAATTTCACAAAACCTTACAGAAGCATGTATACAAGGTCCTCTATCAAGTTTGTGTGTTTCGTGCACATCGGTCAACAAATATGGCCACTGAGGGCTCTGATTGGCTGACGCATTTTCGACTTCCCCTCTGCAACCGTGGCACAGAATTTCATGTACCTTACAGGAAGCAAGTACTCAAGGTCCTCTATCTCGTTTGTGTTTTTTGTGCCATATGGCCCTCAGGGCCCTGATTTGCCGATACATTTTCGACTTCTCTGCAACCCAGGCACAGAATTTCACGAAACCTTACAGGAAGCAAGTACTCAACTTTCTCAAGTACCTCCACAAAACTGCCCACAATCATTCTTTTGTATGCAACTCAGGTTAGTGATGTGGCCCCCTTAGGCCTCTTGTTGATATGTCTAATTTGATATGTTTGTATTAAAGTAGTATAGCTTCTGACGTATAAACTATATTACATGTATACTATGATGGTCAGTCCTTGTCAGTTCTCCTCATGGTTTTCAATTACTAGTATCTACAAATTCACAATTTGCACCGACAGACTGATGGACAGACTTTGCCATGTCATATTAAGAACAGATTTTGCTTCCCAATCTAGCCAAATAGAAATACATGTAATAACTATTTCATTTCAATGTAACCTTGACCTTGCAGATGTAACCTTTGTTCACATTAAGGTCATTACATACTCTTGGGGCCTGGACAAACAATTCTATTTTGTACCACTCACATCCATATTAAAAGTTTATTTGCAAAAGCTATAGTAATAAATAGTTTGCATAATATGATGGATCATCTTTAAACCAGTGAATGTACATGGTTCATATAGTACAATTATCATGCATCATATTATTACGTAGATCTTCATTATTCCATATTTTATCTTTTTCATAGTTCGAATGTCTCCCTCAGAGAATGATTACATGAATAATTATGTGTAAAGAAAAGAAAAATAGCTAAGTTAAGATGTCAGTTTTATTAAGCTTAAGGCATATTCTCAAAGCACAGTGAATAAAACAGATCAATACATTATGTCTTAACTATACAGATACAACATCTGTGTCCAAACCTTTGTTCTACAAGATTTACCTTATACAAGATCAATGTACGAGAACAAGAAAGATCATTATTATCCCAGTATATAGGTAATCCAAACCTTATGGTCATATCTTAAGTCATTAGGCAGTTAAAGTATAAAGAGACAACACATCGGAAGACTTTTCTTACAAGATCACAACTCTTCAATTTAAAGTATTGTTTTTCATTCAAATATGAAGAAACTGAAACAAAATCACTTTAAATTCTATAAATAAGTTGATGACATAATGTACATGTATAGCTTTTTTTATATTTATAACCTAATGTTTATCTTTGTCCAACCTATAATTATTCCAAAGCAGAATCCAGTGACTTTAGATATTTTGTAAACAATGAAAAAGTGTTTTGTTGGGATGTGCGACATGGATACAATCGACCATTGAGAGAAAAGAAAGTTTTTTAAATGGCAACAACCACCTGTACAAAAGTATTGTGTATTTTACAAAATTAGACTATCATGATAATGAATAATCTAATGTTAATTATCCCTGGACCACAATCCGTGATAGATAAAAACATACTGAACAGAAACATAATAAAGGAAAAAGTAATTCTCAAACATAATATCAAATGTACAGCAATAATGTATGTTAATATAATGACCACCAAACTCATTTTTCATGAATCAAGAGGAAAAATAATCTAAGTATACATCAGTTCAAAGAAAAACAAAATGCAATTACTCATTAATTCTTCATTAATTTTTAAGTTTAACTGTTTTGCATTTAGAATAATACTGATTTCATAAAGTGTCTTAAATAATCTAATTCCTGGAGTTTTTCCCTCTTCAAAATCAAGAACAACTTTTTCAAAAATGAAATGAAAATGGAGAGATGAAATTGATGAATACAATGTACAGAAGAATAAATCAAAGTCCTATCTTTGTCCTTTTTCCCCTTTATAACATCAAATTTCCAGTACACCGATGTCAGTTGTTACGGCAGAGGCTGGTTGGCGGGGGATCATTTACTGGCCCCGCCCTCTGCCCCTTGCGCTTTTGAAACCTGCTTCTGACGCATTATCTCAGCATCCCTGTTGACAAAAAAAGTGAAATAAGAGGTTAAAAATAAATTATCTAAATCAGTTCTAAAAGTATGTTAATGAAAGGCAGGATACTTTTTTATTCTCAATGTTATGTATTGAAATGCAGAGTTCTGGTGATTTTCAACATCATGTAAAAACTTTAACAAAATGTTGATGGAGATACAGACAGACAAAACACAGTGTAAACTCTGCTTTCTAATACCCAAAGAATCAAACTTTCTGGGTATATAAATTTGTGTCTGTTCGTAATTATGTATTTCTGTTTGTCTGCACAAAACTTTAATCTTGGCTACCGGTGCATCATATGTATAACTAATAATTGGTATGAACTTTCATATTTCAAATGTCCATTCCTTGTGGCAAAATCCTTACTGTAATGTACATTGGTACCAATACATTTGACCTCATGGCCTTGTACTTGGAATTTGACCTACTTTTGAAAAAGTTTAATCTTGGCCATATCTTTTGACTAGCAAGTGATACATGTAAGTATGGCTTCAATGTTTCACATGCCTATTCATTGCCACAAGACCTTTCAATTGGTACCAAAATTTGGATCTTATTGGGTTCTGACCTACTTTACGGACGACGGCTTTTATACTGAAAAAGCTGCCAATGTAGGAGTTCATGTTCTATCAAAAAGAGTATACAATGCATTCCTCCCCTACCTATGTCTTCTTTCCTCCAATGTCAGTCCTTTATTTCCTGATTTGTCTGATGAGGACTTCTTCTTTTCTGTCTCCTTCTGTTTTTTCGCAGCTTTCTCTCTTGACTTCTCCCTTTGATTACCACCTGAAGAAAAGTTCATGTACACTTAATACCTGAAGAATATTTCAAAAGTTCATGTACACCAGAAAAAAACTAATGCATGCTTAACACCTGGAGAAAATTTCATATACACTAAACAATGTATTTCCTAGGATATGTAAATTAGAAATTCTGCTCTCTATGTACAAATTCCCAGCAGATCCATTTATGACACAGTCACAATATTCAGCCGTTACCATACATGTACATCTGTAAGATGCCTCTTTCTTTCAATAAAGATCAACAGGCTACCAGTACTAACAAAATGCATTGTTTTAAGTATATCTGTATAGAATTATGTGTATGTTATGTATGATTTTCCGGAGGAAAGATTGAATATAGGATTTCATAGACTTACGGTTTTCATACAGCTCAATTATTTGAAATGTTTATATGAACACATGATCATCTCTTAGCACTCAGGCTGATAAAATTAAATGTTGTGTATTTATTATCACGACTGACTCAATTGATCAAAAGGCACTGTCATCATGTTTTATAGTTCAGTTGTTCTTAGACTTTAAGGAACACATCCTTTTTCAGTGAAATTTCCCCTCTTAATGAAAGGCTTGTTATGTGATCTAGGCTTAATGATAATATGGAGCACTACAACTAAAATATACAAAAATGTATTGTACTCATGTAATGTATTGTATTTTAGTATGATTAGATAGTATGCCCCTTTATCAGAGATTAGATGTCATTTATTTTAGTATGTCTCTTCATCAGAGATTAGATGTCATTTATTTTAGTATGCCCCTTTATCAGAGATTAGATGTCATTCATTTTAGTATGTCCCTTTATCAGATTAGATGTCATTTATTTTAGTATGCCCCTTTATCAGAGATTAGATATCATTTATTTTAGTACATTTTTTTTGTATGCCCATTTATCAGAGATCAGATTTCATTTATTCTAGTATGCCACTTTATCAGAGATTAGATGTCATACTAATATTTAAGTATGCCCCTTTATCAGAGATTAGATGTAATTTATTTAAGTATGCCCCTTTATCAGAGATTAGATGTAATTTATTTTTGTATGCCCCTTTAACAGAGATCAGATGTCATTTATTTCAGTATACCCCTTTATCAGAGATTAGATGTCATTTATTTTAGTATGCCCCTTTATCAGAGATTACAATGTAGATGGCATTTATTTAAGTATGCCCATTTATCAGAGATTAGTTGTTATTTATTTTAGTATGGCCCATTATCAGAGATTTGATGTCATTTATTTTAGTATGGCCCTTTATCATAGATCAGATGTCATCTATTTTAGTATGCCCCTTTATCAGAGATTAGATGTCATTTATTTTAGACTAGTATGCCCCTTTATAAGAGATTACATGTAGATGTCATACTAATATTTTAGTATGCCCCTTTATAAGAGATTAGATGTCATTTATTTAAGTATGCCCCTTTATCAGAGATAATATGTAATTCATTTTAGTATGCCCCTTTATCAGAGATTAGATGTCATTTATTTTAGTATGCCCCTTTATCAGATATATGATGTCCTTTATTGTAGTATGGCCCTTTATCATAGATCAGATGTCATCTATTTTAGTATGCCCCTTTATCAGAGATTAGATGTCATTTATTTTAGTATGCCCCTTTATCAGAGATTACATGTAGATGTCATACTAATATTTTAGTATGCCCCTTTATAAGAGATTAGATGTCATTTATTTAAGTATGCCCCTTTATCAGAGATAATATGTAATTCATTTTAGTATGGCCCATTATCAGAGATTAGATGTCATTTATTTTAGTATGCCCCTTCATCAGAAAGTAGATGTCATTTATTTTAGTATGCCCCTCTATCAGAAAGTAGATGTCATTTATTTTAGTATGCCCCTTTATCAGAAAGTAGATGTCATTTATTATAGTATGCCCCTTTATCAGAAAGTAGATGTCATTTATTTTAGTTTGCCCCTTTATCAGAAAGTAGATGTCATTTATTTTAGTATGCCCCTTTATCAGAAATAAGATGTCATTTATTTTAGTATGCCCCTTCATCAGAGATTAGAATTTTAGATGTCATACTAATATTTTAGTATGCCCCATTAACAGAGATCAGATGTCATTTATTTTAGTTTGCTCCTTTATCAGAAAGTAGATGTCATTTATTTTAGTATGCCCCTCTATCAGAAAGTAGATGTCATTTATTTTAGTATGCCCCTCTATCAGAAAGTAGATGTCATTTATTTTAGTATGCCCCTTTATCAGAAAGTAGATGTCATTTATGTTAGTATGCCCCTTTATCAGAAATTTTAGTATGCCCCTTTATCAGAAAGTAGATGTCATTTATTTTAGTATGCCCCTTTATCAGAAAGTAGATGTCATTTATTTTAGTATGCCCCTTTATCAGAAAGTAGATGTCATTTATTTTAGTATGCCCCTTTATCAGAAAGTAGATGTCATTTATTTTAGTATGTCCCTTTATCAGAGATTAGATGTAATGTTGTTATTGTCCTGTTTACCCCAAATTTTAACATTCCAACAATCTTTTGAATACCTGCATTGAAAATGCCTTATCAAATTCAAATTTAGAGGTTTGTAGACCAGTTCACAGTTTATTTCAATGTTTTTTTCTGCTGTTCCTGCAGTGCTTGACCGAATATTTTCTTGAAAATTGAACAAAATATTGGCCAACTCTTCATCTTTCATTCAGTCTGATTTTCATTATTTTTCTTCATCTCAAAAAGTCAAAATTTTCTTAGAGTTTGTAAGAATAGATAATTATCAGCATTCGATCATTATTTCGTGGAACTATCACTTTTTGGGGGTTTTCTTAAACAAGCCTGCAAACGCCTGCCATAAATTTGAGTTTAGAGACCGATTATTTTTACGCCTGCAGATAAAATTCGCCTATCGCCAATTCCCAGATAAGCTCCACCCATATTACCAAATACGCTGGATCCCGCTAGCTCAGACAAAAACCAGCTAAGGCGGATGTAAACAGTGCATGTTCTATAGGAAAATCGGCAACAAAATATGCCATTTCAACTGATTTTCGTAATCATTTATTATGTGTAATGTACTTTATCTCTAAAATCAACATAACAAGAGTATAATATTTTTGTGAAAGTTATTTCGAGGGCGTCCAACACATTGTTTCAGGATGCGAAATGAAAAGTCGGGTTGGGTAGGGGTTAAATATGAAACACCGTCGGCGGGTACAGCCCGGGGGTGTGAGCATTTCTTTTTTATAACACTCGAATATATATTATTACGATAATTGATTTTATTGATTTTTTTTTTTTTGAGGGGGGAGAGGTGATTTATAATATTTGATATTTTTTTAAACTAAGATTTAAATTGCGAGTGTAATAAGCCTGACAATTTAGGAAATTAATGCATAAGTGTATAGGATCACTGATAACATAAAATCAAAATTTTATTTTTTTCATTAAAAAAAGAAGAAGAAGAAGAAGAAAAACGGAAGCGATGCGAACCAGATTTTTTTTAAATATTCATTTTTTTTTCTTCTAAATTTCTAGAGAATGACATGTTCAAATATTTTGAACATAATTTAAAAACCGTAGCTTTTTTCTTTACTTCTAGGCCTTCATTTCTTTTTTTATTCCCTATGCCTTAACATCATTTTGTGCTTATGCTATCATTGATCTTTTTAGGGTACAACCAAAGGAGTGGGGGGCAACCCTCTATCCATCTAGCTGGATTCTCCTATATGGGCTTTATGCTATTTAAATGATTCTTTTTGATTTTACAACAAAGGTACTTAAGAATAATAGTATGAAATGAATTAATGTCAAGATAATATCAATATGATTTCATCTTAGGCAAATCAAATGGTAACATTCATTCAAAAACGCCCCCCCCCCCCCCTTTGCCTATTCTTTACTCTTTCGCCGGCAAGATCGACTTTTATACATCTTGTAATGGGTTTTAATTTGGGTATTCATGTATTTTTAATTTTTATGAGATGCGCATATAATATATTTGATCAACTGTATATGCAAATTATGTATTTCGTGTTTTCCGTTGATGACCGTGCCGATTTTTGTCTATTTTAAGCACTTTTTATGTATTTGATCTGAGAAAAATATTACCCCGATATCTGTCATCATCACTACTACTTGTAATATGTGCACATCTTTCAACCATTTTAATACATCAAGAAAATGATGAAAATTTATGTGCTAAATGCTCATGTTATCTTACATTTCTATACTAAAGTTATGAGGATAACGCGTTAGTTTGTCTGAGCTCCCAGCACGTGCAGGGAAGAGGCTATTATTAGCATGCCTGTAACGATATGAGATAATATTATTGGTATTGCGGCAGCAGGGGGAGGAGTTGGCGATAGGTCAATTACCTGTACTGTACATAGTATATATGGACAGTGATGTTTTCATAGCAATTACAATGTATCATGCCTGTAGACAATATTACCTGGATTGTTTGTGTCATACAGATTGCAGATGTTTTCATTACAATAAAAACTTTTTTCAGCCATAAATTCTGGCATAATTTTATGATAATTATTATATTGATTTGAAAGATTATCATGATTATGGAAAAGTAGAGCTCTCTGTCATATCTTACATGTACATGAATGAATTTGTTTCCAGACCTGCCAACAAGAATATGGGTCCATTTTATCTATTTATCTATGTCTTTTTTTGTCATTTCTAATAATTTTATTCTCAACACATAGTTTAATAACTTGAATGATTAACTCTTCGATATTATGTCATATTCCTTGCAGAAATCAGTCGGCATCAAAAAGCATGCAAATTGTAATGACAATCTAGGTTCGTAATATGGTGTTCCCTTCATTTTTCAACAGAAAAATTATTATATATATATTGTTAATATATTAGGGGAAAATCAAAGTGAAACATATTGGCGTTCCTCTAAAAATAGAAGAAAATGGAGGGAGACAGGGAGATTCTTGATTCCTCACTTCTAGGTTGGGTGAAAAAAGAATTCTAAAGTTCACGAAGAATTACTTCATCAGAAAATTGAAATCTGTTCAAACATTTTAGTCAGTGACAAGATGTTTGAAGTTTGCAGATAAAATGATGTCACTGTATGTTACGAACCGATTTTTTTTTTTTATAACGTTCGATTACAGATTCACAAAGACTTGTTTAGAAATGCAATAAGGCCCTTTTGTTTGAAGAATTTGACCTACAGTTACCTTTTTTCATAAATAAATTGATTTCTGTTTTCTGCAGGGATTAATCTACCTCTGCGTCCTGCGTCTCTGACACATAAAAATCGCTCAGGACCCATTGATTTCCAATCCCTGCGTCCCACTATGCGCATTGTTCACGTTCGTATACCCGGTAATGCACCTGCTTTAGTTCATGTTTACATAAATTAAACATTCCAAGTTGAGAAAGTGTATTTACAGTATATATTTAGCTGTATAACGTGTAAATGTCTCTTATTTATATTTTGACAGCTCTTTTAAGCCTAACAGATCTTTGGTTTCGTATGAGAAATCATTGCGGAGCAACATTTTTTTATTTCTAAATTGAAAGTAATATGCAGTCCAATGCGTGTCTAACCTCTTGATATCATTTGGATTCAGATGTAAAATATACATACAATATATTTATGAAAAATCCTTCCATTGTAAACTTAACATGACTTGAATGAAATTTTTTTATAAATCTATTGAAATCATTAATTCACACCATAAGCATACCGTCTTTGTATGCCATATAGAATTGGTTTGTTTGTATAACGTTTTACTATACCCATGAACGAAGCATCGCTAACTAAATAAACAATCAATATACTTAATTTGGCAAAATTAGACTGAAGTTTAAGAGTTAGACATTTATTTTATGGTACATATAACGGTCTCAAGGACATAAAATGCTGTGAGCCGGTCAGCTCACTAAATTGTATTCGTGAATTTAAAACGCCGTGAGAAAAGAAGGTTTGTAGAAATTGGGACGCATTAATTTCTGCTGGCACCCTTTGTTTTGGCTGGGGACCCATTGGCCAAGTTTCAGGACCCACTAAGATCAAATTGTATAGAATATATATGAGCTATTACAGCTTGATCGGACTATAATAGCTAGATCAAGCTATTGCTTACTTACATTTGTCAGTACAAAATTAAACCAAAGTAAGAATTTTTGAAAAATATTTACTGATTCCATTTGTACTCCATATATATTAAAACTTTTAACAAGAAACCTACATTTTTATATTCAAATACTGACCGATGATGAGCAACAAAAATTTTAAAAATATGAAAAGTTTGAGGTTCCTTATCTCTTTATCTGTTGACATTTCTACTGGGGTTTCTATATAAAAATTGTAGTATTTCATCAGTACTAATGCAACTTGTAAACATAATTTTATGATAATGAATTTTTTATTATTTTCTTTAGAAAAAATTAGTTTTATGATAGCTACATAGAGCTATATTATAGCATGATGAATTATTATAGCTTGATCTGAAGTAATGTGACCGGACAAGCTCAGTCTCCAAGAATTAAGACATCATCTCGTTTCTCAATTAATTTACTCTATGACTATTTTTCCCGATTTCAATGTAATCAGGAATTTCACAAAATTCCTCAGTCAAATAATGCTGGACTGACCCTTTATGAATTGAACTTCTAAACTAAATTTGTTTGTCCACCATAATATAAAAAGACATGTGACAACTAGCATCTAAAGGTACGGAATGAATAAGGGCAAGGTAAAAATTCTCGCAGTGCGTGTTCGATTTAACTCGTGATATTATTTAGCCAATGAAATGAATGCTTTAAAAATAGTGACATCAAAAACTTGTTTAACTTGTATTACAGGTACTAGACAAACATGTATAAATATATCTATGGACAGGCAGGCTTTCTACTCTACCTTGATGAAAAAGTAGGAAAAAAGTAGGAGTAGTCAATGAAAAAAAGTAGGAGAAAAATAGGAAAAAGTAGGAATTAAAAGGAGAAAAGTAGGAAATTTTCCATCACTTTTAGCGTCAATTTTCAGTAAGTATGACACACAAATCACAGTAAGCAATGATTGTGGACTGATAATGTTCATCTTTGAGGAAATGACAGAGAGAAATAAGGACAGATTGATTTTTCATGTAAAATATACAGAATGGGCGAGCGAAGCGAGCACGAAATTTTTTAAAAATTTTGAACCAGATGTCGATGACAAGTGAAGCAAGTAATTTTTAACTTTTGAGATGAAAAAGTAGGAATAGTAGGAGGTTTTGAAGAAAAAGTAGGAAAAAATAGGATCAAAATAAAAAAGTAGGAAAAGTAGGAAAAAGTAGGAAATAGTAGGAACAGTAGAAAGCCTGGAGAGGTTTCCGGATATAATTTTAAATGACGTTTATAGTTATAAAAATAGATCGAGAAGAGTTAAGCAAATCCAAAAATAGAATAATGTTTGACAGATCGATAAATAGAAATTAAATCAAATGTTTTTCAGAAAAAAACAGATGTCTCCCCCCTCCCTCTAAGGCCATAATTAAAAAATTGTTTGTTTCCCCTCGCCCCGACCGGGTCAGGAAAAACGCCGCCGAGTCAGATTTTTTTATAGCCAAAAAGTCCGATATTTTTTTTTTTTTTCAGAAATCGAATCACGGCTATGTCCATTTTCAGTTTCAACGTTACAATATTGTATCCAAATAGAATTGTAAATCAATTCAATAGCTTTCTCATTCTTGCATTATTATAAGAAATCTTGCTGTAAACCCCCCGTCCCCCCATTCCCGTCGGCTTTGAACCGTCAGTTTACGCATTATTGGTACATCGATAATTATGTCTCTCTATCATGTCTATTGTAAATATTCTCCCAAAGTTTTTGAGAACACTGAGCATGTTCAGTCGTAAGTCACGGTAGACGAGCGCTCGGTCTTTCAAACAAGCTTGTGCCTATTTCGAATTCTGCGAGTGCGACAGGTATTGTGGGCTCCCATCTTTCCATGTATACGCATGTGCCCAATCTAGTTCCTCAACTTGTGAAATCTCGTTTCACGGATAGGCGTTTGAACGCTATGAAGACCCATCGCTTATTTGGAAGGATCCGCTGAGTGGGCCAAAATTCAGACAATATCTAAATGCATAAAATCGAGTGAATAAGAAAACTACTACCTGATCAAAGTACTCGGTTATTATGATTGACCTACATTTCTCTAGCGGTTGTCGGCGGTCCGTGCTAACTTTTTGCATCTTGAATGTCATTATCAATAGACTCAATATTACAATGAATTTTTGATGAATTATTTTTCACTTACGCTGTTTACATACAATAAACAGACCGAGAAAGAAAGGTCTACAAACTTATTTCATCTTTATCATGCACTGGAAAACGCCGGCCATTTATATACTCCGTGACTCGTGGTTGCGTGTGGTCAATATCTACATGTATATTAATTCAATATTTTCAAGTCGTAAAAAGTCAAGATGTAATCGTTCAATAGTGCATCTTATTCTCGCAGATTTTGATGTTGCCGTAAAATGACCCGTTACGCCACGCTGAAACACTTGATTCACCTGTTGCGGAAATATTTATCGAGTATCTTGGGACAATTTTGTTTATATAGAATAGATTTTTACAGGACAACGTAATAAATAAACATTTCATACTTAACCAGCGATAGAAATTGAGACACAACGGATATTTTGAGCTCGCCGGGACGAAAGTCTGAAGAGCTAATGCCATACCCTTGGCGTCGTCCGTAGAAAAAGCTTTAACCTGGGCTATATCTCTACAACCATAAGGGGTAGGGCTTTCATATTTCACATGTAGATACCTTGTGACGAGACCTTTCATTTGGAACCATGATCTTTGACCTAGTGACATTGACCTTGGACTTTGACCTACTTTTCAAAAACCTTAAAGTGTGCTATATTTCTTCAACCATAAGGGGTAGGGCTTTCATATTTAACAAGTAGATACCTTATGATAATATCTTTCATTTGAGATCATGACCTCTTGACCTTGGACTTTGTTCTACTTTTCAAAAAAAAAAAAAAAAAAAAAAAAAAAAAGTACCCGCCTGCTGGGTCACTTGGAAAAAACTGACCTGGGGGGAGGGGAAACAAACAATTTTTTAATTGTGGCCTAAGTTACTTTGACCTTGGGCCAAGATGATGTGAAACCTTTGAGTCATGGGCAACATCATACTAAAACATGAAAGTGATTCATTGTATTGTTTGAGGTAAAGCCCAAACATGATTAGCATATACAATTTCATATTTAGTGAAATTGACTTTGGTCACATGACCTTGGATATAGGTGATCTGAAAAATACATTGTATGGATCATGCACAACAAAAAACTGAATTAGTGATTGGATACACGATTCAAAATATAAAGCCTAAACATGATAAGCATAACAATTTCAGCCTGGACATGATTAGCATATACAATTTCATTACCAAAGTAAGAAGTGACCTTAATCATGTGACCTTGGGACAATGTGATAAGAAACATTAAGTCCTGTGAAACAACATATTAAAATATGAAAACAATTGTGAGAAGGGTTCAGCAGATATAGCCCAGACAAGATTAGTACGTAGAATTTCATTAAGAAGAACTAAATGATCTTGACCTTGGGCACATGACCTTGGGTCAAGATGATAAGAAACCTTCCAATCCTGAGCAACAGCATTCTAAAGTATCAGAGCGATCCAGTATACGATTCCACAGATATAGTCCAGACTCAATAGTATTTACAATTTCATTAAAAAATGTAATATTTGACCTTGACCTTAGGATTATGACCTTGGATCATGGTGGTGTGAAACCTTTGGGTTATCAGCACCATCATACTAAAATATGAAATGATCCGATCACAGTTCAAAAGATTAAGCCTGGACATAATACACATAACAAATACAATTTCATTTAAAATACATGTATACTAATTGACCTTGACCTTGGTCACATGCTCTTGAGTCAACGTGATGTGAAACCTTCGGGTCATAAGCAACAACATACTAAAATATAAAGCGATTGTGCAAACGGTTCAAGAGATATAGCCCGAACAGGAATGCATGCACAATTTCATTAAAATTGTACTACATGACCTTGACCTTGGTCACATGACCTTGGGTCAAGGTGATGCAAAACCTTCGGGTCATAAGCAACAACATACTAAAATATGAAAGTGATCCGGCAAACGGTTCAAGAGATCTAGCCTGGACATGAATGTATGCATAATTTCATTAAAAATGCACTAAGTGACCTTGACCTCATGACCTTGGGTCAAGGTGATGTGAAATCTTTGGGTCATAAGCAAAAACATACTAAAATATGAAAGTGATCCGGCAAACGGTTCAAGAGATATAGCCCGGACAGGAATGTATTCATAATTTCTTTAAACATGCAGTAAGTGACCTTGACCTTGGTCACATGACCTTGGGTCAAGGTGATGCAAAACCTTCGGGTCATAAGCAACAACATACTTAAATGTGAAAGTGATCCAACAAACGGTTCAAGAGATCTAGCCTGGACATGAATGTATGCATAATTTCATTAAAAATGCACTAAGTGACCTTGACCTTGGTCACATGACCTTGGATCAAGGTGATGTGAAATCTTTGGGTCATAAGCAACAACATACTAAAATATGAAAGTGATCCAGTAAACGGTTCAAGAGATATAGCCCAGACAGGAATGTATTCATAATTTCTTTAAAAATGCACTTAGTGACCTTGACCTTGGTCACATGACCTTGGGTCAAGGTGATGTGAAACTTTCGGGTCATAAGCAACAACATACTAAAATATGAAAGTGATCCGGCAAACGGTTCAAGAGATATAGCGCGGACAGGAATGTATGCATAATTTCATTAAAAATGCACTAAGTGACCTTGACCTTGGTCACATGACCTTGGGTCAAGGAGATGTGAAACCTTCGGGTCATAAGCAACAACATACTAAAATATGAAAGTGATCGGGCAAACGGTTCAGGAGATATAGCCCGGACACGATGTGTGACAGACGGACAGACAGACAGACGGACGACGAAGGCAAAACCAATATGTCTCCTCCCCGTTGGGGGGGAGACATAAATAAATATGAAAGATAATAAAATGTCATACATGTACTACCACAGTAAGATCAAATTGTATACTGGTAGATTAATCTCCAACCTGTAATACCACCAAATTCTAGATAAACAAAAGGTGGCGATATAATGGGGGAGAAGTGTATAATATCAAACATCGGCGTTAGTTATGAGAGTTCAAGATCTTTCCCCCTATATAAATTTTAATCCAATTTTCCAATTTCTGAAGTGAGCTGTGCAGAGAGTAGACGAAAAATTTTGTTTAAATGCGCGCCAGCGCGCGCGCAAAGCGCGCGTGCAAAAGCGCTATTACGATCAGGTCCTATACAGAGTTATGTTCCTTTGCTATAGCCTAAACGTTTCAGTTTGCGGACGCCATTTTGATTCATGGGGAACATAGGACGAAAAAATTACCAACATTTAAAAATCAAATACTGTAATTATTATTCTAACTCATAAAGATGCTTCACTTTTCTCGTTAAAATAAAAATTAAATAAAGTTTGTCTTTCATTTTGGAATCATTATCAAAGTCTGCAAAATGTTTGCATGTTTTTTTTTTTTCATTCTTTTTTCATCACAGTAGGCACGATAGAAAGACTTCAATGATTTCTGGAGCTTATGAACCGCGACTGCCAAACAATCCAAACATTTGTCGATCAGTAAGAGCTCACATAAAAAAACAAAAGTTTACCATTTACTTCGTCAGTCCGTGTCAATGCAATGTAAACGGAAAGTCGTTGTTACTTCTGATACCAGTAGATTAACATTGTGTATGCAGTGATTACAAATATAAAATCTACTGGTACAGAGAAAGCTTAAAAAGAGGTAAATCCCAACACAACAAATACATGCACATGGTCGGCTGCAGACTCTACAAAAATGCGTCATCAATCACAGGGCCAATGTTAACTTATCAAGAAATAGAAACTAAAACTGAAAGTTGTGTTACTTTCGTTTTCCATGCACTTCACATAGTGACTCGGAATTTTACTATCTCGGTGCTTCGAGACCATGTGCATCGATTACTAATTACGTCACAAGAAGTTCCAAGAAAGGTATTTTTAAAAATCACAGGTCAGAGTTCTAAAGAAAGGGGGGGGGGAGGTCAAATTGAGGTAATTTGTACAGGCAAAATCATTAATCCTGGGGGGGGGGGGGGGCAACTTTCAAACAAGTTACACAGTCATAGGCGGCAAAGGTTTGCAATATAATTCAATGAATAAAAGCCGATAAGTCTGATGATAAGTAGGAGATGGGGGGGGGGGGGTACTGGCCACCAAATATATCCTCTAAGCGTATGCATGGACCGGGGGGGGGGGGGGGGGGGGGAGTTCAGGATAAGCTACCTGGATGACTCATATAGGTATTTCAAATATTTATTGATATCACCAAACATGTTGGCATACATCAAAATAAAAGTAACAAAGTGACCAAGACAAAACAAATTTAAAACTAACTACATGATTATACACGTAGAAAATGGAATAGCAAAGACTGATCACTGAAAAACTCAATCATATGAATGGGTGCGGCAGGGTGCCAGCATATAAAATTGGGTCATTAATTCAGTCTTTACTGAGTCTGATATAATCGAAAAGTGCATGAGATTTTTTTTCTAAAATATAGTCTGCATTAGAAAGAACCACCAGAGTACGTAAAGTTTTCTGTCTTCTTTGCCATGGTTACTGATGGAAATAGGAACAGAAAATTAAAATTGAAGTGTAAATCATATAATCATCATCATCCAAAAGCAGAATACACACTGATAAATTTTGTCAAAAGAGTCGAGGAAGAAGACTTGAAGAAACCACTGAAATAACAAATTAAGACCTTTTAGTTTAATCATCCTTTATTTAAAACAATTCAGTGAAAAAGGATTGGGCAAAAGTTTTCATAACATGATTAATATATGATGCCCTCTCCTAAGCTTCTTAATGAATCATGTGAATATTTAAGTTTTTGTCAGACAGTCAATCCCTTAATCTGCTTGACTTCAATTCAACAACATACTGAACTGAGCAGGACTCTCAGACTCTGTAAGGAGACATTGAGGCAACAGTAGCTTCAATATTTCGTCCATCTCACAAGTTATTTCTATTCGGTTATACCGAATAGAAATAACGTGTGAGATGGGCAAAATATTGTAGCTAAGGCAACAGGTATGGCGGCAGATGTAGAAAACTTGATTTGTCCATGGTGGTCCAGTCGTCAGTCATGTGTTTCCAGCTTATCAATTTGAAAAGAATCATACATAAAAAATTAACCCGGAAAATTCGGATTTTTAGCAAAATCCAGGGGGGGGGGGGGGAGAGAGGTTCCTCTGTGACTGTGAAAAGATCAGGATCTAGCTTGGTTTGAGTGAGTAGGAATGAAATATGCATGGCCAACACTGTTATGTGTTGATGTCTTTGAAAAGTAGTGCATTGATAATTATATAATATATATATACATACTTTACAAAATCACCCAAATTGTAAATGTACAAACTAATAATATCTTTAAGCTCTTTAACAATATTTATTCAAAAAAGCTCATCATGACATTTACACACAAAACACATCTCTTTAGATTGGAAAACATTAAGTGAAAAACCACTCATACTAATTCCTCTCTCACACTTCTTGCATAGTTTACAAATCTGCCATTTACCAGGGGCAGCATACATGTACATCAAGTTGTAGTCTCTTGTATGTACCTTTTTGTGATGTTTCAGTATTGTATATATAAATTTTTTCTTAAGTTTTTTTTTTTCAAGTGATGTTCATTGAATTTGATCAAAGCCAAAGGTGAATGTGTCACTTAAAAAAAAAGAAAAAAACAGTGAACGTGGTTGTTTTTACCTTTTCACGGTGCTGTTTATATTGGACTGAGTCATGTATATATATATTTTTCTTATTATAATATATATTTTTTTAAAACTATACAATCAATTATAAATTTACTTATCAGCTAGTATTCATCTAGAATTTATTGTTTAACTAATAGCTGGCGCGCTTTGATGGCTTTGCCATGTTTCATATTATCAATTACGATTCACGATTTGAATTCTCCATTTACAAATCTATTAAATTGTCACAAAATTTTGAAAATAAGTTTCTTCAAAGTACTTGAAAAGCGCTGCTGTCCGCAAACTGTTACTGACTGTCGGAAACTGTTCTGACAGTAAAAATGAAAGGAATATTCAGGAAAGTAGAAAGTGACAAGAGCAGAGGCAATTCGTTCTTTAAAACTTCCATAACGTTTGCAAATAGTATTTGGAATTTAAATTAAGCTTACGGGTCATCTTTACAGATTCCTAGTGTGCAAAAATCTTTCTTTCTGTAAGAAAACCCTTTCTGTACGCACTTTTTGACAACTGACGTCGACTACAGGTGCGCATGCGCTACTGATGTTACGAGTTTCTTCGGCCACTAAACAATTCTTACGTTTTTTGTTTTGTTTTGTTTTTTATACCCCGCAATATAGATCTAATGGTCGGGGTATATATAGTGATGCACTTGTCCGTCCGTGTGTAAGTCCGTGCGTGCGTCCGTCCCAACTGTGGTTTCCGGACATTTAAAGGAAAACTATTACAGATATCATAATCAAATAGCTTTAACACCAAGAAATACAGGTCAAGTTCGAATATGGGTCATGTCCCTCAATTTTGTGCAGAGTTATGCCCCCTGACACTTTGAAAAATTCAAAATTTTGTGGTTTCCGGACATTTGAAGGTAAACCGTTATTGATAATTAATTCATTTCTTGCATATAGTTTTTACACCAAGAAATACAGGTCAAGTTCAAATATGGGTCATGTCCCTCAATTATGTGTAGAGGTGTCATCCAAGGAAATAAAAACCTTCTTTGTATGATTAATCATTTAGCTCAATTTGAGTAACTTCCAATCCTTCAATAATTATGAATTTGGTCTCGTTGGATTTGGACACTTTTGACACACATGAAAATAACAGAAAAAAGGGGGGTCATGCATACCGTTTTCTCACAAATTCCACTTTTTTACATCACCCCTCTATCCGTTTCGAAAATTTTACAAATTTCATCTATTTTTAAATCGATCTATAGATTGCATAAAAGACAAAAACAGGTTCAAAACTCAATTTATCCCGACTTCAGGGAATGGTACATTGATTTCATGTGCTATTTTTAAATTTTCAATAGTTTTGACCAATAGTGTGACACCTTTTATTCTGCCCTGTTCACCAGTCAAAACTGAGGGGATTCCCCGCTAAAACGATTTCCTTGGATTACACCTATAGATTTGTCAAATTTATCCTACATCATGATTTTAAGCCTTGAAGCTGTTAAATAAACTATTTCACATCGGCACCAGCAGGTTTTACGATTTTTTAACATTCTTTCGAGGAGTAATGGACTCTTTTTTGAAAGCTATATTTCAACAAAAATTCCATTTTCTCGAACATTCATCACATGGTGTACCATACGATTTTATCGAATTCAGGCCCTATTTATTATATCAAAACTTTGATTTGGTAATTTTCTTGGAGAAGACAAGTCTACTATCAGTATACGTGAAGAAAAATCCCCAAAGGCAAATAAATAGACTAAATCTAGGAGCAAGAAGACCATATATGGTAAAATTTCTTGATTTTTGCAAAAATAACGAGAAATCGGTACAATTGAATGTTTCTAATTGAAAAAAATATCAAAATAATAAATTTACAAAGAAAAACAATGATGTAGATAGTCAATAACACACCATATTCAGTTAATTAAGTTTAAAATGTGGTCGAAATGCATTGAGAGGCTGCGTCCAGATACTTCATTATACTATCTCTTTACGTGATTATCTGCACAGCGGGGATCTTAATCAGATTAACACTTACAGAAATACCTGCAGAGCGATGTATATAACTTATAAGTCTGAAAGTCTTTCTTTCGAGAAGTTCTCGCATTTAAAGTTTGATATTTGTTCTGTCATTACTGTTCATACATGGACATTGATGTTCTTTAATTAGTATGACCGTTTATTTCGATCGTTCATCGATAACGTTTTGAAAAAGTCACTAAGGCAAAACATTATCGATATCAAAAGCATGTATCCACTTTTTGTTCCAACTCTTGAAATAATCAACAATGAAACCTCATTTACTAGTTTTTGTCCATTTTCCCCTATAGGTGTCATCCAAGGAAATAAAAACCTTCTTTGTATGATTAATCATTTAGCTCAATTTGAGTAACTTCCAATCCTTCAATAATTATGAATTTGGTCTCGTTGGATTTGGACACTTTTGACACACATGAAAATAACAGAAAAAAGGGGGGTCATGCATACCGTTTTCTCACAAATTCCACTTTTTTACATCACCCCTCTATCCGTTTCGAAAATTTTACAAATTTCATCTATTTTTAAATCGATCTATAGATTGCATAAAAGACAAAAACAGGTTCAAAACTCAATTTATCCCGACTTCAGGGAATGGTACATTGATTTCATGTGCTATTTTTAAATTTTCAATAGTTTTGACCAATAGTGTGACACCTTTTATTCTGCCCTGTTCACCAGTCAAAACTGAGGGGATTCCCCGCTAAAACGATTTCCTTGGATTACACCTATAGTTATGCCCCTTGAAACTTTGAAAAATGCAAAATTTTGTGGTTTCCGGACGTTTAAAGGAAAACCGTTTCAGATAATCAATTCATTTCTTACATATAGCTATTACACCAAGAAATACTTCGAATATGGGTCATGTCCCTCAATTACGTGCAGTGTTATGCCCCTTGAAACTTTGAAAAATTCATAATTTTGTGGTTTCCAGACATTTAAAGGAAAACTGATGCAAATAATCAATTCATTCCTTGCTTATGCCTTTCGCACCAAGAAATACAGGTCAACTTCAAATATGCGTCATGTCCCTCAATTACGTGCAGAGTTATGCCCCTTGAAACTTAGACAAATTCAAAATGTTGTGGTTTCTGGACATTAGAAGGACAACTGTTACAGATAATAACATCATCTCTTGAATGTAGCTATTATACCAAAAATTACAGGTTAGGTTGATTTGAATATGGCTCAATTTTATGCAGAGTTGTGCCCCTATAAACTTGGAAAAAAAATCAATATTTTGTGCTTGCCTTATATTTATTTCTTAGATATAGCTTTACATTTAGAAATATAAGTTCAAATAAAGGGTCATGTTCCTCAATTTTGTGTTGAATTGTGCACCTTCAAACTTTTTATACATTGCTTATATATGTAAAATGTGCTTATCGGGGGTATCATTGATCCTTAGATCGACAATAGAATTCATTTTAATTTATCTTATTCAAGGGCGGATATAGATTCTTTTATATGTTTCAGGAGTCCGAAACCAGGCGCGTATATCCGTCCTTGCTGAAACATAATAATATGAAATATGGCAAAGCCATTGTGATGACGCAGATTATTTCAATGAATTTTCACTATAAATCACTACTTTTTTTTTTATTAAATAATTTCTGTAAAATAGAATACGTCATATGTACAAATTTTATGTGTTCTTGTTATTCCTCGTCTTATTCGTCTTTTTTCCCTTGAAATCCAGAATAATCTACAGGAGAAGGCAATTTCTGAATGGATAGAATGCAACACGTAAATGCGGGGAAATAATGATTCTCAATGTCGGTTTGATAATGTCACATCTCAGCTTGGAGGGAACTCCAAAATTAGGAATACGAATCTCAATGCTTAATTTTGAAATATTTGAATGACAGATGTTGTGAAGTCTAAGACTCTTAAAACAGATCTGTTTCAGTGGCGGATTCAGGGGGCACGCCCCCCCCCCCCCCCCCCGGCAGTGCCGTGCCCACCAAAGAAGGGGAACTTATGTCATGCTTTTGGAAGCATTAAACAGCGTTTCAGAAATAAATCTATGAAATTAGTCAGAAATATAGCCCCAAAACACACCAGAAACCACCGACTTGAATAAATTAGTAAAAATTTGCAAAATTCGCCTCTTGACCCCCGGCAAAGGGGCGCTGGATCCGCCACTGTTTAATGTTTATTTTTGAAAATTTCACTGGGTGATAAAATGCATCTATACGTTTATCAGTTGTCGTATCAGGACTTTAATAACTCTTTATTTATTTAAGTCCTGATATAATTTGTGTATTAATCATTCATTTACTGTAATTTCTTAGGTCTTTCTCACAGTTGCATTAGCCAATCTGTGATATTTCACCAATCATTACATGTAAGTTGTCACATTGGCTGGGTTTGAAGATGTTTGCATTTTCTTAAGGGCGAAACGATATACGCAAAGGCTTTTAATGAAGGGCGAAACAACCCATTTTTGCGGAAGCCATCGGTACTTCTTTGGATCCAGGTTAACTTTTGATAGCGAAACCTGAGGTATTCCGATTTAAAGAGAGGGAAAAACGGGAAAAAGAGCCATTTTCTGTACAACAATTTCTGATTTGATTAGAATTGGAAATGTAAGATTACTTACTTACTTAATGTTACTAAGCGTTGGTTTATTAGGGCCTGTAGGGGGCCGTAATTCGGTCCCAATACCAACTGACCAATGCCAAAAAGTGGTACTTTTCCCCATATTTAGACCCACGAGAATCACCCCTTTGTACAGGGACAGGCCAGGGAAATCCCACCCGAGTATCAAAGATTTGCAGTCCACGACGAGGCTTGCCGAGTCGTTGACGGTGCACCTCTTTGATACGAGGATGGGATTTCCCTGTACAAAGGGGTGATTGATTATTTTTCTCTCGCCCATATATTAAAATTTCACATAATTCATTAATAAACATTACTTGTTTTTCGTTAAATGTTGCACTATGTGACATCAAACACAGCTAAACCTACGTAAACGTCTATGACGTCACATTAGGGGGTTCGAGACAAACATCCGGAGGTGGGAGACAGAGTTGTCTCAGAACGGGTAAATCTGTAGATATCTCTGTCCGGGGTGAGAGAAATGCATTTCCAATCAGGGGCATAGCTGCCTATACGCCAGTATGTATGTATGCCGAAATTCCCTCCTGTGACTAAAGCACTAACAAACGTTTTCAGTAGAGTCTATGCTCCTATAGGAAATGCACAAGTGAGCACGCGCAGAGCGTCATTAGCATATCATAATAAACAAACAAATCATACATGTGTTGTTGAATATTTGAAAGTTTTGCCATTTTAATATATTTTTTTAGAAAGAGAGAATTCTATTAGAAAAAGGAAATCTTTACAGCAGAGTTGCGTGATAACACAAAGATATTCGCCAAAATCCAGTCTCAATTACTTCAAAGAGGGACAACTCTTGAATTTTTTTCAGAATTTCCTCTGACATATACAGCTTTATTACACGACTTGCACTACCCTTAATCTTGACATAGAAATTTAAGTAATGAAAATACAATAACTTAAAGAATATATGAAAATTAAATATGACATGTACAGGTACATGTTAAAATGCTCAGAAGGCACTCCATCAGGAAGAGAACACAACCCCCCCCTCCCCCGTCACTCTCTCTATATAGCTCTACACAATATGTGTCAAGTCAATGAAAAATTGTGTCAACTACCAAAAGAAAGAATTGTTGTGTGATAAATAATCCAGTCACTTTAAATTAAAGAAATAATTTCTCATCATTTATATAACTTGTAAGTTGAACGTCAAAGTTCCATTTTCATATTGATTTTGGTGTTTAAGAGACATTATTTTCGTTATTTTCTATTTTATACCTCTGAGAACACAATATAGTTGTATACATGGTAAATGCAAATGATTTTCAGAGCCATTTTTCAATTTGGTGAACATCATTACATGTATTTCAGTGGCGGATTCAGGGGGGTGCGAAGGGGGCGTCCGCCCCCCCGGCACTGACCCAAAATTTTCCCCAAAACCCTATATTTTGGTCCATTTTCAGATAAAATCGCAAAAATTCGCCCCTTGACCCCCCGGCAAAGGGGGCGCTGGATCCGCCACTGTATTTTACATTTTCATACAGCCTACATATACCAATACAGTCAAAATTCATGACTAGCATAATATTTCTTCTTTTGCATTTGGTCTTCAGCAACTACCATTTGGTATTGGAATTCCTAATAAAAATCAATTTGAAATGCTAATTAATATATGGAAAATATTAATTTCTAAAAAGAAATTTTCATATGTGTATTAGAAAGTTGATTTACACTGCACTGTGTACATGGTGTATACATGTATATGTGGACTGCCAGGCCAGTGATACACTGAGCATCCATGGTTTTGTATGGGTTCAATTTAGCTTAATTGCCAGTGAATTTCTATGAAAATCTAACACAAATTGGTAAGACAGCTTGTCACACCCTCTTTTTTTTTAATAACACAAAACTTTTAATTATTATGCACACATTCCTTCAACAATTGAAATCTATATTAGGTATTATTTAGTTGCAATAAATGATTCGTCTTGATAATACAATGACATGTCTCTGCTCAAGAGGGTTGACGCAAAAAACGATAGAATGACGCACATCGAGCCCTATACGAAAAGAAAGTAGAATTTCTGGAGAATCTGAAAAAAATTGCACTGTACCTGTAATATTTGCACTTGATTTTACACAATTTTTTCTATTTCATGCCTAAAATAAGTATGTTTTTCCCAAAAGCCAATCAAATTTTCGAAAATTTCTAAAAAATCCAATTCTTGATCGATTTCAACACTGTTTTCACTCAAATTTCGATCAAAACATGAAGTAACTAAGAAAGATAACTCGCATGGTTTTACAATGGATTTTCCTTCGCTAATTGGAGTACTACATACACTGGTATGAATTGAGGCGGTGAGCAAGAAAGACAACTCCAACTTTTTTTTTAGTTAATTTGCATAATTTATTCAAAAGCAAAAGTTGCATAGACGTTTGTTAGTGTAAAGATATATAATAGCTAGGGTAGGAGTGTCCTTGGCATTCCCAGAAGGGATTAATGTAGGTTAAAGTCCTAAAAATGATGTTTTAAAACTGCACAAATCTCGGAATCCCAACCGCAATTTAAGACCCTGTGGCACCAAGTCTGCCATGGTGTGCACACCGTGGAGTACGAAAAAAAATGTGCACAGATTTTTCAGAGCGAGAGATAGATTTTCTGTGAAAATGGAAAAAAAAAGCACACAAGTGTTTCCCATAGTGTTACATTTTACATATCAAATATCGCCATCTCTAAAATTGCATATTTTTATTAGCTCTACTCAAGGACTTATAAACAGAAGGATTCGCAACTCTCTACACCGCCTTTAGAATAGTAACGAAAACTCGCGTGTAACGAGATCTGAACGAGATCAAAACATTGCCCAGTCCTATCCAAGAAGGGTGATCAAATAACATGATTTTCTCAAGCATCACACAATAAACATATAATATATTGATACGCACATGTAGAAGAAACCTTACTGTTTCAATAAATACCAATTTCATAAAAATATATTGATATTTTTTTATAATATCTAGCTTCAAAGCGGAGCCTTGACATTCGCCGTTATGACCCAGATATTGTCAAAGAGAGTTAAATAGGTATATGCTCTGTCCCATTTTCTCAGTCATTACTAGACTTACACATAAAATATTGGTGGCAAATCGAAAATGAAAACCTAGTGCGTGCATTAGAACCGATTTTGACTAATTTATTCGACGATTTCATCGTATACCGGAGGTTCAAAAATAGAGGTTATCACTCGTCGGAACGCGCGGCCATTTTCTGAAAGAGCTAGACAGCCCAACGCTCTGACCCATTTTCTCAAACTAGACAAGATTTACATATGAAATATTGTTATCAAAATAAAGACTAAAACCTAAAGTGTGCATTAGGACCAATTTTGTTTAATTAATTCGACAATTTTATTGTTTTACGGGGCTTCGAAAATGGGTGTTTTCACTCGTCTGTACGCGCGGCCATTTTCTGAAAGAGGTAGACAGCCCAACGCTCTGACCCATTTTCTCAAAGTAGACAAGATTTACATATGAAATATTGTTATCAAACTAAAGACTAAAACCTAAAGTGTGCATTAGGACCAATTTTGTTTAATTAATTCGACAATTTAATTGTTTTACGGGGCTTCGAAAATGGGTGTTTTCACTAGTCGGTACGTGCGGCCATTTTCTGAAAGAGCTAGACAGCCCAACGCTCTGACCCATTTTCGCAAACTAGACAAGATTTACATATGAAATATTGTTATCAAAATAAAGACTAAAACCTAAAGTGTGCATTAGGACCAATTTTGTTTAATTAATTCAACAATTTTATTGTTTTACGAGGCTTCGTAAATGGGTGTTTTCACTCGTCTGTACGCGCGGCCATTTTCTGAAAGAGGTAGACAGCCCAACGCTCTGACCCATTTTCTCAAAGTAGACAAGATTTACATATGAAATATTGTTATCAAAATAAAGACTAAAACCTAAAGTGTGCATTAGGACCTATTTTGTTTAATTGATTCGACAATTTTATTGTTTTACGGGGCTTCGAAAATGGGTGTAATTCACTAGTCGGTACGCGCGGCCATTTTCTGAAAGAGCTAGACAGCCCAACGCTCTGACCCATTTTCTCAAACTAGACAAGATTTACATATGAAATATTGTTATCAAAATAAAGACTAAAACCTAAAGTGTGCATTAGGACCAATTTTGTTTTATTAATTCGACAATTTCATTGTTTTACGGGGCTTCGAAAATGGGTGTTTTCACTGGTCGGTACGCGCGGCCATTTTCCCAAAAGACGTAGGCAGGTCAACGCTCTGACCCGTTTTCTCAAACAAGACACGATAAAAACAAGGAATATTGTTATCAAAGTAATTAATAAATCCTAATGCGTGCATTAGTACCATTTTCAATTCATGATACCTAATATTAATAAGAATACAAGACTTCGAAAATGGGGGTGCTTACGATCACCTGTTAGCCACGGCCTGTAAAGAAGAAGGCAAACAAGCCATCTAAAAACCATTTTTTCTGTTTTATTTTATAAAGTAACTATGAAAAGTTGTTTTTAAAATAAAGTTGGACTTTTTTGTATCTGCTAGAATTATTTTTCATGTATAGATGTCGATAATCGACCATAATATAACTGCCTGCCCTCAGACATAAGGGATCTCGATGAAGTTCGCCCTCGCCATTACGACTACGTACGACGTGACATATATATAAACAGGCCCGATTTAATTTACCATTTTCTCGACTATTTCAAGACGTAATATCAAAATATTGGTACCAATATGATCAGGATAATCTATTCTACTTATTCAATTCAATTTTATGTTGTCATAATTAACATATATAGGGCATTCATGGTTTTGAATATCACAACCCTAACATCTCGTTGCCTAATTTGCATATCAAAAGGGCACGCGAGATGTTAACGGGAAAAGACGAGATTCCAATCCTTCTGTTTATAAGTCCTTGCTCTACTGGTCAAAGACCAGTTGAGCTTACTGGTGTCAAAGCAGTAACCGAACCATTTTAAGGGTTTATTCACGATAACTTCGTTGTTTTGTTGAATTGAGACATGAAACTTGGCACAAAGGAATATTTATCTAAAAATTTCGGTCTTTCTTCATCTTTTATGTCGATATTTTTACTACAAGATATCTTAAATTTCGCCACTTTGCTAAAGCATTAACCGAACGATTGAGAATTGAATGTATTTTATCGATCGATTTTTAATTCTATGTTGATAAATCCGAAGTAACATCTTTTCCAAGTACAGAATTGTAGAAAATTAAGGAAAATTCCCTCAAATATAGTTCTTACTGGAAGTTTTAGGAGGGTACCCTTTCCCAACCGTAATGTCTAATCTGAAACTATCATTGCTTAATTAATGACCAAAAACTATTCATCAAGTCACCTTATTATAAAAATGCTGACACTTATGATGATTTCTAGGGAAACTTGATAAGTTTCCTTAACTTTATGCAATTTCGTTAATTTAAATACCCCTACACAGTGATTGGGATAGGCAATTGGGTGAATGTGACAATGGCCCCATAGCCTGGGACATCAATGTGCCATTTACAAAATGAATGTGCCATTGTTGAAAATGAATGTGCCATGAGCAATTTGCTGCCCCCCCCCCCTCCCCCCCAAAAAAAAACCACACAAACAAGCAAGAACATATATAGATCTGCATCACCCGCCGCTCCAATTGTCTGGACGGACTTTTCTGTACTTAAACATAGGAAATAGGGGGACGCATTTGACCAAAACAGTCTCAAAAGATCTTCTTAAATATTCGTTGCATGCTTTAAACCTGAATTTATAATTCAAAATTTGCCTGAACCCAACCCCCTCCACAAAATACACACTCTGTTATAAATTGTTGTAAACTACAGTACATCCAAATCTAATGACAAAACTTTGTATGTTTGCGTTTTGTTAACAAATTAAGTCCATGATTCGTCTTAATAGGTGAAGACCATTTGTACGTACATACATGTATAATGTCTTGAAATAGGGATTGTTGCAACAGGAAACGATGGTGTTTTGAATAAATGACACTTTCAAATTGCTGTCTTGTGTATCAATTGATACGAAAAATCGCATGCAGAACTTTAAATAACTGATTATGGTCAAGTGATCACCATGTTGAATGAAAGAAACAGAAGATTTCCACAATTTGTTTAGAAATTTAATGCGCCACATTGGCGCACTAAGTAAAATTTAAATGTGACATCTTAGAATTGAATGTGACTATGGCGCAGGGCGCATGCTTATCCCAATCACTGCCTACACCATAATCGTTTGGTTACTTCTTCCGTTCGGTTACTGCTTTGACTAGTGATGGGCCGATAATCGATAATAATCGATTAGCGGCGTGTTAAAGTCATCCCATTTCGATAATCGATTTGAAAGTAAAATAATCGATAGCGGGAAAATGAAAGGGGGGGGGGGTACCAAGATCAGAGAAAAGTCTGTCTGATGGTCAAAACTTTCTTACTGTGGAAAATGAGTGTTTTCAGCATAAAGTGATCTCTGATAAATTAGAGAGAAAACTTGTAAAAAAAATCATTTATTACAATCTCCAAGGACTACATATTTTTGACATACTGACGGTGACAGTATGTTCTACTTCAATCCTTTTCAATTTTTAAGTTACAACTGATTTAATATTTGATTGAGATTTATTGAGCGTTCCTGTCTGAATATTTATGTTACTGTTTGCTTTCACAGATGCATGTACTGTACTTGCAAGCAAATGTGAACCCCCCCCCCCCCATTCCACACCACACGCTCCGCAAAATAAAGATCCGTTTTTGTATACTTTTCATCACAAATTATTTTAAATGAAACAACTGTAAGGAGAAGGCCTTTGATTACTTTGATTACTTTATTGTTTACGATAAGGGCATGTGATTAAAACACATAGAGCTGCTTTGTTGGTAAGTAATGAATGAAAGATATATTTTTTATTCGGATAAAAGATAATAACAGTATAGAAATATTTAGGAAAATAATATCACTGATTATAATCGGTAGAATCACATCGGATACACCAACCGATTCTAACCGATTATCGATTATGATTCTGAACCGATTTCCCATCACTAGCTTTGACACCGGTATGCGATGGCCCTGTGTCCGGCGATTGTCCGTTAAACTTTTCTTGTGAATGCGAATCCTCTGAATCTGTAAATGGTAAGAAATTAATTCTTTTTGCATCATATTGGGCCTATGGTCTAGATGTGCATCTGATATTTTGTTTTGGCCCCTGACCGCCAGGGTCTTGGGAAATGGGTGTGGTCATTTTCTCCTATATAACTCTATGTAATCTTGTGAACACGTAATCTCAGAAACTATAATTGATAGGGAATTAAATCTTTTTGCAATAAAATTGAATTGTGGTCTAGTTGTGCACCTGATATTTTGTTTGACTCCCTGACCCCCAGGGTCTTGGAAAATGGGTGTGGTCATTTTTAGCTCTACTGGTCTTAGACCAGTCGAGCTTATGCGATACCCCGTTGTCCAGCGTTCGTCCGTCTGTCCGTCCGTCCGTAAACAATTCTTGTGCTCGCAACTCCTCTCAAACCATAGGTGATAGAAAGTTAATTCTTTTTGCATCCTACTTGGTATGTGGTCTAGTTGTGCACCTGACATTTGGTTTCGCCCCTGACCCCCAGGGTCTTAGAAAATGGGCGTGGTTATGAAAATCTATGTAATCTTGTACTCGCAACTCCTCTGACACTATAAATGATGGAGACTTAATTCTTTTTGCAATATGATGAGTCTATGGTCTAGTTGTGCACCTGATATTTTGTTTGAGCCCCTGACCCCCAGGGTCTTAGAAAATGGGTGTGGTCATTTTCACCTATATAACTCTATGTAATCCCGTGCTCGCAACTCCTCTGACACTATAAATGATGGATAGTGTATTCTTTTTGCAATATGATGGGTCTGTAGTCTTGTTTTGCACCTGACATTTTGTTTGAGCCCCTGACCCCCAGGGTCTTAGAAAATGGGTGTGGTCATTTTCTCCTATATAACTCTATGTAATCTTGTGCTCACAACTCCTCTGAAACTATAAATGATGGAGACTTAATTCTTTTTGCAATATGATGGGTCTATGGTCTAGTGTTGAACCTGATATTTTGTTTGAGCCCCTGACCAGGGTCTTAGAAAATGGGTGTGGTCATTTCCTCCTATATAACTCTATGTAATCTTGTGCTCGCAACTCCTCTGACGCTATAAATGATGGAGACTTAATTCTTTTTGCAATATGACGGGTCTGTGGTCTTGTTGTGCACCTAATATTTTGTTTGAGCCTCTGTCCCCCAGGGTCTTAGAAATGGGTGTGGTCATTTTCTCCTAAATAACTATGTAATCTTGTGCTCACAACTCCTCTGACACTATAAATGATGGAGACTTAATTATTTTTGCAATATGATGGGTCTGTGGTCTTATTGTGCATCTTATATTTTCTTTGAGCCTCTGTCCCCTGGGGTCTTAGAAAATGGGTGTGGTCATTTCTTCCTTTATTTTGTCGCCTGCGAAGCATAGCGACACTTAGGGATCACTTTGTCCGTTGTCCGTCTGTTCGTCTGTCAGTCCGTCCGTCTGTCTGTCTGTCACACTTTGGGTGTCACAGCCCATAACTTTTGATTGGTAAGTGATAGGGCTTTGATATTTCACATGTGTATTCCTTGTGACAAGACCTTCCTACACATACCATAATTTTTGACCTAGTGACCTTGACCTACATATTTGACCTACTTTTCAAAAAAATTAAGAATGGATATATCTTTTGATTGGTAAGTGTTAGGACTTTGATATTTCACATGTGCAATCCTTGTGGCAACCCCTTTCTACACTTACCATAATATTTGACCTTGTGACCTTGAACTAGATATTTGACCTACTTTTGAAAAAAAGATAAGATTCGCTATATCTTTTGATTGGTAAGTGATAGGGCTTTGGTATTTCACATGTGTATTCCTTGTGACAAGACCTTCCTACACATACAATAATTTTTGACCTAGTGACCTTGACCTACATATTTGACCTACTTAAAAAAATTAAGAATGGATATATCTTTTGATTGGTAAGTGTTAGGACTTTGATATTTCACATGTGCAATCCTTGAGGCAAGACCTTTCTACACATACCATAATTTTTGACCTTGTGACCTTGACCTAGATATTTGACCTACTTTTGAAAAAAAAGATAAGATTCGCTATATCTTTTGATTGGTAAGTGATAGGGTTTTGGTATTTCAAATGTGTATTTCTTGTGACAAGACCTTTCTACACAGACCATAAAATTTTACCTTTTGACCTCGACCTATAAACAGTCTCAAAAGATCTTCTTAAATATTCGTTGCATGCTTTAAACCTGAATTTATAATTCAAAATTTGCCTGAACCCAACCCCCTCCACAAAATACACACTCTGTTATAAATTGTTGTAAACTACAGTACATCCAAATCTAATGACAAAACTTTGTATGTTTGCGTTTTGTTAACAAATTAAGTCCATGATTCGTCTTAATAGGTGAAGACCATTTGTACGTACATACATGTATAATGTCTTGAAATAGGGATTGTTGCAACAGGAAACGATGGTGTTTTGAATAAATGACACTTTCAAATTGCTGTCTTGTGTATCAATTGATACGAAAAATCGCATGCAGAACTTTAAATAACTGATTATGGTCAAGTGATCACCATGTTGAATGAAAGAAACAGAAGATTTCCACAATTTGTTTAGAAATTTAATGCGCCACATTGGCGCACTAAGTAAAATTTAAATGTGACATCTTAGAATTGAATGTGACTATGGCGCAGGGCGCATGCTTATCCCAATCACTGCCTACACCATAATCGTTTGGTTACTTCTTCCGTTCGGTTACTGCTTTGACTAGTGATGGGCCGATAATCGATAATAATCGATTAGCGGCGTGTTAAAGTCATCCCATTTCGATAATCGATTTGAAAGTAAAATAATCGATAGCGGGAAAATGAAAGGGGGGGGGGGGTACCAAGATCAGAGAAAAGTCTGTCTGATGGTCAAAACTTTCTTACTGTGGAAAATGAGTGTTTTCAGCATAAAGTGATCTCTGATAAATTAGAGAGAAAACTTGTAAAAAAAATCATTTATTACAATCTCCAAGGACTACATATTTTTGACATACTGACGGTGACAGTATGTTCTACTTCAATCCTTTTCAATTTTTAAGTTACAACTGATTTAATATTTGATTGAGATTTATTGAGCGTTCCTGTCTGAATATTTATGTTACTGTTTGCTTTCACAGATGCATGTACTGTACTTGCAAGCAAATGTGAACCCCCCCCCCCCCCCCCCCCCCCCCCCCCATTCCACACCACACGCTCCGCAAAATAAAGATCCGTTTTTGTATACTTTTCATCACAAATTATTTTAAATGAAACAACTGTAAGAAGAAGGCCTTTGATTACTTTGATTACTTTATTGTTTACGATAAGGGCATGTGATTAAAACACATAGAGCTGCTTTGTTGGTAAGTAATGAATGAAAGATATATTTTTTATTCGGATAAAAGATAATAACAGTATAGAAATATTTAGGAAAATAATATCACTGATTATAATCGGTAGAATCACATCGGATACACCAACCGATTCTAACCGATTATCGATTATGATTCTGAACCGATTTCCCATCACTAGCTTTGACACCGGTATGCGATGGCCCTGTGTCCGGCGATTGTCCGTCCGTCTCTCCGTTAAACTTTTCTTGTGAATGCGAATCCTCTGAATCTGTAAATGGTAAGAAATTAATTCTTTTTGCATCATATTGGGCCTATGGTCTAGATGTGCATCTGATATTTTGTTTTGGCCCCTGACCGCCAGGGTCTTGGGAAATGGGTGTGGTCATTTTCTCCTATATAACTCTATGTAATCTTGTGAACACGTAATCTCAGAAACTATAATTGATAGGGAATTAAATCTTTTTGCAATAAAATTGAATTGTGGTCTAGTTGTGCACCTGATATTTTGTTTGACTCCCTGACCCCCAGGGTCTTGGAAAATGGGTGTGGTCATTTTTAGCTTTACTGGTCTTAGACCAGTCGAGCTTATGCGATACCCCGTTGTCCAGCGTTCGTCCGTCTGTCCGTCCGTCCGTAAACAATTCTTGTGCTCGCAACTCCTCTCAAACCATAGGTGATAGAAAGTTAATTCTTTTTGCATCCTACTTGGTATGTGGTCTAGTTGTGCACCTGACATTTGGTTTCGCCCCTGACCCCCAGGGTCTTAGAAAATGGGCGTGGTTATGAAAATCTATGTAATCTTGTACTCGCAACTCCTCTGACACTATAAATGATAGAGACTTAAATCTTTTTGCAATATGATGAGTCTATGGTCTAGTTGTGCACCTAATATTTTGTTCAAGCCCCTGACCCCCAGGGTCGTAGAAAATGGGTGAGGTCATTTTCTCCTATATAACTCTATGTAATCTTGTGCTCGCAACTCCTCTGACACTATAAATGATGGAGACTTAATTCTTTTTGCAATATGATGGGTCTGTGGTCTAGTTGTGCACCTGATATTTTGTTTGAGCCCCTGACCCCCAGGGTCTTAGAAAATGGGTGTGGTCATTTTCACCTATATAACTCTATGTAATCCCGTGCTCGCAACTCCTCTGACACTATAAATGATGGATAGTGTATTCTTTTTGCAATATGATGGGTCTGTAGTCTTGTTTTGCACCTGACATTTTGTTTGAGCCCCTGACCCCCAGGGTCTTAGAAAATGGGTGTGGTCATTTTCTCCTATATAACTCTATGTAATCTTGTGCTCACAACTCCTCTGAAACTATAAATGATGGAGACTTAATTCTTTTTGCAATATGATGGGTCTATGGTCTAGTGTTGAACCTGATATTTTGTTTGAGCCCCTGACCAGGGTCTTAGAAAATGGGTGTGGTCATTTCCTCCTATATAACTCTATGTAATCTTGTGCTCGCAACTCCTCTGATGCTATAAATGATGGAGACTTAATTCTTTTTGCAATATGACGGGTCTGTGGTCTTGTTGTGCACCTAATATTTTGTTTGAGCCTCTGTCCCCCAGGGTCTTAGAAATGGGTGTGGTCATTTTCTCCTAAATAACTATGTAATCTTGTGCTCACAACTCCTCTGACACTATAAATGATGGAGACTTAATTATTTTTGCAATATGATGGGTCTGTGGTCTTATTGTGCACCTTATATTTTCTTTGAGCCTCTGTCCCCTGGGGTCTTAGAAAATGGGTGTGGTCATTTCTTCCTTTATTTTGTCGCCTGCGAAGCATAGCGACACTTAGGGATCACTTTGTCCGTTGTCCGTCTGTTCGTCTGTCAGTCCGTCCGTCTGTCTGTCTGTCACACTTTGGGTGTCACAGCCCATAACTTTTGATTGGTAAGTGATAGGGCTTTGATATTTCACATGTGTATTCCTTGTGACAAGACCTTCCTACACATACCATAATTTTTGACCTAGTGACCTTGACCTACATATTTGACCTACTTTTCAAAAAAATTAAGAATGGATATATCTTTTGATTGGTAAGTGTTAGGACTTTGATATTTCACATGTGCAATCCTTGTGGCAACCCCTTTCTACACTTACCATAATATTTGACCTTGTGACCTTGAACTAGATATTTGACCTACTTTTGAAAAAAAGATAAGATTCGCTATATCTTTTGATTGGTAAGTGATAGGGCTTTGGTATTTCACATGTGTATTCCTTGTGACAAGACCTTCCTACACATACAATAATTTTTGACCTAGTGACCTTGACCTACATATTTGACCTACTTAAAAAAATTAAGAATGGATATATCTTTTGATTGGTAAGTGTTAGGACTTTGATATTTCACATGTGCAATCCTTGAGGCAAGACCTTTCTACACATACCATAATTTTTGACCTTGTGACCTTGACCTAGATATTTGACCTACTTTTGAAAAAAAAGATAAGATTCGCTATATCTTTTGATTGGTAAGTGATAGGGTTTTGGTATTTCAAATGTGTATTTCTTGTGACAAGACCTTTCTACACAGACCATAAAATTTTACCTTTTGACCTCGACCTAGATATTTGACCTACTTTTCAAGAAAAGTAATATTGGCTATATCTTTTGATTGATAGGTGATAGGGCTTTGATATTTCACATGTGTTTTCCTTGTCACAATGTCATTCTACACATACCATAATGTTTTACCTTTTGACCTTGATCTAGCTATTTGACCTTCTTTTCTAAGGTTGTATATATCTTTTAATTGGTAGGTGATAGGTCTTTAATATTTCTTATGATGATACCTTTTTGTTACCAATTTTTAGCTCGCCGGGACGAATGTCCGGAGAGCTATTGTCATACCCCCGGCGTCGGCGTTGGCGTCTGCGTCTGCGTCTGCGTCTGCGTGCGCGTGCACAAAAACTTTAACCTTGCTTATAACTTTTAAACCAATACAGATTGGGCTTTCATATTTCACATGTGCATTCCTTGTGACAAGACCTTTCCATGGATACCAAAATTTTTGACCTTGTGACCTTGACCTTGGAGATTGACCTTCTTTTGAAAAACTTTAACCTTGGCCATATTTTTGGAATGGTAAGTGATAGGGCTTTGATATTTCACATGTGTATTCCTTGTGACAAGACCTTTCCATGGATACCAAAATTTTTGACCTTGTGACCTTGACCTTGGAGATTGACCTACTTTTGAAAAACTTTAACCTTGGCCATATTTTTGGAATGGTAAGTGATAGGGCTTTGATATTTCACATGTGTATTCCTTGTGACAAGACCTTTCCATGGATACCAAAATTTTTGACCTTGTGACCTTGACCTTGGAGATTGACCTTCTTTTGAAAAACTTTAACCTTGGCCATATTTTTGGAATGGTAAGTGATAGGGCTTTGATATTTCACATGTGTATTCCTTGTGACAAGACCTTTCCATGGATACCAAAATTTTTGACCTTGTGACCTTGACCTTGGAGATTGACCTACTTTTGAAAAACTTTAACCTTGGCCATATTTTTGGAATGGTAAGTGATAGGGCTTTGATATTTCACATGTGTATTCCTTGTGACAAGACCTTTCCATGGATACCAAAATTTTTGACCTTGTGACCTTGACCTTGGAGATTGACCTACTTTTGAAAAACTTTAACCTTGGCCATATTTTTGGAATGGTAAGTGATAGGGCTTTGATATTTCACATGTGTATTCCTTGTGACAAGACCTTTCCATGGATACCAAAATTTTTTACCTTGTGACCTCGACCTTGGAGATTGACCTACTTTTGAAAAACTTTAACCTTGGTCATATTTTTGGAATGGTAAGTGATAGGGCTTTGATATTTCACATGTGTATTCCTTTTTTATTGTTGTTGTTGCAATTTACATATGGTTGCCACCGGCGAGCTATGTTGTCATTCTGACAAGTCTGGTTACGTAGTGACCTTGACCTAGATGATTGACACTCTTTTCTGAAAATTGGAGAATAACCATATCTTTTTATTTGTAAATAGGAGGTGTGATATTTCAAATGAATTTCATTTGACAATACTTTTCAACTGATACCAATAAATTTGATCAACTTTCTAGAATAATAATCTTCTTCGCAGGCGACACAAGCATTCCTTGGATTGCTATTTTAATTCTATGTAATTGTGTGCTCGCAACTCCTCTGACACTATAAATGATGGAAACTTAATTCTTTTTGCATTATGATGGGTCTGTGGTCTAGTGTTGCACCTGATATTTTGTTTGAGCCTCTGACCCCCAGGGTCTTAGAAAATGGATGTGGTCATTTTCTCCTATATATATATCTCCATGTTATCATGCGCTCGCAACATCTCTGACATTACAAATGATGGAGACTTAATTCTTTTTGCAATATGATGGATCTGTGGTCTAGTTTGTCATTGATAGTTCATTTGAGCAAGAAGCCTCTGGCCCCTTGGATCTTTTAAAATTGATGTGGCTTTCTTTATTGAAATACTATATCTCAGATATTATAAATTATATGAGTGATATTATAGTTGCAGTCTAATGGATATGTTGTTTTGTCGTGCTACTTATAATTTGTTTGAGCACCTGCTCCCTATAGTCTTTTGTTAAAAAAAAGAAAGGAAATGGATGTTTTAAAGAAAGAACTACCAGGAGAGCTACAGTCTCGTCAGAGACTTCTGGTCTTCTATATAACCCTAGCATGTAATCTTGTGAACATGAATTCTCAAAAAGTAAAAATGATATATAGTAAATTCTTTTTGCATTATAATAGGTCTTTGGCCTAGTTGTGCACCTGATATTTTGTTTGAGCCCATGACCCCCAGGGTCTTGGAAAATGGGTGAGGTCATTTTCTCCCATATAACTCTATTTAATCTTGTGCTCGCAACTCCTCTGACACTATAAATGATGGAGACTTAATTCTTGAGTTGTGCACCTGATATTTTGTTTGAGCCCCTGACCACAGGGTCTTAAGAAATGGGTGTGGTCATTTTCTCCTATATGACTCTATGTAATCTTGTGCTCGCAACTCCTCTGACACTATAAATGATGGAGACTTAATTCTTTTTGCAATATGATGGGTCTGTGCTCATGTTGTGCACCTGATATTTTGTTTGAGCCCCTGACACCCAGGGTCCAAGAAACTGGTGTGGTCATTTTCACCTATATGACTCTATGTAATCTTGTGCTCACAACTCCTCTGACACTATAAATGATGGAAACTTTATTCTTTTTGCAATATGATGGGTCTGTGGTGTAGTTGTGTACCTGATATTTTGCTTGAGCCCCTGACCCCCAGGGTCTTAGAAAATGGGTCATTTTCTCCTATATAACTCTGTGTAATCTTGTGCTCACAACTTCTCTGACACTATGGTATAAATGATGAAGACTTAATTATTTTTTCAATATGATGGGTCTGTGGTCTAGTTGTGCACCTGATACTTAGTTTGAGTCCTAGACCCCCAGGGTCTTAGAAAATGGGTCTGGTAATTTTTTCCTGCTCTCTACTCTTCTAAATCTATTAATGATAGAGAGTTAATTCTTGTTAAGTCTTGTTGTGTCATTGATAGGTTATTTGAGCTAGCAGCCACTGGCCCCTATGATCTTGGAAGATAGGTGTGGCATTCTTTTTTGAAATACTATATCTCGGATATTATGAATTATATGAGTGATATTCTAGTTAATGAATATGTTGTTTTGTTGTGCTACTTATAATTTGTTAGAATGCCGGCTCCCTATGGTCTTTGGTTTAAAAGAAAAAAGAAAGGAAATTGATGTTTAAAAAAAAAAAAATCAGGAGAGCTACAGTCTCGTCAGAGACTTCTGGTCTCCTAAATAACTCCATGTAATCTTTTGAACACCAATTCTTAGAAAGTATTACTGAGGGAGAGTCTTGTTGTTTATCTGATATTTTGTTTAAGCCCCTGACCCCAGGGGTCTTGGAAAAAGAGTATGCCACTTAGACGAATTTTACCAAACAACCAGGAGAGCTTCAGTCTGAGTTTTGTGTTGCGTCCGATAACAGTAGTGATAAAATTGTGATCAGTTCCACAACGTTCTGACTCGCCACTTTTAAACACAACGAAGTGTCTTCACTATACCATAATTTTGACCTTGTGACCTTGACCTAGATATTTGACCTACTTTTGAAAAAAAGATAAGATTCGCTATATCTTTTGATTGGTAAGTTATAGGGCTTTGATATTTCACATGTTTATTCCTTGTAACAACGCCTTTCTACACTTACCATAATTTTTGTGTCGCCTGCGAAGCATAGCGACACTTAGGGATCACTTTGTCCGTTGTCCGTCTGTCCGTCCGTCCGTCTGTCAGTCTGTCTGTCTGTCACACTTTGGGTGTCACAGCCCATAACTTTTGATTGGTAAGTGATAGGGCTTGGATATTTCACATGTGTATTCCTTGTGACAAGACCTTCCTACACATACCATAATTTTTGACCTAGTGACCTTGACCTACATATTTGACCTACTTTTCAAAAAAATTAAGAATGGATATATCTCTTGATTGGTAGGTGATAGGGCTTTGATATTTCACATGTGCAATCCTTGTGGCAAGACCTTTCAACACATACCATAATTTTTGACCTTGTGACCTTGACCTAGATATTTGACCTACTTTTGAAAAAAAGATAAGATTCGCTATATCTTTTGATTGGTAAGTGATAGGGCTTTGATATTTCACATGTGTATTCCTTGTGACAAGACCTTCCTACAGATACAATAATTTTTGACCTAGTGACCTTGACCTACATATTTGATCTACTTTTCAAAAAAAAATTAAGAATAGATATATCTTTTTATTGGTAAGTGATAGGGCTTTGATATTTCACATGTGTATTCCTTGTGACAAGACCTTTCTACACAGACCATAAAATTTGACCTTTTGACCTCGATCTAGATATTTGACCTACTTTTCAAGAAAAGTAATATTGGCTATATCTTTGATTGGTAGGTGATAGGACTTTGATATTTCACATGTATTTTCCTTGTAACAATGCCATTCTACACATACCATAATGTTTTTACCTTTAGACCTTGACCTACATATTTGACCTACTTTTCCAAAAAATTAAGAATGGATATATCTTTTGATTGGTAAGTGACAGGGCCTTGGTATTTCACATGTGTATTCCTTGTGACAAGACCTTTCTACACAGACCATAAAATTTGACCTTTTGACCTTGATCTAGATATTTGACCTACTTTTCAAGAAAAGTAATATTGGCTATATCTTTTGATTGGTAGGTGATAGGGCTTTGATATTTCACATGTATTTTCCTTGTAACAATGCCATTCTAAACATACCATAATTTTTTACCTTTTTACCATGACCTAGCTATTTGACCTTCTTTTCTAAGGTTGTATATATCTTTTAATTGGTAGGTGATAGGTCTTTAATATTTCTTATGATGAGACCTTTTTGTTACCAATTTTTACGTAGTGACCTTGACTTAGATGATTGACACTCTTTTCTGAAAATTTGAGAATGACCATATCTTTTAATTTGTAATTAAGAGGTCTGATATTTCAATTGAATTTCATATGACAAGACTTTTCTACTGATACCAATAATTTTGATCCACTTTCTAGAATAATAATCAAACCGCTTCCCAGGCGACACAAGCATTCCTTGGATTGCTATTTTTTTACCTATTGACCTTGACCTACATATTTGTCAAGGACAAAAGTAAATGATCATTGGTATACTTATTGAAATTCACTGACGTTTGTGTTTAATTCCTGCTTTTTTAGCTCTACTGGTCTCTGACCAGTCGAGCTTATGTCATCACCCTTTGTCCGGCATCCGTCCGTCCGTAAACAATTCTTGTGCTCGCAACTCCTCTGAAACTATAAGAGATAGAAATGTAACTCTTTTTGCATTACACTTGGTCTGTGGTCTAGTTGTGCACCTGACATTTTGTTTGAGCCCCTGACACCCAGGGTCCTAGAAAATGGGCGTGGTCATTTTCTCCTATATAACTCTATGTAATCTTGTGCTCGCAACTCCTCTGACACTATAAATGGTGGAGACTTTTAAAATTCTTTTTGCAGTATGATGGATGTGTGGTTTAGTTGTGCACCTGATATTTGGTTTGAGTCCCTGACCCCCAGGGTCTTAGAAAATGGGTGTGGTCATTTTCACCTATATAACTCTATGCAATTTTGTGCTCGCAACTCCTATGACACTAAAAATGATGGAGACTTAATTTTTTGTGTCGCCTGCGAAGCATAGCGACACTTAGGGATCACTTTGTCCGTCCGTCCGTCTGTCTGTCCGTCCGTCTGTCTGTCTGTCTGTCTGTCACACTTTGGGTGTCACAGCCCATAACTTTTGATTGGTAAGTGATAGGGCATTGATATTTCACATGAGTATTCATACCAATATTTTTGACCTAGTAACCTTGACCTACATATTTGACCTACTTTTCAAAAAATTTAGAATGGATACCGGTATATCTTTTGATTGGTAGGTGTTGGGACTTTGATATTTCACACATGCAATCCTTGTGGCAAGACCTTTCTACACATACCATAATTTTGACCTTGTGACCTTGACCTAGATATTTGACCTACTTTTGAAAAAAAGATAAGATTCGCTATATCTTTTGATTGGTAAGTTATAGGGCTTTGATATTTCACATGTTTATTCCTTGTAACAACGCCTTTCTACACTTACCATAATTTTTTTACCTATTGACCTTGACCTACATATTTGTCAAGGACAAAAGTAAATGATCATTGGTATACTTATTGAAATTCACTGACGTTTGTGTTTAATTCCTGCTTTTTTAGCTCTACTGGTCTCTGACCAGTCGAGCTTATGTCATCACCCTTTGTCCGGCATCCGTCCGTCCGTAAACAATTCTTGTGCTCGCAACTCCTCTGAAACTATAAGAGATAGAAATGTAACTCTTTTTGCATTACACTTGGTCTGTGGTCTAGTTGTGCACCTGACATTTTGTTTGAGCCCCTGACACCCAGGGTCCTAGAAAATGGGCGTGGTCATTTTCTCCTATATAACTCTATGTAATCTTGTGCTCGCAACTCCTCTGACACTATAAATGGTGGAGACTTTTAAAATTCTTTTTGCAGTATGATGGATGTGTGGTTTAGTTGTGCACCTGATATTTGGTTTGAGTCCCTGACCCCCAGGGTCTTAGAAAATGGGTGTGGTCATTTTCACCTATATAACTCTATGCAATTTTGTGCTCGCAACTCCTATGACACTAAAAATGATGGAGACTTAATTTTTTGTGTCGCCTGCGAAGCATAGCGACACTTAGGGATCACTTTGTCCGTCCATCCGTCTGTCTGTCCGTCCGTCTGTCAGTCTGTCTGTCTGTCACACTTTGGGTGTCACAGCCCATAACTTTTGATTGGTAGGTGATAGGGCATTGATATTTCACATGTGTATTCATACCAATATTTTTGACCTAGTGACCTTGACCTACATATTTGACCTACTTTTCAAAAAAATTAAGAATGGATACCGGTATATCTTTTGATTGGTAGGTGTTGGGACTTTGATATTTCACACATGCAATCCTTGTGGCAAGACCTTTCTACACATACCATAATTTTGACCTTGTGACCTTGACCTAGATATTTGACCTACTTTTGAAAAAAAGATAAGATTCGCTATATCTTTTGATTGATAAGTTATAGGGCTTTGATATTTCACATGTTTATTCCTTGTAACAAAGCCTTTCTACACTTACCATAATTTTTTTACCTATTGACCTTGACCTACATATTTGACCTACTTTTCAAAAAAATTAAGATTGTATGTATCTTTTGATTGGTTGGTGATAGTTGTTTAATATTTCTTATGATGAGTGATAGGGCTTTGGTATTTCACATCTGTATTCCTTGTGACAAGACCTTTCTACACAGACCATTATATTTTACCTTTTGACCTTGACCTAGCTATTTGACCTTTTTTTCTTAAAAATTAAGGTTGTATATATCTTTTAATTGGTTCGTGATAGGTGTTTAATATTTGTTATGATGAGACCTTTTTGTTACCAATTTTTCATTTGACAAGACTTTTCTACTGAAACCAATAATTTTGATCCACTTTCTAGAATAACAATCAAACCGCTTCGCAGGTGACACAAGCATTCCTTGGATTGCTATTTTTTTACAATATGATGGGTCTGTGGTCTAGTTGTGCACCTGATATTTAGTTTGAGCCTCTGACCCCCAGGGTCTTAGAAAAGGGATGTGGTCATTTTCCAGTACAATGTATATAGTTGTGCTCTCAACTCCTTTAAAGCTATTAATGATGGAAACTTAGTTGTTTATGCAATATAATGGATCTGTAGTCTTATTGTGTCATTGGTAGTTTATTTGAGCTAGCAGCCCCTGACCCCTAGGATCTTGGAAGATGGGTATGGCATTATTTTTTGAAATCCTTTATCTCGAATATTAGAAAATATATGAGTGATATTCTTGTTGCAGTCTAATGGATTTGTAATTTCGTTGTTCTACTTGTAATTTGTTAGAGCGCCTGCTCCCTATGGTCTTTGGTTTAAAAAAAAATGGAAATTGATATTTATGTGTATGTATCTACATGATCTAATTGACTTGTCAATGAGTGAATAAAACAAAACAACCAGGAGAGCTACAGTCTCGTCAGAGACTTCTGGTTTATAAGGGTACTTTAAAAGAAGTTTAATAAGTTTGCTAGTGACTTTTTGCACTGTCTGTCCATGAGAGCTGCCGGTGTCCCAGCCAGATATCCATGCATGTATATGATTGACTTTGAATGTTACAGAAGGACTGTCAAATTTGTCTGCACATGTTCATAATTATATCATGACATTTTCAGTTTTTGGCCGGATTGCAAAGCAATTCCGGTCTATAGATTGACGATGTTTGGCCGGATTGCAAAGCAATTCCGGTCTATAGATTGACGATGTCCGTCCGTCTGTCTGTCCGTCCGTATGCTGTCAACATTTTGGTTAAAGTTTCTGGTTGAGGCAAAATCTAAGGAACTATATGCAGTAGAAACTTTATATTATACATGAAGCTTGCCCATGACAAGACCTTTCAATTTATGCTGTAACATTTGACCTAGTGACCTTGATCTTGGACTTTGACCTAGTTAAAGATTTTGGTTAAAGTTTCTGGTTGAGGCAAAATCTAAGTAACTATAAGCAGTAGAAACTTTATATTATACATGAAGCTTGCCCATGACAAGACCTTTCAATTTATGCCATAACATTTGACCTAGTGACCTTGACCTTGGACTTTGACCTAGTTAAGGATTTTGGTTAAAGTTTCTGGTTAAGCAAAATCTATGGAACTGTATGCAGTAGAAACTTTATTTCATGCATGTAGGTTGCCTCTGACAAAACCTTTCAATATATGCTGTATTATTTGACCTATTGACCTTGACCCAGTTTGTGACAAAAACTTACTTTGCAATCCGGCCATACCGTCTTTAGCGGTGTTTTATTTTTTAAATAAAATTTTTAAAGCAACATTGAGGTAGGAAAATGAAAATCATGAGGAATCCCAATGCTATAAAATATTGCAATATATCGCAATATTTTTCCAAATACATGTATCGCAATACAAATTTGACCCACTATACTCAGCCCTATCCACTAGTCCACACAAACTACCTTGTCAAAACCTAACTGTTATAACCTTGAATTGCCAGAGCATTCAAAATAAACGCACCAAACTTGCTGAATGTATTGACTACTTCAAACCAGATCATGAGATGTTCTACTAATCTAGGCACTGAGTCCTGATTATCTGCCGAGCATAAAAACGCAGAGATTTTCCCCGATGGATATCACAAAAAACGTCTACCGTAAGGACTGCAATAAAAATGGGGGAGGCGTCTTCATCTCTTTTCATGATGAATTTGAGACTCTAGAAGTAGAAAACAGTGACAGTTGATGTTAAGTTGTGTGGGCCGAAATGCAGACTAAAAGTAAGAAAATCATCATAGGTAGCTATTATCGACCTCCTAGTGCTGATATAACTTGAGGAACTTGATACTTCGATCAACAAAATAAGATCTAAATGTAAGGGAAAAATTGTGATTCTCAGAGGTCCTACATTTATGTAAGCCAAGGTATATCTTCATTTTTATGAGAAGAAACAACGTGATGTGTAAGTGAAAAAAAGGGAAAAAAATATGGCAACCACGGAACGCACTAATGTTATTATAAAGCTCTTTTTAGCTCACCTGAGCAAAGCTCCAGTGAGCCATTGTCATAGCATGTCGTCTGTCTGTCGGGCATAAACTTTTTACATTTTGACTTCTCCTCTGCAACCGCTGCAAAGAATTTCCCCAAACCTTTACAGGTAGCAAGTACACAAGGTCTTCTACCAAGTTTGTGTTTTTGTTTTTCGTGACTATGGTTGCTGAGGGCTCTGATTGGCTAAAGCATTTTTGGCTTTTCCTCTGCAACCACTGCACAGAATTTCATGAAACCTTACAGGAAGCAAGCACTCGAGGTCCTCTACCAGGTTTGTGTTTTTTGTGCTAATTGGTCAACAAATACGGCCGCTAAGGGCTCTGATTGGCTGACTCATTTTCAACTTCTCCTCTGCAACCGAGTCACAGAATTTCACGAAACCTTACAGGAAGCAAGTACTCAAAGTCCTCTACCAAGTTTGTGTTTTTCATGCCAATTGGTCAACAAATATGGATGCTAAGGGCTCTGATCAGCTGACACATTTTGGACTTTTGCTCTTCAATTGCTGCACAGAATTTCACGAAACCTTACAGGAAGCAAGTACCTCTACCAAAGTTGTGTTTTTTGTGCGGATCGGTCAACAAATATGGCCGCTAAGGGCTCTGATTTGCTGACGCATTTTCGACTTCTCCTCTGCAACTGTTGCACAGAATTTCATGAAACCTTACAGGAAGCAAAAACTCAGGTTCCTCTACCAAGTTTTTTTTTTTTTTTTTTGCAACTGCTATTTACAGAATTTTCATGAAACTTTACAGGAAGCAAGTACTCAAGGTCCTCTACCAAGTTGGTTTTTTAGCTCACCTGAGCGAAGCTCAAGTGAGCTTTTGTCATAGCCCAGCGTCTGTCCTATGTCGTTAACAATTGCTGCACAGAATTTCACAAAACCTTACAGGAAGCAAGTACTCAAGATCCTCTACCAAAATTATGTTTTTTGTGCGGATCGGTCAACAAATATGGCTGATAAGGGCTCTGATTGGCTGACGCATTTTGGACTTCTCCTCTGAAACCGCTGCACAGAAATTCACGAAACCTCACAGGAAGCAAGTACTCAGTGCCCTCTACCAAGTTTGTGTTTTTCGAGCCGATTGGAAATCCAAGATGGCTGCCACAGGCTCTGATTGGCTGACTTATTTTCGACTTCTCCTCTGAAACCACATTACAGAATTTCATGACACTTCACAGTACGTAAGTACTCAATGCCCTCTACCAAGTTTGTGTTTTTCGAGCCAATCGGAAATCCAAGATGGCCACCACTGGCTCTGATTGGCTGACACATTTTCAACTTCTCCTCTGAAACTGCAGCACAGAATTTCATGAAACTTCTCAGGAAGCAAGTACTCAGTGCCCTCTACCAAGTTTGTGTTTTCGAGCTGATCGGAAATCCAAGATGGCCGCCCTAGGCTCTGGTTGGCTGAAACATTTTCGACTTCTCCTCTGAAACTGCTGAACAGAATTTCATGAAACTTCACAGGAAGCAAGTACTCGATGCTCTCTACCAAGTTTGTGTTTTTCGAGCCGATCGGAAATCCAAGATGGCCACCATAGGCTCTAATTGGTTTACACATTTTCGACTTCTCCTCTGATACCACTGCACAGAATTTCATGAAACTTCTCAGGAAGCAAGTACTCAATGCCCTCTACCAAGTTTGTGTTTTCAAGCTGATCGGAAACCCAAGATGACCGCCACAGGCTCTTATTGGCTTACACATTTTTCGTCTTCTCCTCTGAAACCGCTGCACAGAATTTCACGAAACTTCACAGGAAGCATGTACTCAATGCCCTCGATACCAAGTTTGTGTTTTTCAAGCTGATCGGAAATCCAAGATGACCGCCACAGGCTCTTATTGGCTGACACATTTTCCACTTCTCCTCTGATATCGCTGCACAGAATTTCATGAAACTTCACAGGAAGCAAGTACTCAATGCCCTCTACCAAGTTTGTGTTTATCGAGCCGATCGGAAATCCAAGATGGCCGCCAAAGGCTCTGATTGGCTGACATATTTTTGACTTCTTTGAAACCTCTGCACAGAATCTCTGGAAACTTCACTGGAAGGAAGTTATCAATGCCCTCTACCAACAATGACCAAGTTTGTGTTTTTCGAGCCGATCAGAAATCCAAGATGGCCGCCACAGGCTCTGATTTGCTCACACATTTTGGACTTCTTCTCTGAAACTGCTGCACAAAATTTCACGAAACTTCACAGGAAGCAAGTACTCATTACCCTCTACCAAGTTTGTATTTATCAAGGTCCTCTACCAAATATGTGTTTTATGGCTGATTGGTCAACAAATATGGCTGCCAAGGGCTCTGATTGGCTGATGCATTTTTAACATCTCTGCAAGTTACCACTTCAAATGTCACGAAACCTTAAGAAAGGAAATACTCAAAAGCCTCCTACAAATTGTCCACTATCATTCCTATATCTGCAAATCAGGTGAGTGATGTGCTTCTTGTTCTTACGTTAAAAAACCCTCAGTACAAGTCAAAATTCGTTAAGCTTACTATCGTTGTTTATACCCAAGTCACGAAGTTGCTGATTGTGTATTTGATTTTAACTCCCTTACTATTGATCGCCAACGTCATTCAGGTAATGACGTTGAAAGTTGTGAATATAAAACATGAACAATTGAGTAAAAGACTTAAAATTCAAAAGTTTGGACGAGTTCGGGGAAGTGCCATGTTAGAAATGCTGCAACTTTCGTGCGTCCAACCAGGAGCCGTCGATACGTATGCACACGTTAATAAGATTTAATATCTTACTCCGATGTTCTTGTTCTTGCAGAGGGCAATAATGCGATTATCTAAAGTTAAACTTCCTAATGGAAAGTTTACATGTACCTTAAACATAATTATGAAAGTAAGCTTTGGATAGTTTGTGTGTGGTATACTCAAATACTGATACTGAGTGAGATTCAAGCAAAGACTGCAGGGATTCCATATAGATAAAGATTAAATACAAGGGCCAGGGCCAACATATGTATGTCTTAACTTTATTTCTCTGTCTATTTCAGATGCCTAAGTCAAAAGAATTCATTTCCTCCTCGGAATCTGACTCAGAAGGAGAGGTTGGTATGATATAGTTGTAAAATTGTTTATTAGTTGCAGAAATTTCAAAGGAGTATGAAATTGCCAGTTCTAGAAAATTAATGAAGAACTGGTGTTTAGTAAATATCATTACCTTTTAAGGGGTAAATTAATCATGTTAATCTTTTCTTTTCTGTTTTCTTTCTGAAGTTTAATTAATAAATTGATCTTCACCATGCGAACGAAAAATGAACTAAGTTTATATCAATACAGTAGAGGTGTCAAAAAGTGTCGCAAATGCTGGCAGAAGCAACAAAATTGACTCATGTCTGATAAACTATTATTGAAATGGTGGTCTGACTTACTGTGCAAACTCCGTTTTTAGCTCACCTGAGCCAAAGGCTCAAGTGAGCTATTGTCATAGTGTTGCGTCTGGCGTCCGTCGTCCGGCGTCTGTCGTCGTCGTCGTAAACTTTTCACATTTTAAACTTCTTCTCCAGAACGGCTGAAGGGATTTTGATGAAACTTGGTAGGTATGAAGTACTCATGGTCCCCTACAAGTGTTGTTGTTTTTCGTCCGGATCTGTCAACAGGTGGCGCCACCACAGCAAAAAGTAGGTCACGGGGGGTACCCTCCTTTGACAAACTTCTTCTTCAGAACCGAATCATGTATCGACAAACCAAAAGCATCAGGATGATCTAGAGAGATGTCTTAAGAAGTGTTGTTATTTTTGGTTCCACTTCGAAGTCAAATTTTTGACGCGTTTTTGACGTCTTTTCGGACTTAGTCAGAAATGCACATTTTTGCACTATTTCTTTAAATAACTCAATAAGTGTATGATTTTACACACTCATTTACTACATATTTATCATATTTAACTTACTTAATGCTTTGATATGCATTTTATGCTTAAATTTTATTTTTTTGATTTTTTATGAATTTTTTTCTTATGTAAAAAGGAAGGGGGGGGGGATGATTTTCATACATTTTCTGCTTCTTTTCTATAACCACTCTTCAGATTGTCATGACATTTTGTAGATATGAGGTACTCATGCATGGTACCCTACAAGTGAAAGAATTTTGTCAAGATATCCACTTTTAGATTTTTAAGGAATATTTTTGGCCTAGGTCATCTTTGGCACGTATAAAAACGAAAGAAAAAAGGGGGTCATGCATACCTTTTCTGCAAAATTCACTTGTTTAATGACCCCTCCTTCCGAATTGAAAATTTGCTAATTCTTATATATTTTCAAATCGATCTATTGATTACATATAAGGCAAAATCATGTTCAAAACTCAATTTCTACAAACAGCAGGGAATCATACATTGATTTTATGTGCTATTTTTAAATTTTCAATAGTTATGTCCAATGAGGTGACACCTTTTATTCAGCCCGGTTCACCAGTCAAAAGGGAAGGGATTCCCTGCTAAAATGATTAACTGTAGTTACACCTTCGACGTATATCAAGAGGGATCGCCGACTCTAAAAATAGCACAATATGTTCACGTGTCCGCAGCGCCCCCACCGGGAGGCATAGAAAGTACTTTCACTTTCAATATACGTACCGAAACAACGAAGCGCCGTGAAGGTAAGTCAGCGATTTTTCACATAAATTAGATTAGTAACACCGGTTATGTTAAAACAAATACATGATGGTATAGTTCTTGAAGTAATCAATTCTTAGGTTTAAATTATTTTGATGTATAAACATGTTTTCGAGTTGGATCTAGGCCTATGGCTATGTATTCATATACGTAGTGTGACATGTTACTTGCTGCATGCTGATTTGGTTAAATATCCCATAGAAATTCAATATTAGGACTATAAGTAATATTTCGCTCTGAGCGACTATTGCATACAAATGAAGTAGTTCGCAGGAGACGGACTAGGGGAATCGAACCCCGGCCGTCCGGTTGATAGTCAGACTCGTTGACGAGTGAGCTAAAGGGACATCCCAATAACTCAGTCTTAGAACTTGTACTGAACTATTGGTACCTGCTACTACCGGAACCACTACATCCTTCCCCCTTTTCCGTTGAGGGCCGTGGATGTACCCCGCTGTGTGGCCACTCTCCAACCCCTGGCAGGGTTCTGCGACCTCTCCTGCAGATCGAGCTGGCCCGTTCACCTCGTCGCCAATGAAGTAGTTCGCAGGAGACGGACTCGGGGAATCGAACCCAGTCTTAGAACTTGTACTGAACTATTGGTACCTGCTACTACCGGAACCACTACACAAAGATATCTCTGCAAATGCGGGGGGGGGGGGGGGGGGGGTATGAGTTGTTTGCATTAATAGTCAGAAAATTTGATTTGGAGGGGGTTGCAAGGGAAAAAGTTATTGCAGTGGTAAGTCAAGTCTTAAAGATTCAAGTGTATGAAAATATTCCATTTTAATTCATCTTCAAAAAAAAAATATTGTAAAAGTCCTAGTGAGTGTCTTTGGAAATAAGCTTTGTAAAAGCTTAAATGGGCTATCCTTGGATATAATCAAAGTTATTTGGTGAAATAGTTCACATTTTATTATTGAATATAGATTTATTGTCTCTATAAGAACAGAGAGATCTGAACTAAAATTTACATTTCTAATGTCACTTATTATTTTATACTTACTTGGTTTTGTGTATTCCTTGTGACAATACCTTCCCAGATAGCATGACTACGTTGGGCCAATGTTGGTAATATGTTGTATGGTTGGCCGGTGGTTGGCGTTGGCATGTCAACGTTGGATCAACATTGGCCCAACATTGTATTTGTCGGACATACCAATAAATTATCGCTGTTGTTGGACTGGGGTTGGGCCAATGTTGGTCCAACATCGTATGTTCAAGATAAAGCACCGATCGAATTATATAATTTTACAAATGAGATTTGAAATACACACCATCATTGAAAAAGATCAAAATTTTGTTTCAATATAATAAAACGAAGCCCTAAGAGTCCAAAGAATAATAATCTAATTTACGACGTTGGTTCAATATTGGGCCAACGTTGGTCCAAAATAAAGAAAAAATCATAAAAGATTCAAATGAAATCTAAATTTAATAAAAAGTCAATCTGACTTTTGTAACTGGACAATATTAACTGAATTTATTCCTCTTAAACATTTTTACATTATTTGCAATAATGGTATGAATGGGTTGCCGTTGGGCCTACGTCGGACCTACGTATGTTATACCAAGGTTAATTTTCAAAATATCGTTTATTTTTCATTTCCGAAAAGTCTTGAACTATGAAGTTTTCAAAAATTTTCAAATACTTAACAAGTCTTTAGATAAGAAATTTGTGTCCGTCAAAAGAGAACATACTTTTTGCGGTACTGTAAGACGTTGGGTCAACGTTGGACCAACGTAAACATTGGGTAAAGAAAACATATTAAAAAAAAAACAATTTTTCATAAAAAATATTAGATCATGTCTATAATGTGCATAGTTATTTCACAATGATACATACATGTATATAATATGTCAGAAATTCAAGGTTCCTGTATTACTTTATAAAATTCAACTCATCATAAAATCAACTACCGAAGTAACTGCAGAGATAAGATCTAGGTCAGTGCTTGGCCGGTCAAGTCATAATTAACACCAGATGTCTGACCAATTTCTAAGGCAACGGAGCTAGATTGCACAATCTGATACCGGACGTTTCTTATCTGGGACGCAAACTACAAGGTTTTAAGTAAAGATACATTTGAAATAGAGCGAGAGCGGTCAGTGGACGCTAAAGTTTTGTAAAGTGTAGGCAGTAAAAGTAAGTAAATTATGATATTTATTATTATTCATGATTGTTGGCAATTCGTATGTATTATTTTATTTATTTTTGTTCATATTGCATTTGTAGAAATCAAATTAACTAGTATCATTAATCATGTTAATTTATTTAAATATCTGATATTTTTGTATCTTTTCACTTTTGCAGTAATATACCACGTTGAAATTGAGATCGGTTGATCGAATGATTTGGAGATAGTATTCGACTTGATGAGAAAGAAAGGAAAAGTGGAGATACCAAAGGACCACAGTTGTGTTTGAAGTCGGATAGTTAACATTGAGTGATTTATGTTCAGACTTGTGGATCAATGAATATGAGGATATTTATTTTCTACTTTCAGATCACCAATGGATCTACGGCCAACGTTACCAACAAAAAGCCAACGTTCAGCCAACATATTATTACAATGTTGGATTGACGTTGGACCAACACAAATCCGATATATATGTTAAACTGGACCAACGTTGGGCCAACGTATAAACATCCGAGGTCTGACATCGGCCCAACAGCGACCCAACTTGTGGGGCCAACGTTGGGCCGATGAGCAACATTGCATTGGCCCAACATTCACTGCCGATATTGGCCCAACGTAAATGTCACCGATGGACTTGCGTTGGGCCAACATCAGCATGCTATCTGGGTTTCCATTGATACCAAAATTTTGACCTCGTGACCATAACCTTGACCTTTGACGTACTTTTCAAAAACTTAAACATTGCGCATAACTTTTGATTGGTTAGTGATAGGGCTTTCATATTTTACATGTGTATTCCTTGTGACAAGATATTTCCATAGATACCAATATTACGCTGACCCTGACCTCTCACATACTTAACAGAAAATGGCGTTTATACTAACAAAGATGCCGCCGGGGGCATTCTCGTTTCACAAACACAGCCTGTCAGGCTTTATAATTTCTGGCATGCCAGCTATCAATAATGAAAGGTATGGTCGTTCAGTTTTAAATAAACTTAATTTATGAAATCATTTCATTGTTTTATTCTTTTTCTGCTGCGCATTAAAGTGGGATTTTACAATATGATTTTATTTTTGATGTTGCATAATTGAACTATACTAGTTGGGTATATGACTTAAAAAAAGTTATTGTTTTGAAATGTGACTATTTTTTCTTGTTTGTACTTTTAAAGGTTGTCTGAAAAAAAAAAAAAACTTCTCTGCATCCGGCAAAAATGTTTTTAGAAAGGTTGTGGGCTAAAATCCCGGTACTGGCACTATCAGTATTCAATAGCAGTATGTCAATTAGAGCGTGCATGGGTATCAGGTGAGTGTTGTGCCCCCTGGGGCTCTTCTTTTTTTTAACATTTTCGACATTTTCGGCAACCGCTGCACGGAATTTCACGAAACCTTAGATAAAGCAAGAACTCAAGGTCCTCTACCAAGTTTGTGTTTTTCGTGCTGATTGGTCAACAAATATGGCCGACGAGGGCTCTGATTGGCTGACACCATTTCGACATCTCCTCTGCAACCGCTGCAAGGAATTTCATAAAACCATACAGGAAGCAAGTAGTCAAAGTCCTCTACCAAGTTTATGGGTTTTTTGTGGCGATTGGTCAACAAATATGGCCGCCGAGGGCTCTGATTGGATGACACATTTTGGAATTCTCCTTTGCAACCGCTGCACAGAATTTCATGAAACATTACAGGAAGCAAGTACTCAAGGTCCTCTACCAAGTTTGTGGGTTTTTTTTTTATGCCGGCCTTTCATAAAATATGGCCCAGGGCTCTGATTGGATGACACATTTTCGACATCTCCTCTGAAACTGCGACACAGAATTTAACGAAACCTTTCCGGAAGCAAGTACTCAAGGTCCTCTTCCAAATTGTCCACTATCATTCTTTTGTGTGCAACTCAGGTGAGCGATGTGGCCCCCTTGGGCCTCTTGTTGTGAGATGAGCCAGTTGATCGCATCATAGTTGTCTAAGTCTGTTTGTTCTTTCTTTTACATATCAACAATGACAGTGCGAGGCACATTTTAATTATTATGAAGTACTCTGACTAAGATTTTAAACTTTTTAAACTTTCTGTGTCGCCTGTGTAGCATAGCGACACTTAGGGATCACTTTATCTGTGGTCCGTCTGTCCATCAGTCAGTCCATCTGTCATATTTTGGGTGTCTCAGCCACTTTTGATTAGTAAGTGAGAGCGCTTTGATATTTCACATATGTATTCCTTGTGACAAGACCTTTCTAAACATACCATAATTTTTTACCTAGTGACCTTAACCTAGAGATTTGACCTACTTTTGAAAAAAGTTAAAATTGGCTATATCTTTTGATTGGCAAGTGATAGGGCTTTAATATTTCATATGTGTATTCCTTGTAGCATGACATTTCTAATAACTTTTGACTAAGTGACCTTGACCTAGATATTTGACCTTCTTTTCAAAGAGATTAAGACTGGCTTAATCTTTTGATTTGTAAGTGATACGGCTTTAATATTTCACACATGTATTTCTTATGATGATCCAGACCTTTCTGTTGCTACTAAAATTTTACGTAGTGACCTAAACCTGTATGACTGACCATCTTTTCTGAAAATTTGAGATTGACCATATCTTTTAATCAATTTTATTTGACAAGACTTTCTACTGTACTGATGCCATTGATTTTGAACGAAGTCACTTTGACCTACATATTTGATCCACTTTTTAAAAATAAGCCGCTTCGCAGGCAACACAACTTAAGCATTCCTTGGATTGCGATTTTCATTTCATTATGGTTTTTATTATACTAGAGTTTTGGATTACCCTTTTCAAATTTAATTAGAATGTTTTAATATAGTGACAATGACAACCCTAATTTTAGCCAAAACAAAAGAAAAAGAAGGTAGAAAAGAAATCAGAGAAGAAAGAAGACAAGGCAGAAAAAAAGTCATCAAAAGGACCAGGAGGAGAGCATATGTTCCAGGTATTTGTGGGTCATATCAGAAAACGGTTTTTGTAAATAGAATAATTATGCCTGTCTCAATTCAGCTTCAATATTTTGCCCTTCCGAAATATTTTTTCTATTTGCTTATTATACTCCATGCAAACAAAGTTTTGGGGGGATAATAAAGGAATCACCCTGTTTGTCTGTCTAGTTGTCCATCACACCTGTAGATGGATTTCAGTAATATTTCACAGAAATGTTCTTTAGGACCTAAGGATGTGTCATGGCCTTGAACATAGGTCAAAGGTCAAGGTCACAATAGACATGATTAGTAAAACCTCATAAATCCTTCCCCTGTGGATGGATTTCAATAATATTTCACAGAAATATATCTTAGGACCTAAGGTTGTGTCGTGTCTCATGACCTTGAAACAAGTTCAAAGGTCAAGGTCACAATAGACATCATTTGTAAAACCTTGTCCAGAGCATAACTCCTTCCCCTGTGGATGTATTTCAGTAATATAACGCAGTTCCTTAGGACCTAAGGGTATGTCATGACCTTGAATCAAGGTCATAAGTCAAAGGTCACAATAGACATAATTAGAAAAAACCTTGTCCAGAGCATAACTGCTTCGCCTGTGGATGGATTGCAACAATATTTCACTGAAATGTTCCTTAGGACCAAAGGGTCAGTCGTGACCTTAAACCAAGATCTTATCAAAGGACAAGGTCACAATAGATGCTTGACCTTAATCCTTAGATAACTTTCCAAAAAAATATTGCTGTGGGGTATTTTTTTTCTTCCCGTTGGGGGCAAATTTTCATTTATGTGGGTAGGAGGACTTCAATTTCTTCTCACAGGCTGATGTGGCACAAGCGGATTGCTAATCACAATCACATGTTACTGCATGATACCAAGATGATACTGCATATGTGAATTAAACTAGCAGTAAAATTAATACATTTCCATTTCTTATCTGTGAAATTCCCTATCTAAGTCATGTTGCTCAACGATTAATGTCTGAGTCGCGTGTTTAACTTTAACCTTACCAGAAGCATTTTTTTCCGGTAAGGTTTTCAAAAATAATCAGCACTCTAGTAGGTGGGTTAGACTAAGAATTCCAGAAGTATTGACTAATAAGATAGGTTTTGACATTGGAGTTCACTACTCTTTGTGGTTTTCATTAAAACATGCACATCTTGTCATCTTGCAGTATCATGCAAACTTTGAGACACAATCGACTTGTTCCATAGTGATCTATGGGGAGGAATTGAAGTCCTCTTACACACACTTACAGTCATTCGATTGACTTGTTATTGCAGTTGTCCAAGATGAGATTTGTGACTGTGAGTGAGTTCAGAGGGAAGGTTATGGTCAGTATTAGAGAACATTATGAAGCAGACGGTGAACTCAGACCTGGCAAGAAAGGTAAAAGTGTCATTTGTAGAAATAATTATTGGTACAAGTATGACAAACGTAAATGTTGGGTAGTAGTTGGCAAAAATTGATACTGGTGAAAATAAATCAGTTTACAGTACAAACATCTATTTGAATATGAGTTAAGAATAATTATGATTACCTTAAAAGCTGACATCACGTTTTATTTTCAGGTATATCCTTGAATTTAGAGCAATGGAATCAACTGAAAGACCAAATGGATGAAATTGACGCTGTTGTCAAAGACTTAAAATGATTATACAGAGCTTTAAATCAACTTGTATTTGCTGAGGGGACAGACACCAGTGCTATGCTACACTGTTCATTCAGTGGGGAAAATGTCATCCAAATGTTGAATTGACCCATTTTAAAGATGAATGAACGATTTTCACTATTTAAAGATCTATCCCTAACGGTATATGGATCGCATGTTTTGAATAAGAAAAGCCCCAAAATGATATTGCAATGCAAAATTATACTGAGCAGTAGTATGAACAGTAGGGGTCTGAATATCATGATTCAATAGGATTTAAAAATATATGTATAGTCATTATGCCCCCGGAATCAAAGATTCGGGGGCATATAGTTTTTGGCCTGTCCGTCTGTTTGTCTGTTTATCTGTTTGTCTGTTTGTCTGTTTGTCTGTTTGTCCGAAAAACTTTAACATTGGACATAACTTTTGAATGGGAAGTGATAGGGCTTTCATATTTCACATGTGTATTCCTTGTGACAAGACCTTTCCATTGATACCAAAATTTTTGACCTCGTGACCTTGACCTTGACCTTTGACCTACTTTTCAAAAACTTTAACATTGGGCATAACTTTTGAATGGTAAATGATAGGGCTTTCATATTTCACATGTGTATTCCTTGTGACAAGACCTTTCCATTGATACCAAAATTTTTGACCTCGTGACCTTGACCTTGACCTTTGACCTACTTTTCAAAAAACTTTAACATTGGGCATAACTTTTGAATGGGAAGTGATAGGGCTTTCATATTTCACATGTGTATTTCTTGTGACAAGACCTTTCCATTGATATCAAAATTTTTGACCTCGTGACCTTGACCTTGACCTTTGACCTACTTTTCAAAAACTTTAACATTGGGCATAACTTTTGAATGGTAAGTGATAGGGCTTTCATATTTCACATGTGTATTCCTTGTGACAAGACCTTTCCATTGATACCAAAATTTTTGACCTGGTGACCTTGACCTTGACCTTTGACCTACTTTTCAAAAAACTTTAACATTGGGCATAACTTTTGAATGGTAAGTGATAGGGCTTTCATATTTCACATGTGTATTCCTTGTGACAAGACCTTTCCATTGATACCAAAATTTTTGACCTCGTGACCTTGACCTTGACCTTTGACCTACTTTTCAAAAACTTTAACATTGGGCATAACTTTTGAATGGTAAGTGATAGGGCTTTCATATTTCACATGTGTATTCCTTGTGACAAGACCTTTCCATTGATACCAAAATTTTTGACCTCGTGACCTTGACCTTGACCTTTGACCTACTTTTCAAAAAACTTTAACATTGGGCATAACTTTTGAATGGTAAGTGATAGGGCTTTCATATTTCACATGTGTATTCCTTGTGACAAGACCTTTCCATTGATACCGAAATATTTGACCTCGTGACCTTGACCTTGACCTTTGACCTACTTTTCAAAAACTTTAACATTGGGCATACCTTTTGAATGGTAAGTGATAGGGCTTTCATATTTCACATGTGTATTCCTTGTGACAAGACCTTTCCATTGATACCAAAATGTTTGACCTCGTGACCTTGACCTTGACCTTTGACCTACTTTTCAAAAACTTTAACATTGGGCATAACTTTTGAATGGTAAGTGATAGGGCTTTCATATTTCACATGTGTATTCCTTGTGACAAGACCTTTCCATTGATACCAAAATTTTTGACCTCGTGACCTTGACCTTGACCTTTGACCTACTTTTCAAAAACTTTAACATTGGGCATAACTTTTGAATGGTAAGTAATAGGGCTTTCATATTTCACATGTGTATTCCTTGTGACAAGACCTTTCCATTGATACCAAAAAATTTGACCTCGTGACCTTGACCTTTGACCTACTTTTCAAAAACTTTAACATTTGGCATAACTTTTGAATGGTAAGTGATAGGGCTTTCATATTTCGCATGCGTATTCCTTGTGACAAGACCTTTCCATTGATACCAAAATTTTTGACCTCGTGACCTTGACCTTTGAACTTTTAACCCAGCGACCTCCCATACATGTACTTAACAGAAAATAGTGTTCATACTAACAAAGATGCCACCGGGGGCATTCGTGTTTCACAAACACAGGCTTTATTTTGTACTAGTTTCAAATAGCATGTAACATGTTTATGCTTAGACTATTATAAATTATGTATACGTGTTGCATCTAAAGTTGAAGTCCCAAATTCTGGAAACCATCAAATTGATAACGGAGTTAAAAGATATTTAGTTTGGCTTTCATATTGACCTGAGGTTGATTTATCTCTTATTTGATTTTTCAATACAAAATAAGTTCAACATTGTTTTTCTTTTGTTTCTTGTGTAGTCACTCTTTACATTGACTATTGATCATGTAATAATTTCCTCTTCATTTTAAATTTCTTCATGTAGAAATCATATAATAATTTCCTCTTCATTTTAAATTTATTCATGTAGAAATCGTTGTAAAATCTACATTATGTTGTGTCATGTTATATGGATAATTGATAAAAGACAAATATTCACATAATACAGACTTCTACGTTCTTTTTTCTGCTGCATGACTTCATCAGACCTTTCAAGAATCTGTGTATTTATTATTTACTAAACCTTAATGTCAAGGTAATTCCCTACAAGCTCCCGTTTTTCCAATACATGTACATTTTGAAAATTTTTTAAGAGTTATCTCTCCTAATATACTGTACTGTTACAACTCTGATGCATGGAGATAAGAAAATTTTGCCACCTGGTAGTGTTCTTAACTTCAAGAAAAGCTACTTGAAAGATGAAGAATTGCAGTGCACAATTTTGACATTGTTGTAACAATAGAAGTTGCACTTTACAGTACATATGTATATCCTTTTATAGAGAAAATCCTTATCAGTTGAATTTTATAATGTAAGAAAAGCTGCCAAGCAAGCGAAAATTTTTGAATGCCGACATCAGAATGAAGGATTTCCTTTACAAATTGATCAATGCTTTTTAGCTCACCTGAGCCAAAGGCTCAAGTGAGCTATTGTCATAGTGTGGCGTCCGTCGTCCATCGTCCGTCCGTCGTAAGCTTTTAACATTTTCAACTTCTTCTCAAGAACGGCTGAAGGGATTTTGATGAAACTTGGTATGCATGAAGTACTAAAGGTCCTCTACCAAGTTTGTTCATTTCGGCTCGATCCCTTCAGGGGTGGATCCAGGGCGGGGTCAAATAGGCCCCGGAGGGTACCCCTCTTCAAAAATCTTCTTCTCCAGTTCCACTGAATGGATTGAAAAACTAATTGTATCTATGTGATCTAGAAGGATGTATGATTCAAGTTTGTTCATTTCGTTAAAATCCGATAACTTATTTTTGACGCGTTTTTGACGTCTTTTCGGACTTAGTCAGAAATGCACATTTTTGCACTTTTTCTTTAAATAACACAATAAGTGTATGATTTTACACACTCATTTACTACATATTTATCATATTTAACTTACTTAATGCTTTGATATGTATTTTATGCTTAAATTTTTTTTTTTTGATTTTTTTATGAATTTTTTTCTTATGTAAAAAGGAAGGGGGGGGGGGGGGGGGTGATTTTCATACATATTCAACTTCTTCTCCAGAACCACTGAAAAGATTTTCATGAAACTTGGTAGGAATGAAGTACTCATGGTCCCCTACAAGTGATGTTGTTTTTCGTCCAGATCCATCAAAAGGTGGCGCCACCAGAGGCAAAAGTAGGTCACAGGGGGTACCCTCCTTTGACAAACTTCTTCTTCAGAATGAAAGCACGTATCGACAAACCGAAAGCATCAGGATGATCTAGAGAGATGTCTTAAGAAGTGTTGTTGTTTTTGGTTCCACTCGGAAGTCAAATTTTTGACGCGTTTTTGACGTCTTTTCGGACTTCGTCGGAAATGCACATTTTTGCACTATTTCTTTAAATAACTCAATATGTGTATGATTTTACACATTCATTTACTGCAAATTCATCACATTATACTAAAATTTTAATTTTTTTGATTTTTTATGAATTTTTTTTTCTTATGTGAAAAGGAAAGGGGGGGGGGGTGATTTTCATACATATTCAACTTCTTCTCCAGAACTGCTGAACAGATTTTTATGAGTATTTTTTCAATCATGAATAGATATGTTTACTGTGAACATGGACCCAAGGCTTGTAAGTTCAAGTTCTGGTATAAGTTGGTACATGTTCATGTATGCAAGAGTTGTCTTTCTTTAATATAGATTTATGTTTTTGAGGTTTAAATTTTTGGATTATCGATTCATTTGAATGTTATATATTTTGAATTATTAAATAGGCATGGAAAAGGAAACTAAATTATTTTAAAAAGATGAATAAGTATTTTCAAATTTATCTTGTGAAGACTTAGATATACAACTTTGAAATTACAATATTGAGAGCAGCTCAAAATATTAATGTAAGAACAGATCAATGTTATCAATAACACAGTGAAAGGATGGGGAGGGGGTCTGTTATTTTGCTTTAGCTTCTGTATAACTATCTCTCTCGGGTTACTTAGATTACTCAAGAAGAAGGGGGGGGATGTATGATTTTCATACATATTCAACTTCTTCTCCAGAACCACTGAACAGATTTTCGTTAAACTTGGTAGGAAAGAAGAAATCATGGTCCCCTACAAGTATTGTTGTTTTTAGCTCACCTGAGCGAAGCTCAAGTGAGCTATTGTCATAGCGCGTCGTCCGTCCATCGTCCGTCCGTCCGACGTAAACTTTTAACATTTTTGATATCTTTTCTGCAACCGCTGCACAGAATTTCACGAAATTTCACAGGAAGCAAGTACTCAATGCCCTCTATCAAATTTGTGTTTTTCAAGCCGATCGGAAATCCAAGATGGCCGCCACAGGCTCTGATTGGCTGACACATTTTTGACTTCTCTTCTGAAACTGCGTCACAGAATTTCATGAAACTTCACAGGAAGCAAGTACTCAATGCCCTCTACCAAGTTTGTGTTTTTTGAGCCGATCGGAAATCCAAGATGGCCGCCACAGGCTCTGATTGGCTGACACATTTTTGACTTCTCCTCCGAAACTGCTGCACAGAATTTCATGAAACTTCACAGGAAGCAAGTACTCAATGCCTTCTACAAAGTTTGTGTTTTTGGAGCCGATTGGAAATCCAAGATGGCTGCCACAGGCTCTGATTGGCTGACACATTCTCGACTTCTCCTCTGAAACCGCTGCACAGAATTTCATGAAACTTCAAGGGAAGCAACTACTCAATGCCCTCTACCAAGTTGTTGTTTTTCAAGCCAATCGGAAATCCAAGATGGCTGCCACAGGCTCTGATTGGCTGACACATTTTCAACTTCTCTTCTATAACCACTGCACAGAATTTCATGAAACTTCACAGGAAGCAAGTACTCAATGTCCTCTACCAAGTTTGTGTTTTTCGAGCCAATCGGAAATCCAAGATGGCTGCCACAGACTCTGATTGACTGACACATTTTCGACTTCTCCTCTCAAACGGCTGCATAGAATTTCACAAACCTTCACAGGAAGCAAGTACTGATTGCTCTCTACCAAGTTTGTGTTTTTCGAGCTGATCAGAAATCCAAGATGGCCGCCACAGGCTCTGATTGGCTGACAAATTTTCGACTTCTCCTCTGAAACCGCTGCGCAGAATTTCATGAAACTTCACAGGATGCAAGTACTCATACCCTCTATCAAGATTGCGTTTTTGGAGCCTATCGGAAATTCAAGATGGCCGCCACAGGCTCTGATTGGCTGACACATTTTCAACTTCTCCTCTAAAACTGCTTCACAGAATTTCTTGAAACTTCACAGGACGCCCTCTACCTAGTTTGTGTTTTTCGAGCCGATTGGAAATCCAAGATGTCCTCTATAGGCTCTATTTGAATGACACATTTTTGACTTATCCTCTTAAACTACTGCACAGAATGTCACCGAACTTTACAGGAAGTAACTTGTACACCTTGTCCTTCTCAAAGCTTCACTAAAAGCCATTTCCTTCAGGTCTTGACTTTGATTGAAAACATACATACAGTCTCCTCAGGTGAGCGATGTGGCCCCCTTGGGCCTCTTGTTCAAGTATGTTGCTCGATAAGGGAGATAAAACCATGGCTGTACCCCCACTTTTCAAATTATTTGATTAGAAAAGCAAATGAATATACAAGATGCATTAATTAAAGAATTGAAAAATAAGGCGATTTAAAATTATTATTCAATTAATAATAGTCCTGGCGAGCCAAAAAAATTTTCTAAATTTATTTTTTATGCAATTTATATGCACAAAAGCATAACTTTGGAAGGAAAAGGGGGGCCCAGCCCCCCTCTGAATCTGCCACTGAATTGTTTCTATTGAAAAACGAGCAATATGTCTTCTTAAAACAATACCTCTGTTTGCAGCTTTTCATTCAAAACCAGAATACATGTATCTACAATACAGTAAGTGTACATGTATTTGCCTCAAGTCAAAATCCAAGTATACATGTATAAGTGGTAGAGTCATTGTCATTGGGATCAGAAACCATGGTATCAATAGAATGGTCTTTTTATAAGGAACACATATTGAAATGAGCATTTCACTTAGGATGGAGACATTGCTGAAAGTGTCTTGCCCCTAAAAATATGTCAAACTTCAGAGTGAAGGTCGCAGAGCCAAAGGTCAAGGTGCCAAAAATGTTGTCTTGTAAGGATTGCATGTAATTTAAGATAACACTTGATGGCTTTAAGGAAAATGTCTTGGGTATTGTGATAGGAAATGCTCTACTTGCTGTAGGTTCTTTGTTATAAGCCAAAAATCAACCTTTCACATTTGACTGACACACGCAGTAAATAAGTGGACAATGGATAACCCCTGTTAACTTTAATGTCAAGGTCATGGCTAGATGCTCTTTATGCTGTATACATTTGTTATCGGCCAACAATTATCTTTCATACTCTGGTAGCCAGTAGATCAAGGATGGATTCTGTTGATCAACGCCATGGGTCAATGTCCTAAATGCTGTAAACAATGTGCATTTTTATAAGCAACACTCCTCTTTCACACTTTTGTACACATGTAGCAAATGGATCAAGGATGAATTCTGTTGAATCAATCTGTACACATTTTTATAAGCCAATCTTCATTCACACACTTGTATACATGTACATGTTTCAAGGTTGAACCCTGTTAATCAAGGTTATGGATGAATGTAATGGAGTCATATTGCATTACAAGATGGTTATTTTTTTATGTGATGTATGCTGCAGCTTTGCACGTCGCATCTGTAAGCTGTAATCTGAAAAATAATTTCTTGAGTAGGAGAAGAACTAGGAGACTTCACCATTTCGTGACCATTTTCAGTGAAAACTACTCTGAAATGTAACGGTGCAACATCTTGTCAAAGCTGAAGATTGGCAGTACATTTAAACTTGTTTTATAACCCTTCAAGGGAATGTTATATCAAAGTCACACAAGACAGATGGTCTCCTAATACAGGTTCAGTTGCATGAAAATGGTTAACTAGGGAAATCCATGATCACAAGATCCTTTAAATGTGAGGGAAGATTGAAAAGCTAACTACATTGTAACTTTGTTAGTTAAAATAATTATTTATTTTGAATGAAGAACTTCTTAGATTCTCCATTTTCTAGTACAGTAAACAGTACATGTGCATGTAATGAGCAGAACATTAAGTTTTACGATAACAAGATACAAGATACTTTATTACCAATTTGGGCCCAGTTAAAGGCATACACATGCATTACATGCATAAAAGTGTCCAAAAATGAAAATTTCATTTGAAAAAATGAGACTTGTGTATGACTAGATCAGAACAGAGAACTAATCTGTAATCTGTACATGCACAAATGATGTTCAAGTTACACTCATATTATCATACACAAATTTTCCAACACTATAACATGAATACTGCATTGCACATATCTTTAGAAAATATGATTAAGATAGAGCATGTGGTACATACATGTAGATGTTAATTTCTATTTTCCTATGATTATTACTGATGTATTTCAGTTGTACTTTGACATCACATTCCTGAGAATGTGTAATACATGTATGAAATTAAACACATTGGTAACCACATATACTCTCTTACATATTCTCAAACAATTACATTGCACACAGCTAAGAAATATACTCATCAAAAAAGTAACGCATAGTATTTGCTCATTTAATCCTTAGTACACATATAAAATAATCACAATATCAAACAAAATGATACCAAATGTAAATGATGGTATTTTCAGACCCTAAGCTTTCGACGGGAACCTCTTTAATGTTTTTAAATGTTAGTTAAAATAACTCAAAAACAATATGCTCTTGATGTTCTTGTGTATTTTTCGGAGTTCCGCATGTGCTCGCTTTCCATATCATTTGAAAATCTTTTGATTCGATGGACAAGCGGATGCAGCATACTAATTATAACTATAAACAGCAACAATCTTATAATGGCAATATCATGACACATGATGAAGTTCTATAGACTATAGTTTTATTGACTTCATCGAAAGTTCTCCGCATTCCATTAATTATCGCGAGAAATTTGTTTCGTAAGGAGGAAAAAACCTCTAAATTTGACTTTTTGATCGTTGAACTTTACAGAGTATTACTCTCTTACAAACAGGGGTCATTCTATCACTTAGCAGTGTTCAAACGCATGGCATCGGTCATTGTAAGCATGCATTGCATTAGAGCGGAGGTGACCCGAAAAAGTTAAATTCCAAAATTATTTATGGGCATCAATGAACTTTGACTTGGGAAAAATTCAAATTCCTCATAAACATGGAAAATGCATATTAACATAAAAAGTCGAACATTCAAAATTTCATGTTTTTACCCAAAATAGATTTTATGACTATCAAAAAATCTTACTTTAGCCCAAAACTGTTTGTCCTATCAATGTACCATCATTAATGCAAGCAAATAATGCCACACAAGCTTGTGCATATTGATTAATAATGGCACATGATAATATTGCTATATGCGTTTCTTCTTTTGAAGAGTATATGCATGTAATATTTGTAACATTTTCCTGAATCAAAAAAGACTGAAAAATTTTAAACACTAACAATTAATAGAATTTCTCCTTTTCATAATTAAACAGAACCCCACCTTCATGAAAGCTTTAAGGTATTAAGGGTATAATAAAAATATTGTCAAAAAAGCTAGAAAACATGTACATCCATAACTTGAATATATTTTAGATAATGTTTCATTCAACTCATCCTTAAAATGTAAGGTTCCGAACATTGACAAAGTCATGCGTCTTCGGCTAACTTTGTGGTCCAAGTCTTTAATAGGGCTGAGCAATTTTATCACGCTATTAGTATATTGCGATACAAGGCTTTGCAATACATACCATGGTATTCGTTTTCAAAAACCGGTTTTTGACGATATTTTTTATCTTCATATTTTTAAGTTGTTTCTTTGAAAATTATGAGAGAACTCAAATTCCTACACGAAATACAACAATAGGATAATTCAAATTGCCAAAGGTGGGTATGATTCTTATCTCTGTGACGTTATGATATGCATTTAAGATACATGTATGACCTCCAAGTTCGAACGTCGTGAATTACATCGTGTGCATTCCACCTCTTATTTTCAATATTTTGTCAGATAACAGAGGTAATAAAATCTACAATTTTCTGACTAGCCACTTTTAAACACAACTAATTAAAAAAAGTAGCTTTCAGTGCTTTGCTGCACAGCCTACTACTTTAGATACCAAAAGATTTGTTCGACCTTAATACATCAACACACTGCACATGTCAAGCAGGAAAGTAAATCTTTCAACCGGATATTCATGCATGTATGAATGACTTCGAATAATATAGAAGGATTGTCAAATTTGTCCGCACGTCATCCATCAAACATTTTCGTATTTTTTTATGAAATTTTGAAAGCCAAATGAAAATCATAAGGAATCTCAATGTTATAAAGTATTGCAATATATCGCAATAATTTTCCAAATATCGCAATACAAATTGAGCCGCAATACTCAGCCCTAGTATTTAATTTTTTTAATATCAAAACAACCGAAAGTAGAGTATTATACCCCTAATTTCTTAATGGACCTATATTCTACAGTGATATTTCACTAGTAAGAGGATAACAAATTTTGTGAACTACTACTGATCCCTGTATTTCACTTTTTCATTGCAGGCAACATAATGAAAAGGCTATGGCCACAGCAAGATTTGAAAAATTTCTTTTTCATGGTAACTTGACCTTACAGGGATAACCTTGGTCGAAGGCTATGACACATCCTTTCATCTTTTGCAACAATTCTGAAATGTACTGTAAATTGTTTTTTATTCATCAGATACCAATTTTTGCCATTTCCGTTAGTGCCTTCCTTGACGAAATTACGTACCGACGAATATATATACTCCTGACAAAAATAAATTTTAGTAAGTAAAAATTGAATCAGTCTCTTGGTAAACTTAAATATAAACCGGGAGCACTGCGGAGGAGGGAAGAAGAAGCTGAATTTTAAGGTTCTGAGATTTAAGACATTGTTAAATAGTGTTATTACATATACGAGATGCAAGTTGCAAATAAATGAGCACTGAATACGAACACAAAGTCGCATATAATGTACTTCTTATTACTAAATAATATGTTTTCACAGCAAGGTAGGTGATATACATTTTTTTTTTTTATGTTTAGTGTACTGTACAAGAGTTATGAGTTTTCATTCATTTAGACATATTCACAGCACATTTTATATATTTAAAGGAGAGAGAGAGAGAGAGAGAGAGAGAGAGAGAGACTGTAAGCAACAGCAGACTATTTATTGAAAGAAAAAATAAAAGAGAGATCTATACATGAGTTTGCACAGTATGACAATTACATAAAATGAAATTTAACAAAATAGAAAAAAAAGAGTTTGCATATCAATGAATTAGATTCAAATTTTAAGCTTAAGCATTCCAGAAAAGGAAAGAATTCTTTTAACCTTCTGAAATATGTAAGGCTGGTGCCCACCTAACCCATGAAGAATTGAAATTTTCTATTCTATTTGCTTTTTTAAAAATTTCTTTATAAGTTAAATAATTAAATTTCAAAATATTAAGGCATGCATTAAATGAAAGTTGATTTTTATTATATTTACATTTATAAATATAGAATTTGATGTTAAGAACTATTATGTTACGTACACTGTCTGATGATAGATAAGGTCCAAGTAAAAAGTATTTCATATTAAGATTCAAAAAGAGTGAAAAAATGGCAAAGTGGTCTTCTAGTTTTGAAAGGAAATTTTGCACTTTCTGACATGACCAGAGTAAATGTACAATACTCTCTTCCTCATTCTGACAAAAGGAACATAATGGATTATCTGATAATTTCATTTTAAAAGCAGATTTGTTAGTAGTAAGTATATAATGGTTAATCCTATATTGGTACCAAATGAGCTTTGTATCTTTTATGTATTTCAGTGATTTATAAATTTCTTTAAAAGCAGTTTCATCTAAATCATCAGAAATATTAATCCACCTCTGTTGTGCATTTATCTTACTATTATCCATTCTTAATTTTTCATACATATCTTTTGATCCTTTAATGCTTTTCAAAATAATTCTTATTGAATTTGGAACCCATGGACCATACTCCTTACATAAAATTTCCTGCTTTGTTTGTCTAAAATATTTCTTTACAGAGCAGATGATTCCATTATATTCTAGAAAGTTTGTTTGAATATTAAAAATCTCTTTGAATTCATTAAATGAGTAAAAATTTCCATGTTCATTTAAGAGGTCATTTATATATAGAATGTTCTTATCAAACCAATGTTTCAGAAAAATACTTTTATTGCCTATCTTTATATTATCATTTTTCCATAGAGGTACCCTAGCAAATTTAATTTCAGTACTGTCTTTTATCTGTAGTTTTTTCCATGCAATCAGTGTATCTTTCCAAAAGGCATTTTTAGTTTGCGTAATAGTGTCATTTAATTGTGCAAGTCCACATTGTAATAAAAATTTAATATTAATGGATTGTAAAATAAAATTTTGCCAAATACCCTCTGTGTTCATGATGCGTCTTATCCATGTTAGCTTTAGTGCTTCAATGTATGCCTTGAGATTAACCATACTTAATCCCCCATTAAGATAATCAAGAGTTATTAGCTTCCTATTTATCTTATCAATTTTGTTATTCCATAAAAATTCAAAGAGGGATGTTTGTAATTCTTTAAATAATGCTTGACTGGGATTAGGTAATGCTATGAAAAGATGATTGAATTGTGAGATGAGAAGGGATTTTATGATGGAGATGCGCCCTATAGGTGTCAGAATTCTCTGATTCCATCCTTTCATTATGGACCTAATTCTTAAAATTTTTGACCTGTAATTTATTTCACAAATTTTTGATAGATCAACATCATAGTCAATACCTAGAAGAGTGAAAGTGCAAACCCCAATTTTTACACAATTTTTCTGTACTATATTTGAACTACCAATCCATATCACTTGAGTTTTGCTGAAATTTATCTTTAACCCTGAAATTGTTTCAAACCAATGAAGAGTGTTTAAAGCATGATTTAGAGATTCTTCTGATCCGTTTAGTAAGAGGGAGGTATCATCAGCATATTGGGATATTTTGTATTCATATCTATCAATTACTATTCCTTTAATATTTGGATTATTCTTAACTTTTAGTGATAGAATTTCAGTGCATAAAATAAAAATATAAGGAGATATCGGGTCGCCTTGACGACAGCCTCTTTCTGGAGAGAAAGAATCAGATAGATGACCCCCTATATTTACTCTAGATACAATATTTTTGGAAAATAGAGATACCCAATTTTTGAAGACAGGGCCAAATCCAAAGAAGTCTAATACATTATTGATGGTAGGTGATATACATGTTTCTAATTGTTTGTTTACCCATAATTGTTAAACAAACAATGAAAACAGACACATATGGCGGATTTGACGGCGGATCTAAATGTTTTAAAAAGTTGGCATTTGAACAGACGAACTTACATTTAAGGGTCCCTTGGATGACGAATTTACGTACTAACGAAATTGTCATTTTTAACAAATTGACGAAAATTGGTACTGACGAAAATAAAGCAATTTACAGTATTCAATTCAATGAAAAAATTAAATTATCGTCTCAACAAAATAGATTACATGAATAAATCTTAGAATCATTTTGATTTTAATCAGTTTTGAATTATCACAATGGCAATCAAAATCATTCAATAACTTGTGTGTGTTTCTTTCAAGAAAATGACATTGACAATGTGAAATTCAATCAAAAAATATGAAGGGTATCGGCAAACATACAATGAGGAATCTGATTTTACATTAAAAATGATAAAACTGAAAAGAAACAAAATTACAAATAATACAGCTAATAAAATATCACAATAGAGCGTGGCTTACTTTTGGCGTATCATTTCACCCCTAATAGATAATAAGATTCCTATAAACCCAATTCTTTGGGGTTTTTTTTTCTTTCTTTTTTTTTTGGGGGGGGGGGGGGGTTGTAATGTACATAGATTATATTCAAGAAAGGAAACAAGATTCCTTACATTAAATGAAAACAAAGGATATTCAAAATAAGAGAAAACAGAAGTGTCAGAGTATAGTAAAAATCATGGACCTGCATGTATGAAAATAGTTAGGGCTATCAACAGAGTGGAGATCAATGAGTATAATGTGCTGCAGACCGAGTTATGACCATCATTACAGCTTTACCAGTAAACATAGATGGACATTGAACAACAAAGTATTGTAATCTTCATTGATCAGTTGAGCTAAAGTTGAAACAATCTGAAGATGCACTACGTTCCTGATGCAATCTGTCTATTAATTTTTTCCATCAATAATGAGTCCAGCTTTCTCTGTCTATGGCGCACAAGAATATATGACACAATTCCTACTAAGAATGTCAGTCCTTCAAATATCCAAAAGTTCCTTCTTGTTTCATTGTTTGAAATATTACAACTGAAAAAGAAAAGATTGGTTTAAACATGCTGACTTGAATATGTCGATAAAAAAATTTAAGACAATTTTTTCAATACTGAAAAGTTGTAAGTTATACCAAGGTATTCAAAAACTACAAATTAAATGTGCAGGTTAAAAATACTGGAATGAATGAAGAAATTAAAGAATATTTCAAAATGAGTACCTTCTATAAAATTTTTGAATATGGTCACAATCCACTAACTGCTTATACCCAGTATCCTTGCAGAAAGTAACTGATGATTTCTGAAACAGAAGAATCTATTGTTGTAAAGGAGCTGTTAAGATAAGGGCCGTATTTAGCCCTGAATCCCGTGACTTATTTCTTGCGCATGGCGAATCGTACACAGAAAAACATGAATCATTATTGAAATATAATGTATTTGCAGAACTTTTACATGCTTTACATTATGTTAAGGAACTCTTAAGGTTGTAAAATTAAGGTCGAAAGAGGTAGGGGTGCTCGGATAGAAAATTCGATAATGTCGACAAAAAAACGTACACATTTTTGAATATTTGGTCTAAAATGGATAAATATAAGCTAAAAGACATCAAATATGTCTACATTGTGTATCAGAAATAGATTTCGAATGTTCTACCTCCTTTAATCGGTAAATAATGAAATCCGGAACTTAAAATACAGTCTTATTCTTCATTCAATGGCTACGATGTAAGCCTTTTAGCGCGAAATACACATTGACGGAGAAATGAACATCACTCTTGCTTATTTCGTTCCTAATTCTTGTATCTTTCATTCAATCATATTGAGTACACAATGTTTGATGGATTAAAGAGGAAAAATAGTCAAATGTGCTATATTTAATGGTCAAAAAGATCGATTCTTCAAAAATGCACCCCCCTTTCCATTTTTAGTTTTTCGTCTCTGGGGTAGTGTTCCCCCCGGAGATACAGAACCCCACTTTGCCAAAAAATTTGTATCACGGATACACATCTCCAGTAAAAGTGGCTTTCTGTATATCCGGGGGGGAACAATGTTCAATAAAACTTTTCCGTTTTCTATTGATTTCTATGAGAAAAAGATAAGTTTTGACCCCAAAATTAGCAATATTATGCAAAACAGATCAAAAATAACTTCATATTCTGATGGGATGCCGTATAGGTATACATTTTACCAAAAAAGGTTCTTGAAATTTCAATTTTCAAAATTCCACTTTTCAGGGCTGATTTTACGCCTTATCTTAACAGCTCCTTCTATATGTTACAGACATTTATCTATTCTTAAAACCTGTCAGTTGTACTATCTAGAATTCTGTGAATTTAACTATCATACATATGTATAATGTATATTTCTTACCACATTTAAACATCATAGTTTGCACAATTTGCAAATTGTATTTAAATCTATATTCAGTGAGCTCTGTTGTATGAATGAGAAAGTCTTATACATAAAGTAAATTTGAACATAGTCCCAAATAGGTGAAAATTAGCTTTTATTCATATGATGCAGCAAATTTTCATAATCGTGTGTCAGAATTTTTGTGGAGTACATGCACAGTATATTATGTTTCATGTGAATTAAGTTTGAATAGATGAAAATAATCTTTGACTTGCACATATGCAGTCAATGTTGACTAGAATCATTGAGGGCTAGTCATTAATAGAATTGGATCTTGCTGATGTTTTATGCTATAGGTACTTAACCATTTCTTCTTCAGAGCATTTCTGACAGTCTCCATACACCACTGATTTCTCTGACTTACATCCGCTGCTAGAATTACCTAGAAAAATCAAAATGATTTATATTTTTAAAATTTATAGCTTACAGTTTATGATTGAAATATAAATATCTATAGTTCATCTATATTTAGATGTAGAAGCTGCTGTCATAATAGTTGATCTATATTTAGTGTCATGTTTTATAATACTAGAACCATCCTGGAGAGAAATGTTGGAAAATTCACCACTTGAGGCAGAGATTTGCTTGAGTTTTCAACCATAGGTATATTGAAATAATATTTTCCATACATACAAATTTTCTGAAACTTAAATAAAGTTAAGTTGACCATAACTTTTAATTGATAAGTAATAAGTATTTAACATGTCTTCGCCGTGGTCAAGTGGTTAGGGCATCAGGCCAGTGACCGAAAGGAGCCTCGCTAGGGCCACGGGTCAGCCGACATATACTCTTCTATGTTCTGTGTTATATAGCAAGAAAAAAAATGTCTTTGTCTTTGTGTTGTTTATATGTCTGTGGTGGCTTTTTTTTACATGTGTACTCCTTATGACAAGACAGTCTCTGTACAGACAAAAGTATTTTACTTCCTTTTGACCAAAACTACATGTATTTGTATTTCTTGTGACAAGTTCTCTCTGAACATACCAACAATATTGACCTATATAACTTTCAGCTTTGACCCTTTTTTGAGAAATTATGTAAGTCTGACGATCCAACTTTACATTGTTATTGTTTAGAAATTCAGTGTGAATGTGATCATGACTAAAAATATACATGACTCTTGCATGTTTGTTCATATGTTTCAGCCTATCAAGAAAGAAGTTAGTATTCTTATTATGACATTAAATATATTGGTAGTACAAATATGACATTAAATGTATTGGTAGTACAAATAGTCTAGTACTATAGTACTATATTTATATACTTACTATACAATGAAGGAATGTTAACTTCTTTTGGTCTCTGATGGGTTTGCCAGGCACTCTCTGCTATCAAAGTTATCAATGATAAACTGAAATTATAAAATAATAAAACATGCAGTGTTACAGAGTTAACAAAATAACACATTTATTTCTGATAAAAGCCTTAGTCAACAAAATAATATGTTTATTTCTGATAAATGCCTGAGTCAACAAAATAATACATTTATTTCTGATAAATGCCTGAGTCAACAAAAAAATACATTTATTTCTGATAAATGCCTGAGTCAACAAAAAAATACATTTATTTCTGATAAATGCCTGAACCCACATACACAAAAACAATATGATAGCTTGATGACATACAGGTAGACCAAACATTGGGTAATCTAAGATTACATAGCTTGCTGTTGCAGGATTTGGTCAAAAATCAAATAAATTCCAAGATCCAAAATAAAAACTAAGCAATGCAAAGCGTAGCATCCCCACATACGGCATCAATATCAATGTATTCACATTTAAATAGGCAGTGGCCTTTAACCAGTACCAATTTCTAAAACCCAATATCACTTCCTACATGATAATCGAAAGGAGTGTTCCTAATATCACTATATACTGTATAAAGATTGACAAAGATCTGTTGTTGAATGACACCTCTAAGAGTCTATATTAAAGGATTTTTACGAATTCAATTTCACTTTCACCTTGATCTTTGACCTATGACCATGAAAATGAATAATTTCTTTCTATTGTCATAAGCAAAAATTTTATGAATCGCAAGCAATATAAGTCCCCTACCAGCATTAACCAATGTCCTTCAACTCTGCCTCGACCTGTACATTGTACTTACACCAAAAGATGAATCCAACATCGAAATAAGTTCAATATGTGTTTTAGAAAAAGGTCTGGAAAACAGGAAAATTTAATGAAATTTGCTATGAGGACATACCCTCTGAAAGAACAAATAAATTAAATCCAACTTCAACTTATTCTTTATCAGACTATAATGTATCTGCATACCAAAAATCAGCTTAATATCTACAATGTACAAGAACAGGCATGAAAAGACTGGAAACTGAGAAGTTCATGAAATTTACTTGGTGCAAGGGCCATAACTCCTGTAGAAATAGGTCAATAAAATTGAAACACAAACTTGATTTGTATCACACTAAGATATATTCACATACCAAAAATGATTTCAATATCTGCAATACCATGGAAGAAAAGTCCGGAAAACTGAGAATTTCATTAAATTTGCTAATTTACACATACGGCAAAGCGTTTTTTTACTGAGCCCACCTATCGCGGCTGGCTTATTTAAGGTGGAATTCCACCTCAGCATCGCCGCTGACCCCCGCAAATCACTTCATCACGGTGCCAAGATCGCCGGGAGTTGCGGTGGCGTTGCGGTTGATTGCCGCGCTGACAATTACCTGTCCAGGTGTTACCTGACCAGGTGCTATTTCTTATGGATGAATAGAAACTTGTTTTTAAGCATGACATGTATAAATAAAATGATGATGTAAACATTAGGGACATGAAACATAAGTACAATTTTGTAAATTGAGCCTAAAAACGTTAAGCATTACGCCGTCTGTAGTGACCAGACAATCAAATTTCCAAACAAATTAATTCGTGCTAATTATACAGGTGACAGGTACATTGCTGGACAAACAAAGCCATTAGAGCGGCCGATCTCTACACTGTCATGGGTACTCGTCTGACCCCGGGACGTAATAGTGTGGATCCGCTCACCATAATGGTTCTTTTCTAGTATGATACAATATTGATTTTTCTCCGACATTCTTTTTTATCCTCGTTCTGCGCCTGAGATTTAAATGTCCAACGTCCACTTACGTATCTTATCTACATAAAGGTACTTGTGTATGCGTTCATCCGTAAAATTATCATGTCATTTTAAGTGGTCAGTCAATGGGTACAAGTTGAAGTAATCAAATTTGAAGAGTGAGTTGTGATATGTACAAGGGAGCTCGACCGGGGAGTTTGGAATTACATAACCCTCCTTTCCCCCTGGCTTTTTACTGTAAAAATTTTAGAAATAGCAAGAGGGAGCTAGGTGAACATGCATTTGCGGCATCTAATATTTCTGCAATAACATATTTTCTTCAGTCGCTGCCTATTAAAATAAAATATAGAATTTACGCCAGCACTTCGGGCTGGTAAGATTTATTACTCGATATTTTTTTTTTTTTTACAAAGTCACATTTCATTTTTTTTTTTTTACAAAGTCGCATTCTAACCCCCCTCCCCCCCCCCCCCCTCTTCAGATTTCCAGAACGGTAAATCAAACGGCGATTGAAGGTAGATGATACGCCGATAAGGTGTGAAAACACGTCAATTAGTAATCCCCACTGCCAGACCAGAACCAGATGGAAGACCCTAACTGTCAAATGCGATTGCATTAACGCGCCACTCCCCCTCCCCCCCCCCCTCCCTTTTTTAAAATTCTCTTTTTTTAAATCAATGGATGGGGCTTTTACCTTTTTTAATCGCTTTATAAGCACCCGTCTTTAAACGGGTATAGCTTTGAATTGTATGTCAACATGCCGATCTAGAGATAGGAGGTCAGGATCCAGTTCCCGCCTCCTGGAATTTGCCATGATAGGTAAAGCTGATTTTCATAGCCCCCCCCCCCCCCCCCCCCCCCCACCGTGAGTTAGATCTGCCCATTGATTTTAAAAGTATCGCTAGCCTCCTTAGCAATAATTCAATTCACGATGATTGGACTTTCAGAGAAAACCAATTGAAGACCATACGATAATGCAATTAAAAAAAAAAAAAAGGATAGAAAAGAAAAAAAGTGCGTGCTCCTTGTTCTGGTCAAACAAGTCCACAAAAAAAAAAAAAAAAAAAAATCGATTGATGAAGGACGTGTATCCAGACAAAGATGAATCATGTAAACAAAGTAAGATAATTTAAAAAAAAAAAAGACCGGCATACAAAGAAAAGCAAAAAAAAAAAGAAAAAAAAAGAGGATAGCCTAATAATAAAACAGCAGTGTTCTCCCCAGAAATTTCAGATAGCATGGTGCTAAGTCTTCGCGGTGCAACTTACGTTGGGATGCATCACTGCGCGTTGCATCATTCAATGTTGCATCATTGCATACTGTTTCATGTACTAAACTGTTCAAAAATAATTTTGATAATGAAATAAGTGTGCTAATAATACTACATTCTCATCTACATGCTAATTATCATTAAATTTTAGACAGTGAGATCATTGGTATTCTATTTGTAAATAGAGATTCATGACAGTTTTAAAACTCAATTAGTTTTGTGCTTTTGAGAAAATTATCTTGAGACTGTTTCATTATGTAGCTTAGTGTAAGAATTTAGCTTATCACACTGGTTTGGAAGGGAAATCTGTGAATGGGCTATTTTCCATAATTTTCTAAAATAACAATGGGCCATTTCTTTAAAAAAAAGTAGTAAGTTTTCAATGGGCCATTTTGAAAACTAATGGGGACTATGGTGCATGTCCTCTGTCCTTCCTAATCACTGATATTAGTGAATCTAAGTGTGTTATGGAAAAGGAATCTAACCTTGAGTTCTGAATTCTTGGTTAAGAGAAAGGGCAGGTTTCACCCTTTTAAAAAAGTTGAAAATTATCTTTATACAAATTCCTACTTGAAAAAATGGGTCCAAATGTGGAAACTTTTACTCCCCCCCCCCCTCCTTTCCCACAGGAGCTCGATGCCAACAACCTTCAATTATACTCGCCCCTTCCCATCTCTCTCCAGTCAAATATAAGGAAAGTAGAGGCGGATATACTTGTGGATCGTTGGCATCGAGCTCCTGTGCCCTTTTCTTATTAGCCATTGCAATATTGTTTGTGGTAATCTCTGGCAAAGAAAGCTAACAGTCGTTCTACTTTGGCGCATACCCCTCCCTCGACCCCCCCCCCCCCTCCCCCCAAGAAATGAAGATCTATTTTATATGTCAATTGTATACAAAGCCTTCTATATCGCGCTCAGACTCATTAATGAAAACGATGATCCGTGCACCATGTTGTGTTTTGATGATTGATTTAATCCATCCGTCTAAACTTCTTATTAACTAAATTCAAGCGTATTTAAAAAAAAAAAAAAAAAAAAAATACGGACATACCGACTCGTTATTTATTCAAAGTGAAATGATTTTGCGCGAGCGAGATAACCTCTTCCTTATCTTGTAAAAGCGGCAATTATTTTGTATGACAAAGACGACGCGGTCGGGTAATATGTCGAACAGTAAGACGGATTAAAAACATATTTTAATGACATCTGATAAAGCGTATTTCTATTTCCAATTTACCGTCACGCTGTAAACTATATGACATGTCCGGTCAACACGATCTAGCGATTATACATGTATATGAAAACGTTTTCATGAAGTACGTTATAGAATGGTCGTCTTTTGTTGGTCACTCGATAGACATTGACAACGCAGTTATTTTAAATGTCCGATAGCTTGACGTGCGCCGTAGAAGCCAGACACGTTCTCAGCTCAGGAAAATAAAGCTTGCGGGGGTTTACAAGACGTTTAACACCTCGGGTTGTATACCACCGGGGCTAATTAATCGGGAATGCGGCGGTTAAATCAATCAATTAACGCAAAGGGGTACATAAAATAGTTTAATACAACGAATTTTTAGGGGAAAAAGATATAGCATGGCGGCCGAAAAAATATAGCGTGGTGCTAATCCTGATAGCGTGGCGGTAAATCTCGATAGCGTGGCGGGGGCCGCCACGCTAAAACGGCCTGGGGAGAACACTGAACAGATGTAATACAATAACCCCCCCCCCCCTTTTTTTTTCGCACTGAATTCCAAAAGTAAACCGGTGAACGCCAAAACCAAAACTAAATCAACAAACGATGCCTCACAAGTTGTTCACACCTTTTCAGTTACCCTGCGCTTCTACCTAGTATAACAATCATCCCCTGTACTGGGAGAGGCGATGTCTTCACACCTTGTAAGGACCAGACATATAGGCACGCCCCATATATAACCCTTCCCTAATCAATATTGACAGCTACGTACACACGACACGTCGTCACTCAAGCAGAACTAAGGAGGTTTTTTTGTGGTCACATGTACATGGAAATATCGACGTAAGCGACTTTTCCAGAATATATGCAATTTTATGATAATTACTTACTTCAAGTAAGAAAATAATAAGCAAACATTGTACCAACATGACTAAGCCGTAGATAATAAATAAATTTTACATAGTACACTACCGGCATCGCGTGTTTTTACCCTGTCAAATCATCCCCGCAATCTTTTTTGACCCAGGGTTTTAAATCCCCGCGGTCATGGATTAACAATGGAGTTGACTCAACGCGGACATCGATCCTGGCAATTCACCGCAACGATCGCCGGGATACGCGGTGGCGATCGCCGCAGTTTCTCAGTGGCAATTAATAACTTGTTATTTACCTGTAACAGTACTATAACCATTCTTTTATATTTTACTTATTCTTTTAAAGTTTACGTCCTTTATTTTGATGTAATTGTTATCATTGGTGACATAAAAATGTCCTTTAAAAGCGTTACGTTGTACATACGAAAAGAGAACCGTGTGACTGAATGATAGAACTAGTTATAATGTCCAGCTGTGTTTATCTAAGGATTAGAGAACAATGGCAGTCTACGGGAGGGGTACGGTCAAGCAAAAATGGGTTTAAAGTCTCCATCTTTCAATTTTGAGAGATACATCGACTGGAGCCGAGGCTTTACGACATTTTTGTATATCTTTACTGTTCAAGTCCAAAGCACTGCAGACCGTTTTTTTTTTTTTGTAGATTCTTCCGTTTGAGATTACTAGGAAAAACGTCCATCTCCCAATTAGTCAAATATAGCCTTGATAGCCTTATTTAGTAATTTATTGTTTATTTGGTTGTTTTGTTTGCGCAAGTGAGGCGATGTATAGTAAAACGTTATTCAAACAAACCAATTATATATATGTATACGAAATTACGAAGGTGGTAATTAGGTGTGAAACGATTTCAATAGATAATTCACAATGTCTTGCAAAGTTTACAATTATAGAAGATTTTTTATAGATAACATGTATCTAGAAGTTAACTCCCATTTCACAGTGCATATATATCTTTTCATAGAAAAAAACTCCGTTTTTTATGCGCCAGGGACGCAGGACTCAGAGGTAGATTAATCACCTGCAGCCGTCCGGGAGAAGGGGGGGGGGATAATTTTCCTATAAATGGTAAAATAAATTTTCTAGCCTGTCCGTTTATTGACTTTATACATACTATTTTCATCTTTAAAAGCATTTTGTGCTGTTATGCAACCCCCCCCCCCTCTGTCCATGCTAAGTGTGAAATCGCGACCCCCCCCCCCCCCCCCCTTCACGATTCAAAAAGGCGTGAAGCCAAAATTACTAATTAGATCATTAGATTAATACAGGGGTAGACGATGTTTGTGTGGATCGAAATAATCTGGGTGTCTTCCTGTCCCTTCGACTTTCCGTAAAAAAATATATGTAAACACTATTTTATTTCTTTCTCAAGAAAAAAAGAATTATATCGTACGTAAACATTATATACAGGAAACCTTATTAAACGTAATTTTATTTTCTTTCTGTCACAATATGCCTAATTTTCTTCGGACTAAAAAAAAATCTAGACATTATGATAGATAAGATCTGAATTGAGTTATATTTGGTCACTCAGTCTTATTTTTAGATTTTAATCATATATATCATTAATTTTATGTATTTAAAAAAAAATCTCAATTTCATGCAGTTAAGGAACATGCAAAGTTTAAATTCAATTCTTCGGAACAAATCCAGGTAAATACTACGTAAAATTTATTTATTATCTACGGCTTAGTCATGTTGGTACAATGTTTGCTTATTATTTTCTTGCTTGAAGTAAATAATTATCATAAAATTGCATATATTCTGGAAAAGTCGCTTACGTCGATATTTCCATGTATATGTGACCACAAAAAACCTCCTTAGTTCTGCTTGAGTGACGACGTATCGCGTGTACGTAGCTGTCAATATTGATTAGGGAAGGGTTATATATATACAATGTATGGGCGTGCCTATATGTCTGGTCCTACAAGGTGTGAAGACATCGCCTCTCCCCGTACAGGGGATGATTGTTATACAGGTAGAAGCGCAGGGTAACTGAAAAGGTGTGAACAACTTGTGAGGCATCGTTTGTTGATTTAGTTTTGGTTTGGCGTTC